>CM028332.1:46250299-46607799 GCA_016647705.1 Eucommia ulmoides | reverse complement strand
TCTGCAGCCACGTGTCGTATTCACTCACCATTTCATCCAAGCTCCACCCTTCCACCGGATCGGTAGCCCACGACCACTCAATCACGCAGCCACCGTCCGCCACCGGGATAACCCTAAAGGTCGCCGCGTACGACTTGAACCCGATGTTATTGTCCAGAATCTCGTAGGTGAGAGTTTTATTGGTCCAATCGATGGCAGCCAGTCTCTCGTAAGACCATCCGACTGACGCCTCGCCGCCGCCTGGGGGTTGGAAGGACGTGCCGGCACAGTACCTGATACAGCCGACCTGGCCGTTTTCGCCGGAGACGACATAGGAAGTGATGAGGCCAGGGAACCATTTGGCTATGTTAGAAAAGTCACTCAAAAGGGACCAAATCTGGTCTGCGCTTGCTCTGGTTAGCCTTGTTGAGACTGTGCCCTCCCATCTTTGCGCATGTAGCTCCATGAGAGAGAGAGAAATCTAGAGAGAGACCTGGGTTGAGCGAGGGGATAAGGGGGTGAAGATCTTAGATACACCTCTAGAATGTGCAGGTCTCTAAATAGTTCAGTCCAGCTGGGTGGGAAGTGGGGGTAGTGAAAGTGATCCCTTCTAGATTTATCTAAATATTTATCTGCCAGATTTCTTATATTTTTCTAAAATTATATAAAATACTGTACCTCTGCAACTTTTTTGAGATATTTCCGTAATAAATATTTTTTAAAAAAAATTACTGAAACAATCGAGATTTCAACTTATTTATCCAACCCATGCATTTCGGCCTTGTAAAAATAGGGATAAAAAAAAAATTATATATATATATTTTATCCTGGCCTTGTGAAGGTCGGAATCAAAAAAAATTATTTCACAAGGCCGGGATCAACATATTTAAATTATTTGATCCCTTTCAGCCTCTTGATCACGGCCTTGTGAAGGCCGGGATAAAAAAAAATCATATTTTACAAGGCTATTATCAAAAAAATAATTTTATTTTTATTTATTTATTTTTTGTTTTGTTTATGTTTATGTTTTGGCTCAATAAATTTTTAAAGTTTTCGGCAACTTTGAGTTGATTAACGGTGGTCTATCGATATTTTAAATAAATCTAATTTTTTTGTATATAAATCATATTCATAAAACTACATAACAAAACTTAGAACACTAAAAACGGATAAATTGATGAATTTTAAATAATCGCCAAAGTTCACCAGACGAGTTGTTTCGATGACAGCAGAATTTTTTTCGGCAATTTAGAATTAACAAAAGATTGCATGTCCGTAACAGAAATAAATCAATTTTTTTGTATATAAATTATGTTCATAACACTACATAACAAAATTTAGAACATTAAAAACGGACAAGTGAATGAATTTTAAAAAATCGCCAAAGTTAACCAGACGAGTTGTTTCGATAACGTCGGAATTTTTTTTGGCAATTTAGAATTAACAAAAGATTGCATGTCCGTAACAGAAATGAACCAATTTTTTTTGTAAATTATGTTCATAACACTAAGATAAATGACAACTATTAGGTTAGTTCTAACTACATTAATTACCTAGGTATTGATTTCTTTCACGTAATACAAATTTGACTTTATTTAGTTAGCTATAATGGTATTTATCTATTCCGACAATCTCTATATCTACAACTCCTCCGCTACCTCTCCCGAGTGTAAGACGGGAGATTACACGACTTCGTGTCAACGAAGAAGTCCCCCTCAACACCTTAACGACCCCAGGTCGCCTGAGTCTTAAGCCAACGTCATGGATTGCATACGTTCTAAGGCCCTCCTGGGTCGTTAGAACGTCATGTTGCGTTTACCCTAGTCCGAATCCAGGGTTACCTCTCCCGAGTGTCAAACCCCGTATTCTCAGTTTATCATAACAAGCATAATATCAAGAATAACGGTAAACACAATCGAATTTAGACACACATCCATCAAAGTAACGTATATTAGTTCAAACTAGCATTACATGACTTACAACAACACTTAAGTAATATTTATCTACTACTACATGATCTTAGCCATATAACATATAAAATAAGAGTAATTCAACATCATTAGATATGGAAAAGTAGTTACAAAGATAAAAACAAGAGAAGAAATCTGAGAATGGAACGGTCCACTGTCACTAAAGATCGCTCCGTAAATGATTCCTCTTCTTCCAAATGATGAACCTCCTCCTTGATCCCTCAAAAATGGCTTAAGAACACTATATTAGGGTTAGGAACATTGAACAACAACTTTCAGACGTGGGAGAGTGGTATTTATAGGCCTAAGATTTCAAAAATACCTAAAAGATATTTTCCTCTATCCAGAGCTAACCGCCTAGGCGAAGGTTAAGTCGGTTTGCTTTCCGCCTAGGCGGTGGGCAGACACAAAACATTCTGAATGATTTCCGCCTAGGCGGTGGTTTCTTCGTCTAAGCGGTAGAACAACTCTCAACCTTCTGACGGTTCTTCGCCTAGGCGGTTGTTTTCTCGCCTAGGTGGTGGAGGAGCTCTCCAACTCTCAAATGCTTCTCCGCCTAGGCAGTGGTTTCTTCGCCTAGGCGGATGGCTGCACTCTAACTCCCTGACCCTTCTCCGCTTAGGCAGTGGTTTCCTCGCCAAGGCGGTGATTTTGCTGTTCTTGAAACCTTATTCTCTCATCTTTTCTTTACCATTTTCCTACCGTTTTGCTCGTTTGTCACTCGTTTATGTCCCTACACCTAATTGATATAAAAACAACTAAAACGCAATTAAAACACTAAAAAACACTCAAAAATTGACAAATTCGGCTTAGAAGTAGATAGGTATTTTAAACCTATCAAATGCCCCCAAACTTGAAATTTTGCTAGTTCTCGAGCAAAACACCCTAACACTAAATAAAACTAACTACACTGATTAGCTAATTTCTAAACTAAAAATAAATAAACATTAACAAATAAGAAGTAAACACATGTGAGATTCAAGTTCAATCAAAGAAACCATGTGATTCGTTCCTCAACAACCCGTAATCAGATCAAGTTAAGGAATAACACACATCATGTGATGTTCTAGAATTTCAACACTCAATATCAGTTAAAACCATTCTAGATCCATTTGAAATGTGTGTGTGATAACTCAGATGTATAACAAATCACACACCGGATTGAACTATTCAATAAATAAGGTCATGACTTAAACTTTAAAAGATTCAAGAAAGTCATACGCTTGACTGGGCTCAACTTTCCACTAATATAGGTTCGAACATTCATAGAGATCAATAAGGCTTGGCTTGGCTTTGGAGAACGACCAAGGGTATGTAGGAATAGAAAATAGAAACTCGTTATAATTTAACTGTCACACCCCATCCCGGACACCCGTCACCGTGGGGCCGACGTGACGTCTACACGATCTCATCTTAACGTCAAACTCACTAGTAAACGACAAAGTGCATACAATTTATATACAACCATAAATTCTAACTATATACAACATCTCTAACTGGGGACGCACCCGTCCCCGAATTGTAATATCAACAAAAATAAAACAACAACGAAGCTCTCACAAGTTCGCCGCAGACAGCTCCTCCCAAAATATTCCTATACTATACCGTCACCGAACTCTACCTAATGCCAGTAGAGGACTGACTCCTAACTGTTGTACCGGCGAGTACACTGTCTTCTTAGTAAAATATTTTTTTTTAAAATAATAATACATTCTAGATATTACCATGATTAAATATGGATCGAGCATAAGGATATAAGCAGTGAAAATTAAGCGATATAGATAAGTTCCATCCAAATTCGTCTAGTATAAAATAATACCCATAATCATAATAAATAATAAATCACTCAATATAAGTAAAACACCACATCTCAAACACACATTTCAAACACACCACTCTACCACAACACACACTGGCTAGCCATAGTGATCGTTTTAACCTCACGATCAGGAGTTTGCAACGGTACCGTACCATCCGTAGGATATGCCTTCCTACGAACACCCATTACTCCGCCGAAGTGCATAATCACTGCGCAATATAAACGTCTAACATCACTCTGCCGAAGCAGATAAACATCACTCCGCCAAAGCGGATAACATCACTCCGCCGAAGAGGATAAAATCACTCCGCCAAAGCGGATAACCTCACTCTACCAAAACAGACAAATACTATGATATCGTCAAATCAAATACAGTATCATCAAATCACAACTCAATAAATATCGTCTACTTAACATCATCAAATCACCACGTCTATCTCTTTTTCTCAAAACCAACTTTTAAATTCAAAAATCATATTTCACATCTTCTTTTAAAGAAAACGTCTGATTTTCATCAAAACCACTTTTCCACCCTTTATTTTTTTTAGAAACCAGGCATTTTTAGAAAAACATATATATTTTTTTTTTTTTAAAACACCGTCTGATTTCACCAAATCCAACAAAAATTCATTTTCCCACTTCATTTCGAAAACCACCGAAATCTTCCGAAAATCCAGTTTATCAACTCACCCAAATCCTACTTGATCTATATCATTTATAAATTCATATAATTTAAGTAAATACATATTCCATCATATATATACATAGAAAAATAGTTGGCAAGAAGACAATACACTCACCTGACTACCCGTTCTGAATAGTTTTTACTGACTTTCTTCTACCGATATTCCAGTGTCTGCGAGCCTAATAATGACAGGGCCTAAATTAATATTTTATGTAAATAACCGAATCATGCAATGCAGGCCCTAAATTCCATAATTTTTCCCGTACCCACTTTTTGTTATGAAAAATTGTTATTCGGTAAATTCCATTTCGTTAATAACTACAGTACACATTTGTTAGTATGGACGATGACAAAAATTATTAGAATTAGCGATTCCAAATTATAATCCTGTTTGCTAATAATTCAATTTAGTAACAATGGTAATCGATTTAGAATTTTTACCTGCCCCGAATTGTCCGTCGGTCGCGAGATAAATTTTTGGATTTTTATTGGGGGGTTTGTGTAATTTTTTTTACCATTTTTTTCTTCTTTTTTCTTCTCCCTTTTCTCCTTTTTCTAGTTTTTGCGTTTCTGTTGTCTATATCACAGTTCGCCGCCGCCGACGAGATCTCGCCGCCGTTCAAACCCCGCCGTCCCACCAACCGAACCCACGCACCTCTGGACAACCGAACCCACGCACTTCCTTGTCTACCCCCATGCACTGTCGATCGTCCACACACACCCACACTTACTGTTCTCTCTCTCTCTCTCTTTAACTTCCCGGCGACAACTCCGACAACTACCACACACCACCATGCACATTAATGACGATAAACACACCCACGCCGTCGAGCAAAGCTGAGAAGATCACACCCACGTCGGAACCCACCGCCTTCGAATGACCGACCAAAACACCCACACATACTCACGGCAATTAAAACATGGGAACGACCTCCCGACTGGTCACACGCACACCCTCACCCAAAGCCTGTACACAGTAGTGATGATCGCACCCTCTCACATTCCTACAATCTCCGGCCGATCAGAACAGAAATCACGCCTACCGGCTGTCACGAACAGTCCGACGACGTCCAGCTCCCGTCCTCCCTTTCTTTTCTCTGAATTTCTCCTGATTTTATTTTGATAATTTGTTTTTCCTAATCATAGCTATGCATGCAGGCATTTATATGCATGTAAGTGGTGGATGGATTTTGGATCTCCTCACGCCACGTCGCCCTCTTCCCGTTCCTCTGTTCCCGTCGTCCAAGCTCACTGCACACAGCACTTGTGCATGTATATATGTGTATATATATATAAAAAAATCTTTAGCTAAAATACACTCTCCTCCCCCCAACTTCCTTTAGGATCCAATTTTAATCATTTTCAACTTTTACCAGTTTCTAAAATTATAATTTTACCCTTACTATTTTCAATTTTTGATTTTTAATTTTCCATTTGGATCTCCAGTTTAATTTCCACATTTCTTAAATTTCAAATTTGACCCCTAAACTTTTAATTTTTATTTTCATTAACAAAAATTTACCCCTAATTTTCCAATATTTTAAAATGCGACTATTAATGACGCACGTATTATGATTTGGGCCTTACATTAACGATACCTGAGGCACAAATGCTTATTTCTAAATCTCTCTCCTAACCCCCTAACTTTGAAAATACAACCCTGAACACGAATTTAATAAACTTGTATTCACTTGTCACAATAACCGAAATTAAGAACTATATTCACATAGTGTTTTTTTTTTTTAGAACACCCCCGAACTTATTCGAATTTGTACAATTTTAGGGGCGTGCAAATAGAACTAAAAGACTGACAAGTGAATACACTAATACTTAACCAATAACATTTTGTTCGAAACCCCAATCGCTCACTTCAAGTTAGCATCAACTAATGCTACTTGATTTCACTCAATTTTGACTTTTATCCTTAGCGACAATGGTTTTTGAAAGATTTAATTGGATAAAGTATAGAAACGAGTTCAGAATTAAAAAGTTTATGGGCTTTGATAGGGGAACAAGGAAATAAATTTTTCAGGTTAGTTTCAAAAGGTTCAAGCGATAAAAATGAAGACCTAAATCATGCCTCCGGAATTACCTTACCTATAATTTCGCCTTAAGCCTCCCCCAATCAAGTTCTAGATTCCTCATTTCTGTCATGAACTTATTACTAAATAATCGACATCAAATCGTTTAACTAATTATACAATGATTCTATGCGATCGTGTGATTTAGGATCAAAATAATTTTGGGAAAAATTTTGAGGGGTCCTATTTGTTCAAAAGACCACTTTCTAAATTTCATGCTTTTTGGGCTCATTCAAAAAGTACCATCATTTTTACTCTTTCTAAATTACCCTTCAATAGCTACAAAATTTACAAAAATATCATTTTGGCCATTTTTTTTTTCAAAACTCCTAATATATATATATATTCAGAATTTCACTTGTTTTCAAATTTTTCTCAATTTCTTTTAATAAAAATTTCAATTAATTTTATTTTTCTTAAAAGATATTTTTTTTTATAAAATATCATAAATACCCTAATTATATTTCACTTAATTTTATTTCAAATTTAGTTTATTTTTTAAAATATTCTATGAACATTTTAAAATTTTAAAAAAAATTAAATATTAAATTCTATTTGAATTAAAAAATCTTTTAAAATAATTTTAAAAACCAATTAAGTAGATATCTACTTAGATATCCATTAAGTAGATATCTACTTAATTATATTTAGTATATATCCACTTACATTATTTTTCGCTTAATTTAATTTTAATTTTAGTTAAAAATTTTAAATATTCAATGAACATTTTAAAGTATAAAAAAATTAAATATTAAATTCTATTTGAATTAAAAATTCTTTTAAAATAATTTTAAAATCCAATTAAGTAGATATCTCCTTAATTATATTTAGTAGATATTCACTTATATTATTTTTCACTTAATTTAATTTTAATTTTAGCTAATTTTTTTAAATATTCAATGAACAGTTTAAAATATATAAAAAAAATATTAAATTCTATTTGAATTAAAAATTCTTTTAAAATAATTTTATAAATCAATTAAGTAGATATCCATTAAGTAGATATCTACTTAATTATATTTAATAGATATTCATCATCGCACTCCCTCCATCTTCATCGGTCTTCAATAAATAGATATCTACTAAAAATCAATAAGTAGATATCTACTAAAAAACAAATCAGTGGATATCAATTGAGCTAAAAAAAAACACAAACATTTAAATAATAAATTTAAACAATTAGTAGATATCCACTGAATAAAAAAATAATACAAACATTTACACATACAGGACAAAAATGACAAAATAAATCAAGAAATCCCTAGAACTTATTTGAATTAGGCTATTCTAAATAATATCAAAATTCTAATTCCATTTCATTTATTTTCTTTCACCTAGAAAGCAAACAACCAAATAGTTGAAACAAATAATTATTTCATCAATCAAAATTCAAAGCGAAAAAAGGGGAAAAAAATAAATAAATTGGAAATCGTTCATTCCTCCAGCAAGATCAACTCTCTAGCAAGACCGGAATACCTGAAAATCATTCAATAATCAGAGAGTACATCAAGAACAGGAAGGGACGGTAAACAAGATCAAGTTGATATCTACTGAAAAAAAAAAAGAGAGTAGATATTCACTTGATCATGCCATTGGAGATTCTGAGAACAACAATAGATTTGAGCAAAATTATAACCCAAAAATGGAAAATAAAGAAGAACAGAGAAAAAAAAAATGTTCCCAGCTAAGCCGAAATTTCGCCGGAAATGAACAGAATTAAAGATCGAAGACCACCATTGTCGCCCCATTTCCCATACCACTCTTCCACCGTCGCCACCGCCATCATCGCCATCTCCGGCTGGGTCTCCCTCGATTTGGCCATATATGGCCAAATCGGAGTTCTCTCTCTCTCCCTCTCTTCCCCAATTTGGCGACTCCAAAATTCAAACCAAAAAGAAAAAAAAAAGAACAAAAAAATATCTATAATTGTTCGTCACCGCTACGTCGTCGTCGTTCGTCACCGTCGTTGCTTAGATCTACTCAAATCTGGAGACAACAAACATGAACGACGACGATTACGAACGGAAACTTGCGGCGACGACGACGACCACGGCCGACAATCTAGTTTATCTCTCTCTTTAGCACCGAAAGTAGCTTCAGCGATGGCGAACGAAGATGAAGCGAGGTGGTTGCGGCAAGGCTTGACGAAGAAAAGTAATGGCGGAAACGACATCAACGGCAGCGTCGGCAGCAACAAACGACAAAAATTCATTTGAAAGAGAAAAAAAAATAGCGGCAATTGAAGAAAGAAGAGAAAGAAAATATCAAACCTCAAGAGAAATAGGGTTTGAAATGTGTGGAGGGGTAATTTTCTCATTAAGAAAATTTGAATTGGAATTTTTGCCAATTATTTTTTGAAATGGGAGTTATAACCAAGTTGACTTTTCAATGGGATTGGAAAAGTTGTCCTTTTTAAAAAAAGGACTTTTGGCATAAAATCCCAATAATTTTTACCTAATCGACATGTTAAGTACACAAAACACACATGAATGACATTACCCCCGACTTCAATATACAATTTGGGGATAATTTTCATCATCGGGACATGGTTCAACGAACTCAAAAACTCAACATGCACATACAACTACATTTATTAATATATCTACTCTAATTCTAAAAACTAACATACCTATACTAACGAGACATTACACATGCATAACTAAAATTCTACATTTAACAAAAACTAAACCCAATAATAGAATAGATAACTAAAAATAGAAAACTAGGTTTTGACACATACATAGGAGGTAAGACATAATAGTCTAACCTCCTACCGTTTATTGGGGAGGAAATGGTGGTTGCAGCTCATCAGGCTCGAAATGCGGCACTGGCGTATAAAGCGTCATGTCGACTCCGAGATACTCATATAAAACCCTTTGGTTCTGATCTTGCTACCGAGTGTATTGATCCAGGAAAATCCGCATGCGAGAAAAATCATTTTGAAGATGTCTCATGTCAGATCGAAAATCCTAGATATCACGAGAAATATGATTTTGTTGGTGGCGGCGGGCTGAAGGTTTCGGTACCTCCGATGGGCCTGCTTCTTCCTCATCAGGACCCTCATCTCCTTCAATTTCTTGCTCAGCCTGGTCTAATGCTCATTCTTTCAAGAATCGGGTAATCATTGCATGATCGAGTGGACGTATAGGGGGCCAAGGTCTATTATCTATGATGGAAACTCTGGCTCGTATGAATAGAGCAATTAGGAATGAGGGAAAAAGAATGCCACCCTTCGTCGTTCTAGCCGTATGAAGTATCGAAAAGTAGATATGCCAACCGACATTGATGGGCGTCCCCTTATAGATGTCATATAACACAAAAGCCCGCTCCTTGGAGACATATGAATAGTGGGATGTGGGAAACAGATTCCCGCATACGAAGTGATGCTATATCTTAGATATTGGCTCCAGATATCTCGCCAAAAAAATGGCTTGACCCTGCCATGTGTTTTTCCATTCAATGTTGCCCGTGGTCAGGGCCCGAATCACAGTATTCATCGTTGGCGTGCCATCGTCAGACAGATCCCGCGAGGCTTCCGGTTGCTTCAAGCCCAACAGCTCATTAAAGTACTCCGTAGTGAACAGGATTGGACGGTTTTGAACCTTTGTCTGGTAGTCAGTGGCCTCAGTAATATTAGCATAGAATTCTCGTACCAAGGCCAACTCGTCTTTTTAGGGTGACACATAGAATTGCTCCCAACCTCGGCTTTGTATGATAGTTCTGAATTCTTCTGGGAGGTTATCCAAAGGTCCGAACCCCCTTTGCCGAATGTCGGTGCGTGTGTGCTCGTGTTTGTTGAAATGTTTTTCGGCTTGTTTGGATACGAATCGAGACGAATCGTAATCCGTGGCGGCCGATGATTCTTCCGTGCGTGGCTGTTTCGATACACGACACTTTGGCATTTTCCTATCAATCAAAATCACACACATACCACAATAATAACAATAGAACACAACAAATCAAATCATTTCCAACGAACACACATTGCCATTATAACAACCGCAGACCAATCAAAACCGAATCAACAATAATTTCACAATATAGCATACCAACCAAAACCGAATCAACAATAATTTCGCAATATAGCCTAATATAAACCATTCCCATAATGTATCTACACATAAGCATGAAAATCTTCACCCAAAAATCAACTCAATATCCTAAAGAACATGAAAACTGCGAACCTAAGGATGGAAGGGTTTAGGGTACATGCCAAATCCAAGGATTTTTGTAATATACATGAAAATCGATCAAATATTTCAACAATTAAATGAAAAATAGGATCATACACTCTTACGTGCTGAAAAATTTCGGTCCAATCGCTTGAATATGGCGATTTCGCAATGTTCGCCCCTTAAACCCTAGATTTCTGAAAATGGGGGAGAGAATCCGACTTTTGGAGGAAGATTGTTGGTGGAAATTCAAGTTTTTCTCAAATGAAGGATGATTTTTAAAGTATGGAACGGATTTGGAATAGTGAAGTTGGAGAGGTTTTCGAATTTTTAAAGGAGAAGGGTTGTTTTGCGAAGGGAAAATGGCTTCTTTTAAAAACTGTTTGATGCTAATTCGCCTAGGTAGTGGTTTCTTCGCCCAGGTGAATTAGATCTTTTTTGTTTAAAAAGTTATTGATGTTTCTCCGCCTAGGCGGAGGTTTATCCGCCTAGGCGGTGGAACGTTAGTGTGAAAAACAATGACTCCTGCCCTTTGTCTACCTAGGCGGTGGATTTCATACTCAATTTGGCTTGATTTCTTCATGTTTCCATAACTTTTCTCTACGCCACTTACTTCCACATCGTTCATTAAACGTTTTTTAGCATGCAAAACACCCCTAAGTATTTACACTCCTTAGTTCACCACAAAAAAATATTCCGAGATCAATACGATCTCCAAAAGTAATTTATACAAAAGTTGAGAATGTTGGTACCCTCGACAACATATCAAAATATTTTGCTTGATTTAACATCCCTAACTGGACGTTTATGAATTTCGACTTAGCCTTCAATGAGGGAGATGTTTTCCACAACTCGCTCTTTGTCTTTGAAGTAGTGCTTGATCCGTTCCCCGTTGACCCGGAAAGTTCATTCGTCTTCGCCTTCCAACTCGATAGAACGAATGGATAAACATGCTTGATCTAGAACGATCCAGACCACTGGGACTTCAACTTTCTGGGAAAGAGTCTCAACCTTGAATTAAACAACAGAACTTGCTGGCCCGGACTGAACTCCCTCCTGATTATCATTTTATCATGCCACATCTTCGTTTTATTCTTGTACGTCTTGGAATTCTCATAAGCCTCTTGCCAGAATTCCTACATTTCATTCAATTGGAAGAGACGTTGTGCACCAGAAGCCTTGAGGTCAAAGTTGAGTTTCTTTATCGCCCAGAATACACGGTGTTTCAATTCAACGGGCAAATGACACGTTTTCCCAAACACCAATCGATACGGAGATATGCCGATCGTTGTCTTAAAAGTCGTGCAATATGCCCATAAAGCATTATCAAGTTTCACCGCCCAATCCTTACGATTTCTATGAACTATTTTCTCCAGAATTAGCTTGTTTTCTGTTAGAAACTTCAGCTTGGTCATTTGTCTATAGGTGGTATGGTAGCGCCACCTTATGCCTAACCCCATACTTTGTCAACAAAGCATTAAGCATTTTGTTACAGAAGTGGGTTCCCTCATCACTAATTAAAGCTCGAGGTGTCCCGAATCGTGTCATGATGTTTCGTTGAAGGAACTTTAGGACCACTTTGGCATCGTTGGTAGGTGTCGCCATAGCCTCAACCTATTTGGACACATATTCCACCGCCAATAAAATATACTCCTGACAAAACGACGGCAAAAATGGCCCCATGAAATCAATGCCCCATACATCAAACAACTCAAGCTCAAGAATTGACGTCAATGGCAATTTATGCCTTCTCGATATGTTATCTACCCTTTGGTATCTATCACAAGTTTTTACAAACGTGTATGAATCTTTAAACAAAGAAGGCCAGTAAAAACTTGATTGAAGCACTTTCGCTGCTGTCCGAGTCGCACCAAAATGGCCGCCACAAGGGGATGAATGGCAATGATAGAGAATACTAGTCATCTCCTCTTCCGAAACACATCTCCGGATCACCTGATCTACACACTTCTTAAAGTGCAATGACTCGTCCCACAAATAATACTTTGAATTGAAAAGGAATTTCTTCCTTTGGGCTCCTATCAAATCTGGTGGTAACACATTATAGGCAAAAAAGTTCACAATATCCGCAAACCACGGAAGTACATTTTCAACTGAGAATAATTGTTCGTTAGGGAACACCTCCATGATGCTGGACTCCTCACCAACGTCCTCTTGAATCAACCTTGACAAATGGTCTGCTATAACATTCTCACTCCCCTTTTATCTCGGATCTCGGCATCAAACTCTTGCAATAAAAGAATCCACCTTATCAATCTCGGCTTGTCGTCTTTCTTTGCAAACAAGTATCGGATAGTCGCGTGATCTATGTAGATGATCACTTTTTATCCAATGATATACGACCGGAACTTGTCACAGGCAAAAACAACAGCCAATATTTTTTTCTCCGTTGTAGTGTGATTCTCCTGGGCATCATTCAATGTTTTGCAGAACATTGAAGGGAAGAGAAGAGTTTTTGAAATCAATGTGTAATCGAAATCCCATAGCTCTGCACACACCTCTCTGCAATCGAAATCGCAACCTCAGATCTTCAGGGAACCAAAACATTTGGTAGTGGTAAAACCTCATATCTCTTAATTTTTAATTGTAATAATGAAAATTGATAGATTTTAATTTCATTTGATTTTGTAACTTAATAGCATTTGCTAAATTCCGAAGGTCTATATATGTATATCTGTTGGTCACCTCCCTCACCGTTCGCCTCCCACGTTTGTTCCCTACTCCACGATGAACATCGATTCGACTTCAAAGAGAAACAGTAGGTGCCCAATAATATTTTCCCATTTTTATTTTTAGTTTTAATGTATTTGCTTTTACAATTTTAGGTTTATCTTCTTCGCTGATCTATGAATTTTGCAAAACAACTTCTCAAATCCGCCACAAAATTGGTATTGATCTCTGATACTTTCAATATCTTTTTCCATAGATTTTCTCTTCAATTTTTTTGCCATTTTCAATATTTTCAAATTCATTTGTCTGTTGTTCAACATAGGATGAAGGTAACGTTTTTTTTCTCTTTCTATAAAAATCTGAATTAGCACCTTCTTTTTTTTTCTGTCGAGACCTTAAAAATTGAATTATGTTCTTTGTCTGTATGATTTGTTCGTAGGATTCATTGTGTGTGTGTGTGGGGGGGGGGGGGGGGGGGGGGAGGGGGTGTGGGTACTAATTCGTTTAAATTTTTGCCTCTAATTATTATTTTTCTGTTTACCTAAATGGGGTGTGTGTGTGTGTGTTTTTTCATCCAGAGCCTCAAGGTGAAACATGGTCTCTCTTCCAGAGACGAACCGCACTGAATAGGTATGTAACCCAATTCTTTCTTTTTGCCTATGTTTAATCGGTGGTGTTATTTGTATGATTATTCTTTTGTCCATAATTTCGCCATTACTTATAAGTGTTCCAGCAGGTGAGTTTCTCTCTCTCTCTCTCTCTCTCTCTCTCTCTCTCTCTTATTGCGTTTTGTGATGCTTGGGTTTTATCCTTTCCATTTCTTTGATCTGACACCCATTTTTCTCACCCATTCCATTCCAGGTAGCTTCAATTTTTCTCCTAAATTTCAGGTATGTTCAACTTCAACCCAAATTTTTGAATTAGTCTTTATGTTTAGTGCCTCTTTCCTAATTTCTTGCCCTTAGATTAGTGTTTTTGTTTCCATTGTCTTCTTCTTTTGCGTTTCTCTTCAGTGTTTCTGTTTCTATTTAATGTTTTTGTTTAGCGTTTGTTTAGTTTTTTCTTAGAATATTTTCAGGGAACACAACTAAAACATATTTCTTTGGTTCCCGAAATTTGTTCCCATTCCTTTCCAGGCAGCTTTGATTTTTCTCCTAAATTACAGAAATTTCGGGTATTTTCGACTTCAACCCTAATTTCCAAATTAGTGTTTTTGTTTCCATTGTCTTCTTTTGTGTTCCTCTTTAGAATTGAAATTGTGGATCTCAGTTGATAGAAATTGTGGATATATAAATTATATTTGGACGTATTTCATTTTTTTTTGTCCATATCTAAGTTTGATCATCCTAGATCTGAATTTTATTTTTGATTTGTAGTATGTATTACTTTTTTTTTTGTCAACCTTTGGTTTTAATCTAAGTCTATTATTTTTTTTCCTTTAGGCAGTTGCAATATTAACTTTAAATTTCTTGCCTATTCTCAAGAAAAATGGAAACAAATATCTATTGGACTTTTTATGTCCTGTTGATTTCGTTTTGAGTTCACCTCAAGCTATCGAAAATAGCTTGGTTTGTTAATTGAAGTACAATCAACTAGACTCTTACTGTTAACACTCCTAAAATTTTAGCAAACAAATCAAAATTAGTTTAAAGCGAATAAGTTTTTTTTTTCTTAATACATAATTAAAATTTGAGTACTATTTTCACAAGCTCATAATATTAGAACATACACATGTTTTTGTTCCAGAATATTCAGGCGGGGCGATTGTAACTTTTTGATCATGTAGACTATGCAAAAGTGAGAGGACCTTGAAATCCTGGATGCGGAACCACCAAAGCTCTCCCGCTCCTGAAGTCATGTTTTCAGTGGTCTCTCTCTCTCTCTCTCTCTCAAATCTACTGCGTTTGATTTCTAATTTGCCCATTTTTCGCAACCACTGGATTTTGTTTTAGGAATTTTTATTTCATTTCTTTTATGGACCTGATTTGATCTGGTTTTATGGATTTTGATTTCATTCGGTTTTAGGTATTTCGATTTTATTTTTTCATCGTAGGAATTTAATTCATTTTCGGGATAATGTCTCATTCTTGATTTGATTCTTTTTAGGAATTTTTATTTGACTTCTTTGTTTTAGGTATTCTGATTTGATCTTTTTGTTTTTAGATCTCCACAAGTGGATATACTACTCTCACTATCTTTAGGAATAACTTAAATTATGATTGAGTAGGCATAAGTTCATATTTTGTTTTTCATTTGATTTTTTTAATTGGTTTCTTTAGTTGTTTCAGTAAATTGTTGATCAATTGAGTTGTTTAGTTATTTAGTAAGTTTGGATCTATTGACATTTGGTTGATGCTATTAGGTTTTCCAGTTGGTTTGGTGATGAAATAGAAAAGAGAATCTATAGGAAGCTCTATGTCGCAATTTAAATAGTATGTGTTTGTAAATAATGATTTACAGTCCAATTATTTATTACTTGCATATAATGGTACAAGTTTTAGTCTCGAGTTTTAATTATTATTGATGTTCAACTGTTAGTAATTATTGATATTCAAAAGAAATAGGTGTTGAATGTTGTATGTATAGAAAATTATGTCAGTTGTTTGTTTTTGTCATTTTACACCCGTACCTTTAGGCACGGGTTATACGCTAGTATATATATATATATATATATATATATATATATATATATATATATATATATATATATATATATGAGCCAGAGGTAGCACTTCTTGGGCAATAAGATAGGGTTTTCTCTTCTTTATTCGCCGTTGTTTCTTCTTTTTCTTCTTCTTCTTATTATTATCATTATTATTATTATTATCTTCTCTTCTTGGCTTCTTCTCCTTCCTCCCAAGCTTTGATTCGATTGAAAATCCCCACCCCTAAATCTGCCGCCATCACTGCCTACTCCACCATTTCTATCGGTGCCGTTTTCGTCGTCTGCTTGCAAGGTTCATTTTTTTCTTCTTATTCCATTATTCTCTTCTCCTACTTAATTACTCATTTTTTTTTCTTCTTGTCCAGATCTAGTCGCAACCGCCATTTTTTCTTTCTTTACCCTTTAGATCCATCTCGCTCTGCCTTTTTTCGTACACTCGTTGTCCCCCTTAGTTTTTTTTTTTTTGGTTTTTCTCTTTTTTCCCTATAGATATCATTTGTTTTTTTGTCCTTCCAACAAAAAGGGATCGCTTAATATGTAAGGATTGTATGATCATACCCGGAGAGAGTATTACTACCCAACATCGACTAATGTTAACCGATTTGAAGCTTCAGGGGTAAAAGCGGGATTTTAAGATAAGTAGGCATGCAAGGATACATTGGAGAGATCTAAGAGATGCGAATATGAAGTTGTTTAAGGATAGAATTAGAAATGATGAGTTATGGAAGAGACATGAGGAAGTGAACAAAATGTGAATTACTACGGCAAGTCGTATTAGAGAGATAGTAAGAGAAATTTTAGAAGTTTTCAGAGGAGAGGAATCACAATATAAAGAGAGTTAGTGGTGGAACAAGGAGGTCCAAAAGGTCGTTCGTGATAAGAAAATAACTTATAAAGAATGACAAAAATGTTGAAGTAGGGAGAGTTGGGAGAAGTATAAACAAGCAAAAATGGAGGCAAGAAAAATAATTAAAGAATCAAAGTTTCGGGCGTATGATAATTTGTATCAAAAGTTAGATACAAAAGTTGGAGAAATTAACATATTTAAACTAACTAAGCGACATAAGCGAAATACTAGATATATAGGAAGTGTCAAGTGCATTAAAGGCGACGATGAAAAGGTCTTGGTGAAGGATGAAGAGATTATGAAATTATGAAAAATATATTTTTATAATTTATTTAATGATAACAACGCTGATGAATCTTTAGAGTTGCTTAATTTACTTTCAGATAAGATTTATAGGTTTCATAGAAGAATCAGGATTTCAAAAGTTAGTATAGCACTAAGGTAGATGAAGATTGTAAAAACGGTAAGGCCAAATGAGATCCCATTAGAGGTGTGGAAAAGTTTGGGAGATCTTGGGACATAGTGGTTGACTAGACTTTTAATGACAAAACAGATTGAAATGAAAATATTTTTTTGTGTTTTTTTGACGACCGAACCTTGTAAAGGTTACCCATGTATTCCGGTTTTCATGAGAAATCAGGTCGAAGCGTAGTTCATCTGTTCAATGTGAGTTTTTCTTCTTCTTTTTTCTTTATTTTAGTGAAGTGGTATTAATATTTATTTTATTGTCAATATTTCGGTAATAATTATCATCCATGTTCATTTGTCTAAATGCTAATTTTCTTCATCAACTCTATGTTCCTAATGGATGCATTTATATTTTTATATATATATACACACACAAAAATGTATATTTTGAAGCATGCCACAATTGTAGAAGATGTTTGGACAAGAAAGATTTCAAGAAATATAGAAAATAATTTAGTACGCAATGTTTGATTATACTCTTTTTTTAAAAAGTCACATATGGTTTACTCAAAATTTTGTGGTTGTTATGGTATAAAAAGATAAATTTATCAATACTAATGAATATTTTTAGTTTTTTTAAAACAAATCTTTTATTTAAGTTTATAGGTCCAGAATATTTACCAACAAAAAAATAAATTGCATTGCAAATAAATATAGAAAAGAAAAAAAAAAAATCTAAAAGTAATATAAAAAATAGACAATATTTTTTTCCAAAAAATTTAATTGTAAATATATTAATTAAAATAATTCATATTATTCATTTACAAGCATGTGGCGGACCAAGAACTCTAAGGTAATATAGTCAAATTAGATAAGAACAAATAAAATTTTTGAGAAAATAGATGGTACTACTATTTTAAAAAACAAATGGGGGTAAATACAAAGTTATTTTAATTTTTAAGGATAGTATAAATAATTTTTAAAATTTTGATTGTTCAATTGGTAGGTCCGTCCCCGTTCCTTCCTTCCTAAAATGATATCCACATGCACATGACCTTTTTTTTTTTTTTTTTTTTTTATGTAATTTAATAGTCAAATTGTGAAAAATACAATTTAAAATGTTATGAAAGTTACAAGGTTCAAATGCAAAAACTCAAAACTATTAGACCAAATAAAAATAAGATAAAAGTTACAGGGACAAATATATAATTTGGCCTAGAATAAACTCTCCCACACCCACAAAGGCAAAGATAATATCTATAAAGAAATTATGTTCTCTTGACCGTCCACTAGTTTTGTTTGTGAATTAAATTAAGAAAATTATTGGGAAAAAGTGTGGTCAGGGTTCATATTCGTTAAAGTGTAAACGCTGTTCCTTTTCTCAGAAATCTCGTTGCAAATGATGGTGGATTTCTTCTACACAAATTACACTTTTGATCTTTTAAGTTTAACCATATTTTTTAAGTGTTTATTATTTACCTCCCTTTATTATTTAAAAAATAATTACAAAATTTCTTTGTCTGGTCAACCCATTTTCATTACCATTTAATTCATTTAAAACGTTATATAGAAGTTACAAGGTTCAAAATGCAACAACTCAAAAGTTTTAGACCAAAAACAAATAAGATCAAAATTATAGGAGCTCTCCTACGCCAAAAAAGAAAAAAAGACTCTTGACCGCGTCCACTAGGCTTCGCAATCAATAAAAACTAAGAAAGTTATAGGTGGAGTCAAGGTCTTGTGAAAACACAAGGTAGTGTTTGTTAAAGTGTAAACGCTGTTTCTCTTTTTCTCAGAAATCTCGTTGCAAATGATGATGCATTTCTTCGGAAAATTACGCTTTTGACTTCTTTAAGCTTGACCATAACCAATTTTTTTTTGGTGTTTATCATTTACCACCCAAATATATTACAATGTTATATGAAAAATATTGATTAACAACCCTTTTTCATTATTGCTTACTTTCCTCTATGTCCAAAATTACTGAAATTACATTTTTTTTATAATTTTACTCTCACTAATTAGATACTAAAATACACAAATATCTCTATAACTTTTTTTTTTATATATATTTTTCTCTCTTTGCTATCTTCTCCTCCAAAGATTAGCAACCTTTTACACTGGCCATCGGTGGTGGCGTCGAATTTTGTTTCTCTCTCTATCTGTCACAGATAAATCCTGGGTCACTTCTAGACTCTTTCCTGAAGCATTTTGAGTTGATAGTCAACCGTCAGTTCGAGACCAATGGGAACAATGTCGTTGCTCCGAAACCCAATTAAATTGCTACCACCATCAACTTTTCTAGATTGATATGATTCTTTCCCTCAACAAAAAGATTCTAGAAGAATAAAAAAAAAACCGACACAAACGAAAATCATATGGGTTGTTCAAAGAGGGACAAATAAATGGATTGAGATCTAATCGATAGGCTGCTTCCTGTAGGAAGCAAGTCCCCTCTCCTTCCCATTCACTCCATTTTTCTCTAAATTTAGCCTTTTATTTAAATTTTTTTTAAAAAAGAAATCAGATAGGAGAAATGTAAATTCACACGTATAAACTCTGTAAACAAATGTAAATCCACAAGTATGAACTCCATCACATGTGTTTCTCACTCCATGGCACACCCATCAAATGTGTTTCTCACTACATTATTAATATTCCTACTTCATCTCCTATATAATTATAAAGTCTATTCCTCCGTCAAATTATTATTCTAAAATGGAGTCAATGTGGTCGTAGCCGCCATGTAATTTACAATTGGAACATAAATAAATCTAGGAATAATTGCCTTTTGTTCCTTTATACTTTGTTTTATTGTCATTTAACACCCTTCATTTTAAAAACCCTTATTTTACCCCCCTTATACCCTCCAGCAATCCATGACCATTTGTTACGATTTTAAACAAAATAATCGAAATACCCTTCATTAACATCACCGCCGTTAGAGTATCTCCAATGGGTGTGGTAAATGTATTGTGATATTTGTGAAATAATGACAAATAAATACTATAATTTAAGATAAATCAATATTTTAACAATAAAAATTATGTGTCATTTCTTGAAATATATTTTATATAACGAAATAAAAATAAATAAATTTGAATAACAGTCAATTTTAATTTTAATATTAAATTATTTTTTTAATTTGAATTGAATTAGTATGATTTATCTTCACGTATCAAATTAATAATTAAGTTTTAAATTTATATATATCAAATTAAATTAAATAAATTAGGTCAACTTGAATATAAACTAGTTTAAATCTAAATTAATGAATTAAAATTAACAGGAATAAATTATATATGAAGAGTCGTAATGGTATTTGGGTCAATCACCCACCCAACTTGGGCAAATATACACCTTTTTATTTTTCTAAATACACACCCGTAAAAAAAAATAACAAAATAAAATAAATTGTTTCTATATCTCTACCTTATATATATATATATATATATCCACCCATTTAAAAATAAATAAAAATATTTAATTAAATTATTATCTTATCCTTTGAATATCTATCATCTTTATCCCTTAATTTATTTTTTATTTTTTTATTTTTTACATTCGTCTCCCCCCTCCTTTCTCCTCTCCATCTTTTCCAGCTACATCGTTGGCGTCGGTGGACTCACCACGGCGACTTATCTCTCTCTCTTTCTCTCTCTCCAAACTTAGCCATCCCCCCACCTCCTTCCCCTTCTTCTTATGTTCACCCTGTTTGGTAATTTACATCTATTATACAAAACAGAATGAAGATAAGATTTTTATACATTTTTCAACCATTTGATGTCTCATGAGACGAAGAACGGTCAAGATCAAAGTAAAAGTATAACACAAATATAACATGTGTATTTTTATATAACTCTTACCTAATTGAGGAAAAAAAAATCATTTTAAGAAACAACATAGTGAAACTCCAATTTAATAATTTATTAATTAAAAGTTATTAAAATGATATTATTTTGCCTCCATATTTTGAAAAAAATATTTAAAGAAAATTTCGTTTAAATGAATAATAATAATTTTATACTTTAATAATTTATTAATTAAAATTAAGTATATGTAAATATGGATGCTATATTTTTGCCAACATATTTTGTTTACATATTTTGAGAAACTATTTATTGAAATTTCAATTAAAATAATAATAATAATAGAATTAGTTTTTTATTCTTTAACAATTTATTTAATTAATTATATATAAATATAAAAACTAAATTTTTCTCTACATATTTTGTCTCTATATTTTAAAAAATAATATGTTCTATCTTCTTTTTTTCTAGTCCGCACAACCTTCCATTTGTTGCACTCTCTGTCACATGTTTATTTTTCAAACCCCCGTTTTGTTAATACCTTTTTTGTTTCTGATTTTTTTCTTCTTCTTGTTATCTAATGTTTTTTGTTTTCAATATTTTTTTTTTCATTTTTTTACTTTTATATTTTGTTTTGCTTGCTATTTTTATTTTTATATATTTTACTTTGTTCTTTCTATTTTTTGTTTTTTATTTATTTATTTTTGTTTCTCTTTTTTTTTTTATTAATTATTTGATTCTCAATGTTTATATATATAAAAAAATATTTTGTTTTGTTTGCTATTTTTATTTTTTTTGTTATTTTTTTTAATTTATTTTTGTTTTTCATTGTTTATTATTATTATTATTATTATTATTTGCATTTGATTCTCAATGTTTATATATATATCGAATCAAAACTAGTGACAAAGAAGACAAAAAAATAAAAATAGAAAAAAATATACCGAAAATCTACCTCGTGGAGAAGTTGCAGGGCATGAGAGACGACAAACCTGTTTACCACACGTAGGCTAGCTCTCTGCTGGGATCTATATCATGGGGCATGAGAACTGAACGACATAAGTCCATGATATTGGAAGAATCTCTGTAAACGGTAGAGTCCAACATTAGGTCAATGTTTCTTACCTCCCATGCGGGAGGCATCTCCGACTGAGGGGCCACCAAAGGCGGCAGAATCGTTGGGTCACTATCTCCACGATGACCGGTTTGCTTATCTCCAACAAGCGTGCATGGTGCGGGAGGGCCCAAAACCCTCATCTTTGGTTTCGCCACCCAATTATTTTTAGAAGGGGAGTGAATCCAAGAAATTAAAAAATTCACTTCTAAAAAATGGGAGAGTCCTCGAAATATACCTCAAGGAAAAAGAAGGATAGTACAAAGCTAAGGACAGGTGTCACCACGAGAAAACCTGCACCAGAAGACTCCTGAATAGGACCACCTGGCCTAGGAGTCTAGGGGAATATTGATGGTGGTGGATTTGGTCATGAGCTACCCAGCAAGAAAGCCTAGGGAACCTGCAAACAGGAACCTAGGTTATGCCTAAAATCTCTTAGGCCTAAACCCACCATTGTCAGTAGACCCAAACCCCCAAGGGAATAGCGACGTATTTAAAGAAGCCCACGGGCACTAGAAGCCTAAGATCTATCCGAGAATCGAGTTTGCGAGTAAAATCAAAGATCGACACTTAGTGGCACAAGGTGGGTGAACGCGAACTTTTCTTTCACACATTTATATTTTACTCGCAAGTGCACGAGGCCAAGTTTTAATATATTGGACCTTTTGATCATATATCGTTCCACAGGGATATGTGTTGATTAATTGAATACCGTAATTTACATAGTCTTATATTATCCCGACGTTTCAAGAATTGTTTGAAGTGTAATTAAAAACTAAGTTAAACTAACAATTAGTGGGTTAATACTAATTAAGTTGATTACCTAGGGATTGATTTCATTCACTTAATACATGTTTGACTTAGTTTAGTTAACAATAACGATGTTTATTCTATCCGACAATCTCGGTATCTAAAATTCCCTCACGACCTCTCCCAAGTGTAAAGTGAGTGAATATGTGACTTCGCGTCAATGCCGAAGCCCCCCTCGACGTCTATATGACTCTTAGTCACATGATTCTTGACCCAACCTCATGGATTGCACACTATCTAACGCCCTCTCGGGTCGTTAAATCGTCATGATGTGTTTAACCCTAGTCCGAATCTAGGGTTACCTCTCCCAAGTGTCAAACCCCGTATTCTCAAAATCAACCCGAATACCATTAAAAGCATATTAAGATTGTAATAAAATGGTAAACACAATCGGAATTAGACAAACAACCGTTAAAATAACATATATTCCACCAAATAAGTATTTACATGAATTACAACAACCCCTAGATAATATTTATCTAGTCTACCATGATCTTAGCCATATAGACATTAAAACAAAAGGGATTCATCATCATTAGATATGGAAAGTTAATTACAAAGATAAAACAAAGGAAAAACGATCAAATCGTAGAGTGGAATAATCCACTGTCGCCAAAGATCGGTTCGGAATTGCTTTGTCTTCTCCAAATGTTGAATCTCCTATTTGAGCTCTCAAAAATGGTTTTTGATCAAGTGTCTAATGTTAGGAACGTTTTTTTTACAAATGAGGGAATCAAAGGATTAAATACAAGGCTTCAAAATATAAAATATCTAGAAAATATATTTTTACTGTTGCAGAGTGACTGCCGCGATGGTGGATATGTCAGGCGGCTCACCGTTGCAGCAGTGAGCCAAGCCCTAAACTTTCTAGACTTTCACCGCCACAATGGTGGGATCTTCACAATTCTCCCTGCATCTCCACCGCTGCGGCAGTGTGACTTCTATGTTTTCATTCCTCTCTGCATTCTCACCGCCGCGACAGTGGCCTGATCACTGCGGCGGTGGATCTGTTGTCTTGAAACCTTATTTCTTTCATCGATTCTTCACCGCTTTTCTACCATTTCGCATGTTTATCACGTGTTTACGTTCTTACACCTAATTTACATACAAACAAACTAAAACGCAATTAAATATTACTAATACAGTCGAAAATTACCAAATTCGGCTTAGAAGTAGATAGGTTATTTCAACCTATTAGTGGGTCACCACCAAATTTGGTAGAGAATATTCTCTTGGCATGAAGGACATGCAAATAATAGAACAATCATCACATAGTAACAAATTTAGTGACTAGGCATTCTTCTCTCTCTTTCTTTCCACCCTAGACAAAGGACTATATAAATACCCGAGTAAGTCATGAGCACAAGTCTGCAATTCCTATGCAATATTACGCTGTGTCATTTCATAAAACTCTCAGACAACTTTACACCATATTCACATCCTCGTATCCGGTTATACACTTTTTTCTTCGTCAAATATTTACTCTCATGCCGTATGTTTTTCTCCGGGATCAACCTCCTGGTTTTAAGAATTTATGCAGGAACCCCCGAAGGCAAGGAACAGAGGCTAGGAAGGGCAGAATCATAAATTTATTGTGTTACTATTTCCCAACAACATCAAATATGATTAAAATTATATTATTAAAACATTTATTAAAATTATTTATTAAATTACAATATAAAATTATATTATTCAGTATATTTTTATAAGTTTTATTATTAAAGTTTAATGAATTTCAAAATTTTGTATACAAATACTTGTTTATCCAAAAAAAAATTAAAAATGATGGGATTTCACAATTTAGAATTTTAAAATCCTATCATCTACAAATTCCAAGATTTTATCGAACCACTTATCCAAATGCAAAAAAAATATGTGAATGTTCCACATTGAGGAGAGTAGAGGGGAATAAAGTGTAGAATTCTAAAATAAAAGGTCGTTTAATGATACTAATTGAAAATAGAGGGGAGTAAATGACAATTTACCCATAAAACTAAAATGATGAAGCTCTGCCCCCACGCGTTCACACGCACCTTCCCGGCCAGCGAGCTTCTATAAATTCGGCCCCTGGTTTTCATCACGCATCCCAACAGCTCGTACTTCTTTTCACGATTACAACTTCAGGGAGGGAAATAAATTGATATTACTGGTCTAGCCAGATATTGTGGCCGAATAATAGGATGTCCGACCAACTCGTGTTCAGAGTAAAGAGGAGGCAAGCAGAGCTGGTGCGTCCGGCAAAGCCAACGCCTCAGGAATGCAAACCCCTGTCGGACATCGATGACCAGGAGGGGCTTCGGTTTCAAATTCCAGTAATACAGTTCTATCCTAATTCAACGTCGATGATGAGGGACCCCGTGAAGGTCATTAGAGAGGCACTGGCCGAGACTCTCGTCTTCTACTACCCATTTGCCGGCCGTCTCAGGGAAAACCCTATCGACCGGAAGCTGATGGTTGACTGCTCCGGTCAGGGAGTTTTGTTCATTGAGGCTGACGCTGACGTTACTCTCCAGGATTTTGGCGATTCTCTGCAGCCTCCCTTCCCCTGCTTGGAGGAGCTTCTTTACGATGTTCCTGGCTCCTCCGGGGTTCTTAATTGCCCTCTCTTGCTTATTCAGGTATTCATTATTCTTTCATTTTTCGTTACAATTTAAACATTTCTGGCTTGGAATTTAGTTGCTCCTTCACCAGCGCCGCCTACTTACAGAACCACACCGTAAACCTTCTGCTCCCAAGAAATCGCAATATCTCCGGTGGATAGAGCCGACGGGATTGAGAATGTTCCGGGTCCTCTCACTCTAAAGGAGGAGGAACGACTTGAACCAGAATTGGAGACCGAATCGGGGAGAGATAGAAATTTACATCTTGCACGCCTAAATGTTTTTATCATTTCAATTTAATTCATACAATTCTATTATGATATAATGACAAATTTGCTCCTATTTTCTAATAAAATATTTACATGTTTCATCCATAGGACTGAATTTGAATCAGTTTTAAACTTAGAGGTTTTATATGGTGAAATTGAAAACATAAGGACTAAAATAAGATAAGTGCCAAACTTCAAGAGTTCAAAATATCAAAATCCGGTATTATCTTTTACCTACCTATATGTATATATAATACGGTAAAATTTAAGATTTTTTTAATTTACAAGAGCGAAGACGAGAATCTTATCATAAATATAACATACTATGATAGGTCAGGTATTGGTAAAGTGAATTATTTTATTTTCTTGTGTTCAATTTTTGTTAAGAGTATTTTGAAAATTAAATTTTGAATTTGATTTTCAATGCACTAAATCAATAAGAAAAGTGCGTTCTTAAAATCGTCTAGTAAAATAATTAATTGAGATGCTTTTACATTACCTGTACACATCTTGCCGTAAAATTTATAAAAAATAATAATAAAAGTAGATGAGGTCCTTCTCGCCTGTGCACAATAACACAACCGTACGTGTAAAGAAGGCACTGAAGCTTAGCTTTTTTTTTGTTTTTGTTTTTTTTAGTGCTAGAAAGAGCCTTCTCCTTTTAAGCGTGACTGTTTTTCTCTCAATTTTTTTTCAAAAAAAAAAAGAAAAAAAAAGAAATTGTTCTTAGAGAATCTCTTGTGCCAAGGAGTTTAATAATACATTTTTCAATCAAAATTAAAACTCCAACGGATGTACATCTTAAAATGGCACAGCAAGTCATATTTGACATAAATACAAAAAATAAATAAATAGTGATTAGTTCTTAATAACGGATATTATATATTATTAGTCCAATTTAAAACATAAATTTTGATTTTATCCCTAAATTGATTTTGTTTGCGTATTACTCTCGCATGTGGTCATGCTTGTGTAATATTATTTGCAACGTTGTAATATTAGTTATATGTATTTGTGTAATATTTATTATATCTAACAAATATGTTATATATAAATTAGATATATATAACTGCGAGAGTACAATGTGTGTAATAAGCCTTCTGTCTTTTTTAATGTGCAAGACTAAAATATAAGTTACAAATGCATATAAATTTTTTTTTAAATTAAAGATAAAATAAAAGACTTGTCACAAAAACACCATAAAAAACACAAAAAAAAAAATTGTTTGTTTATTTTATTTGACTTGGATTAGTTTGTTAATTTTATTTTGTTTGTATTCATTTTAATCTATTAATTAAGTTAAATTAAAATTTAATTTGGATTCAAAGCTTATTAATTTAATTTGATAGATATCGATTGGAAATTTAATCATTAATTTGATACATGTAGGTATATAATACTAATTTAAAATTAAATTAAATTAAAAAATTAATTTTATGAGCAAAATAGAAATAAATATAATTTATTTTTAAAATAAATAGTATTTTATTCCCTATAATTTAGACAAATAATACTTATCCTTGATTTTTAAAATAAATAGTATTTTTTTTTATGCTTGTATTTTTCGTTCGATAAGGACATATCGATAGGACTATAAAAGAAAAAGAACAATAAACTTATATGTATATTTTTAATCGATTATATACTTGCATATATTTGTACCCTCCTAGAACAAGCCCAGCCCATGTGAAAGGATTTTTCATTAATCAGTTTTCTCTGTCAACCCTTGAATCAAATACAAATTCACGGACCGCCTTGTCGGCCCAATTCAAGTATTTGACATCAATTCTAATAAGATATTTTTCCTCTCCTTAGATCCCTAACCCTTCTTAAAAGATCTAATTTAATTTTAAGTTCAATCATAAAAAAATAAAAATGAAGATGTCGAAAGTGGATCATGTAGGCCTTCAATCTCGGACCTGGGACAAAAATGCACACACAGGTAGACCTATCAACGGTCTTGGGACAATAATGCATACACAGGTAGACCTATCAACATTGCACATTTAATGTGAAAATTAGTCGTGTTTAGGCCTTCTAAAAGTATTTTGACATAATTTTCTCTATGCGTACTTTTACCTGAGAGTGACCCCCTTGTATTTTTTGGGCTTAAGAAGACTTAATAAGCAAATCATTTTCTTGATTTGGGGTTATTCCCCCGCCTCCCAACCACGTCCTCACGGGATTGAGAGGTTTAACGCCCTCTGCAGAACCTGTCATGTGTTTTCAAAATATCCTCCATCACAGCCATTGAAGAATATATAAATATCCTAATTTTAATGAAATTTAAAAATAATTTTCAGCCCTGATTGCATTTTTGTTAGTATCAGAATTCGATATAACAAGACACTATTTTTTGTTAGTATCAGCCCCTAAAAATCCGATATTCAATCAATGTCTCATTAAATTTCACAAGCAAAATCCTATCCATCAGACCCTACCCATTTTAAATTTTACTTGGTATAGTTTTATATAAAACTCAACCACAACCCACCCATTGTCATCCCTAATCTCACACAAATCAATAACTATTAAATCTGTTGTGTTAATGAATTCTATTCAAAAACAAAAAAATGAACTCATTGCACTACGAATATACAAATGATACTCTGCGAATTAAATACTATAATTCTCACTTAACAAATGAAATCACTGGAAAGTATATAGAAAATCTGGATTCGCCTTCTCAATTATGCCTTTTTTCTCTCTCTCGAAAAATATGACAGGTGACCCGTCTCAAATGCGGTGGCTTCATCTTTGCCTTACGCCTGAACCACACCATGAGTGATGCCGCTGGACTGGTCCAATTCATGACAGCTTTCGGAGAAATAGCACGGGGAGCATCTATCCCCTCCGTAATGCCCGTATGGCAAAGGGAACTACTCAGCACGAGGGATCCGCCGCACGTGACCTGCACACACAACGAGTACGAACAAGTGCCGGACACCAAGGGGACCATCATCCCACTCAACGACATGGCACACCAGTCTTTCTTCTTTGGATCCCCCGAAATTGCCAACCTACGTCGCTTCGTTCCTCCGCACCTGCTGAGAAAGTGCTCCACCTTCGACCTGTTGACAGCATGTTTGTGGCAGTGCCGCACCATCGCTCTTAAGCTAGATCCCGAGGAGGTGGTGCGCATGATATGCATCGTCAACGCTCGCAGCAAGTTCAACCCTCCTCTCCCTGTCGGATACTACGGCAACGCCTTTGCTTTTCCGATGGCTTTAGCCACGGCTGGATCGATATGTAAGAATCCATTGGCGTATGCGCTGGAGCTGGTGATGAAGGCCAAATCCGACGTGACGGAAGAGTACATGAGGTCGCTAGCGGACTTGATGGTAATAAGAGGACGTCCCCATTTTACGGTGGTGAGGAGCTACCTTGTGTCGGACGTAACGCGTGCTGGATTCGGAGAGGTGGACTTTGGGTGGGGCAAACCCGTGTACGGTGGACCCGCAAAAGGTGGGGTTGGGGCTATCCCAGGAGTAGCTAGCTTTTACATACCTTACAAGAACAAGAGAGGTCAGAACGGGATACTGGTTCCCATTTGCTTGCCTGGCCCTGCCATGGGGAGATTCGTAAAAGAGCTCAACAGCATGTTAAAGGATAATGATTATGCTCAACCAATCACCCTTCCCAGTCACCGCACTTTCATCGCATCAGCCCTCTGAATTCTCTCTATCATTACTTGGAAGATGAAATAATCAATATTTTTATGTTCCATACATGCCGTTTTCTTTTGTGCTAGCAAGCTGTGTGTTATGTACCCTTTTAATCATATAATCGTTTTTTGTTGTCTGAACAACTGCAACCATTAATAGCATCTCCAAGAGATGCAAAAATTTGGCGTGCCATTTGTTCAAATGGCACACCAAAAACTTAGATGGCGCACAATTAAAAAAAAAAAAAAAAAAAGAATTTGTTTTTTTCCAAGAAATGTGTTATTTGGGTGTGCCATTTTTTAGTTAAAAAATAAAATTAACAAACTAATCTAATTAAATTTTAATTAAATTTAATAAAATCTTGATTCATTTATAATTAAATCTAATTAACCCTAAATTTACAATAATTCAACCACTAATTATAACTCAATCCCCCTAATTACAAATTCACCCCTCCCCTAATTATAATCCCACCTACCCCTCCAATTCCCAACCCTAAATTCATCGGATTGATAGATAGATAGCGAGAGAGAGAGAGAGATGTGGAGCGACAGGCAAAGGCGGGCGGCAAGGCGATTATAGAGGATTGAGATGGCGACCTTTGCGATTTTGAGATGGAGGCTTCGATGGCGATGGAGAAAGCGACGACGGCTTAGAGCTGCGATCCAGACGGCAAAGGCGACGTTTCCTACTTGCTTGGTGACGACGACGGTGGCGATTTAGATCGATCTGCATTGGAGGCATGCGATGGCGGAGGCTGCAGCTAGGGCTGTGATTCAGATTGCGATTTACGTGGCGAAGATGGAGGCGATTTAGATGGCGAAGATGGCTTGTGATTCGAGTCACAAATCTGGTTCGATTTTGATTTTCATTTGCTTTTGAATTTTTGCATGAGATTTCAGACCGTTGGAGTAGTAACGGCTACTCCAATGGTCAAATGGCACAACAGACTTGGTGTGCCATTTTTGGGACACCAGATACAACAGTTGTTGGAGTTATTTTTTAACTTCAAAAACACCATTTTTGGGATGACACACCGTTTACATGAGCTGTTGGAGATGCTCTAATCAAAGTTGAAACTTGTAGCAGCGTATCTGAAAAACTTAGCGCTACACAATCTTCAAAGTCTTACAAATCTAATAGCTTCAAACTGTTTCACCATTGTATAAACCAATGTTTTTAAAACTGGATTGGATGTCGAACCGAAGTCATTGGGTCACGGGTCACGGGTCACAGGTAGGCAAGCCGCGGTTGAACCGGTGACGTTATAATTACGTCATTAATATTTATATATATTTATTTAAATAAAAAATATTAAAAAAAAAATACAATATATATATATATATATATATATATTATTTATTCTATAAATCACAAATGCCCTACACATAATTTGTTTGAGACAATTTAAGCCCTTAGATAACTTTTGATCAAATGGTCAATACAAAAAGTATATGACCTAATATCCCTTGCAATTTAGGTATGTGTGAGCCGCTCATTCCCAATTCCCCAACATCAAGTACACCTCTCTCTCTCTCTGTGCAAAACCCTAATGCCTAATGACAATGGTACAAGAAAGGTTAGTGATGACAATGGTTGGCAGTGTTTGATCGGCGGTTGGTCTGGCTATCGATCGTGCCCAGTGAAGTTCAGCGATGGCTTGGATGGCGTTCCTCTCAGACCTCTTACTTTCTATCGCTCTCACAGCCCATCGCGAACCGCCGTTTTCAGGCATCTATAGGTACACATCTCTCTCTCTCTCTCTCGAGACTCATCACCGGAATCGGCTCATTCGATCTCCCTTCTTATTCTTATTAGTGTTGTTTGGCCGTTCACTGTGATCTACACAGGATGAATCAATCCCCATCTTCCCCAGTCATTTCTCTGTAAATCGATTTTCGCAATCTTTTTCTTGAGAAATGGGGATGAAGAAAAAGTGGCCGATTCATGGAAAACCGGAATGGTTCGCCGATTCAACAGTCGAACTGGCCAGTTGACTGATTTTAGGGGTAAACCAGTTTTAGGGGTATAACTGGACCAGAATTTGAGCTGGTCGACGGTTCAATCAGTTCGGTCCAATTTTTAAAACATTGGTATAAACGCAAATTAAATAAATAAATAAATATCAAATGTTATTTAATCTCTTTAAATAACTAAAAATAATAACAACTAAATAAATAAAATAGGGAATTTTATAATGGGCAATTAAGAATTGGTTAACACGTTGAGTTGGTATAAGACTCAAAATTTTACGAACGCATAATCATTAGTTGCATTAGAATATTTAGAAAATAATGGAGTAGAATGTGTCATTTATTATTTAATTTAAAATTCTAGGGGTTAATTAGCAATTTTGAAGAATACCAAATTTTGAATTGGGCTTAAATAATAACCTAAAGAAATTAATGGGAGATATATATATATTAATGATAAGATCGAAGAAAAAAAAAACAGGGGAAATAACGTGGCAAACAAGGGGATCGAATTGAACCACTTTCTTCATGCATATATATGTATACACACCATACAATATATCCCAAACACAAGGAAGGAAAAAATAAAGAAGAGAGAGAGAAGTGGGTTGTCGGTTCGGCAGTGCAGTATGTGTGTTCTGTTCGCTGTTTGATGTGTGTCGTCGGTGCATTTCTGGTGATCGCCAGTGGTGTGGGTGCGTTCGTCCGGTGAATTGCATGTGTGTGTGGTATTCGTTGTTCGGTCTGATGTGTGTGTGTCATTTGTCTGGTCGGTTTCGACAGTGCGATTGTGTGTGGATGATCGGCAGTGGGTGTGCATGTTCTCTATTCTGTTCGTCTGTTTGGTTCCGCCGATGTGCATGTGTGTGACTCTGTGTGATCTGCGACGGCGTGTGTGTGTGTTCCTCCGGCGGTGTTTGTGCGGGTATGCGTTCTGTTCGGTCCAACGTGACTGTCGGTGTGTGTGTGTATGTGTGCTCCTCTACTTGATTTGAGTTTGTGTGTGTATGTGTGTGTGTGTGAGTTGCTCAGTCGTCGATGGTGATCGACGTGCGTGTGATTGTTGTTGATGATCAATGGTGGTGGCGGTGGTGCGAGTTCAATGTGTTTGAGGTATGTATGTGGGTGTTCAGTTGTGAGTGGTTGTGATCGGTGTAGGGTGGTCGGCGGTGAGTGAGAGTTAGTGAAAGAGAGCGTCGACCAGCTATGTGTGTGTGTGACGGTGTGTGTGCGCTCGTTGTTGCAAGTCGACAGTGTGTGTGTATGCGCATTGTGTGACTCTGTGTGTGTATGTGTGTTCATCTGTATGTGCGACGGTGTGGGTGAGTGTGATTGTTGTTGAGCAGGTAAGGCGTCGACGAGGTGAAGTGGGTGAGTGTGGGCTGTGTCGGGCTGAAACCAAAACAGAAATAGGAGAGAGAGTAGAAAGAGACGGTTGAAAGTAGGAACCCAGAACAGGGCAGGGGGCGTTCGTTGCCGGGACGAGATCCGTCGCCGCAGCAATGGGGATCCAACGACTAAAACAGAAGCGGGAAAGAAGGAGAAAGAAAGAAAAAAAAGAAGAAGAAAAGGAAAGGGAAAAAGAAAAAGAAAAAAAAATTCCAAATTCTCAGCCGCGAGCGATTCGGAACAGGTAATTTTTTAATTGGGTATTATTGTCGATTAAACTAAAATTGTTAAGTATTAAAATTTTTATAACCGTAATAAAATTGTTATAATCGTTAATCTTGAATAAATTGGTGCGGTAAATATTAACGTAGCGAAACGGACAAAAAAAAAATTCTTCAAAACGAAAAATTAGGGAATGGGAAATATGAAATTTAGGGTCTGCATTGCATGTTAGTTTATTTTAAAATAAAATATTAATTTAGGCCTATTGTTGTTAAGTTCACAGGCGCCAACGTCCCAGTAGGTTTTGGACAGTGACATGTTTGCAGTGCAAAAATCGAGGTGAGTGTGTTGTCTTCTATATAAATCTACAAATTTTAATTTCATATAAATTGTGGAAAATGTGTTTATTTAAAAATGGATAATTCTACGATGTACTTGAATCGAGTTGGTTTTACAGGTGAGAAATGGTTTTTTTTATCAAGTCGGTTTCAAAGATGGAAAATGAATTTTGGATCAAGTAGATTTCAAAACGCGAAAAGTGATTTCGGGTAGTAGATTTTAAAGATGGGGAAAGTAATTTTTTTTAAAAAAATGAGGAAAGTGGTTTTTGTCCTACTGTGCCATAGCTATGATCCCATCAAAAGGGCATGTCCTGCAGGATGGTTTTAACCTGTTAGGAGGGCATGTCCTACAGGTAATTGATTATATTATGACTTGTCCAGAGGATTAGTCCGGCAAGTGGTTGTTGACATTATGATCTGTTAGGAGTGTCAGTCCTACAGGTGATTGATTATATTATGACATGTTCGGCGAGTTAGTCCGGCAGGTGGTTATTGATATTATGACCTGTCCGGAGGGTTAGTCTGGTAGGTGGTTGTTGATATTATGACATGTCCGGAGGGTTAGTCCGGCAAGTGGTTGTTGATATTATGACCTGTATGGAGGATTAGTTCGGCAAGTGGTTGTTGATATTATGACCTGTCAGGAGAATTAGTCCTGCAGGTGGTTGATTGACCCGTCAGGAGTGCAAAACCTGCGGGTGGTACGATACCGTTGCAACTCCCGATCGTAAGGTAAAAACGATCCTATGACTAGTAGGAGAGGAGATGTGGTGTATTTCATTATATGTTAAAATATTTGGTCTAATTGATTTAAAACATTTGAATTGGTTGGTTTAAAATGCTTGGGTGTGGTTTATTTAAAATGCTTGAAGGGGTTGAATTAAAATATTTGAGCTGAGGGTTAATTATATTCCCTCATTTCATTAGTGGTAATGGAACTGAATTTTCAACATAGTATGCGGTTATAACATTAAATTTTGAAATGTGGTGTTTAACACTTCTGCTGGTTTTAAATATATTATCTCATTACGTTGGTGACAGTGGGACTGGATTTTCGACCTGATATGTAATTATAAAATATTATATTTTGGAAGTTGGTATTTAACAATTTTACTTAGTCTATTAAATGTTTTTATTATGAAGACAGCACATCGATAAAATATTTTTGGTTTTAGGTGCCGCGGTTAGGAGTTGGTCCACTACTAGTACTAAGTAGAGTCCGGTCGGATGTGAACCGTTGGAAGGTTCAGATATTTTTGTGTTTTTGGTTGTGACTATTTGGGAGTGGTAAATTCTCAAATTTCGAACACAGGTATACATATATTTATTTTTGGGAAAAATTATAGTAGCGCGAGTAGGTAGGTACATATGTATCAATGGATAGGCGTCGGTGGGTCAGGTCACGTCAGGTTGACGTCATGCCCGGCCTCGAGTGACTGGTGCCCAGGGTAGGGTGTTACATTTGTGATATCAGAGCCTAGGTTATAGGTTCTGTAGACATATTAGTTTGTCGAGCCAGTGGTGGACCATGAGATAGGGGGTCGATAGGTGGGTTCGACACGTGAGTGATAGTTATTGTTTTGCATTAGATAGTACATTGGCATCGTGCATTGTTATTTGTCTTGTTGGCAATTAGTGGGTGTGACGAAATTGTAGTACTGCTAGTTGGTGGATTGGGTGGTGATGTTGGTAGTAGTGATAGATGGATTACGATTGTGGGGGATGCTAGTGGTTTTAAATATTAAATTATAACTGATAAGTAAACATTTTCATATTACTTGACATGGGGATTTACTGTAAATAATACTTAATGTTTTAGTTGTTAAATTAATAGTGTGACAGAGCACACTTAAGTGGGATTATCGGACAACACCTTATTTATATTATGGGATTACACAACACATGGTACTACTATTTGATATACATGGATTCTATCTTTGCGTATAACATCTAAGGGTGTGCATAAAACTGCCTTCTAGGCAAAACTAAGGAAACCTTGTAATTTTATTTGAGGAGGAGTTTGTATTATTGAAATAGGAAAAGATGACCGTTCGGCAGTATGAAATTAAATTCGATGGCTAGCCCCGATTGCTCCTGATTTGGTAAAAGCGGATGAGAAAATATGTAAACGTTCCAGGTTGACGGGCAGACAGATCAAAAGTTATGCGGGAGTAGTAAACTCAGGGAAATTAATATAGAATGATGTGCGGGAAGCGGTCGAGAACTGTAAGTCAGTGTTGATAGATAGTGCGTGTAAAGATAGTCCAGTTAGTATTAGTAATAGGGAATTATAGATAGGTCTATTACCTCTAAGTATTCTCGATTTTGATGTGATACTGGGTATAGATTTTCTATCAGGTTATCATGCCATGCTGGATTGTTTTAAAAAAGAAGTTATTTTTCAGGTCGCAGACGAGCCAGAGTTGGCATTTTCGGGGGATAGAATCATTGCCCCTGTCAGTTTGATTCCAGTTCTGGGGGGGGCCAGGAAATTATGAAAGAAGGGATGTCAGGGATATTTCGTACATGTACTTGACACCAGTCGGAATGAAGTTCAGGTAACGGATATTCAGTGGTCAGGATTTTTCCCGTTATTTTTTTCCAGAAGAATTACCAAGATTGCCAATGGATAGGAAGATGGAATTCATTACCGAGTTACTTCCAGGAACTTCTTTTATATCAATTCCACCCTATCGTATGGCGCTTACTGAGCTGAAGGAATTGAAAATTCAGTTGCAAGATCTGTTAGGCCGTGGTTTTATCAGACCCCGATGTTATTCATAAAGAAGAAGGATGACACGTTGAGAATGTGTATTGATTATCAGCAGTTGAATAAGGTGATGACTCGTAATAAATACCTGTTGCCTAGGATTGATGATCTGTTCGACCAATTGCAGAGGGCCAGGGTGTTTTCCAAATAGATCTTCGATTGGGATATCATCAGCTAAAAGTCAGAGACAGTGATGTGGCGAAAATGGCGTTCCGTACGAGGTATGGGCATTATGAACTCTTAGTTATGCCATTTGGGTTGACGAATGCCCCGCTGCTTTTATGGATTTGATGAATCGAATCTTCCAACCTTATGTAAATCAGTTTATTACTGTGTTCATCGATGATATACTAGTCTATTTCCAGAGTAGAAAAGAGCATGTGGAATACCTCTAGATTGTGTTGCAGCCGTTGCGAGAGAAGCAATTGTATGCCAAATTCAGCAAATGTGAGTTTTGGTTGGATAAAGTCATGTTCTTGGGGCATGTTATCTCGGGAGATGGTATTCAAGTGAATCCAAAGAAAGTCAAAGTTCTTATGCAATGGGAGAGGCCGAAAAGTGTGATCGAAGTTCGAAGTTTTTAGGATTGGCGGGTTATTATTGTCGGTTTGTGCAATAATTTTTTGTTATAACTGCCTCGTTGACCCGATTGACCCGCAAGGAATCCAAATTCGAGTGGACTGACAAATGTGAGCAAAGTTTTTAAGAGCTGAAGAGTAGACTGATATCGACGCCAATACTCTCCCTTCCGACTGAAGGTGGTGGCTTTGTGATCTACAACGATGCGTCACACCAAGGGCTATGGTGTGTACTGATACAACATGGTCACGTGATTGCATATGCCTTCTGGCAATTAAAGAATCATGAGCGTAACTACCCGACGCATGATTTGAAGTTGACAGCGATTGTGTTTGCCTTGAAAATCTGAAGACATTACCGGTATGGCGAGACGTGTGAGATATATACCGACCGCCAGTGTTTGAAATACTTGTTTACCCATAAAGAACCAAATCTGAGGCAAATGTGTTGAATGGAGTTGATCAAAGATTGTATTTGTACTATTCACTATCATCCAGGTAGGGCCAATATTGTAGCAGGTGCGCTGAGTCGAAAATCGGCTGGTTCAGTTGCAAACATTCAAGTTGTTCATTCTAATCTAGGTGCCGAGTTGAGATCTTTGTGAGTCCAGTTGGCAGTTAGACAGACGGCAGTGTTACCTGCGACTTTAACTTGAGACAGACATTGATCGATCGTATTATAGAAGCGCAGAAATGGGATGCCAATTAGAGAAGATCCAAAATAAAGTGAAAAATGGTCACAGAACTGACTATTGTGTCAGGGATAACAATTAGGCTATAATGATAGGAAATAGATTATGTGTGCCTGATTATGCTAATTTAAAGAAGGATATCTTGGAGAAAGTGCACGGTTCAGCATACGCAATGCACTCAGGCAGTACTAGAATGTATCAGGATCTGTGAGAACACTATTGATGGAATGGAATGAAACGGAAAATTTTGGAATTTGTTGCCATGTGTCTCGGTTGTTAGCAAGTCAAGATCGAGCACCAACGTACAGATGGATTATTGCAGCCTTTACCTATTCTAGAGTGGAAATGAAAATATATTGCTATAGATTGTGTTTCGGGATTATCCCATACTCAAAAGGGGTATAATTCCATTTGGGTAATTGTTGATAAGCTTACGGAATCTGCTCATTTCCTGACCGTAAAGACAACGTACTCTCTGGATTAGTATGCCCAATTGTATGTTGACGAGATTATCCGTTTGCATGATACGCCGGTTTGCATAGTGTCAGATAGAGATCCAAGATTTAATTCGAAGTTCTGGCCGAGTCTCCAACTTGTTTTAGGTACCAAGTTGAAATTCAATACCATTTTTCATTCTCAAATTGACGGTCAATCAGAGCGTGCGATTCAGACATTGGAGGATGTGTTGAGGGGTTGTGTTCTGGAATTTCCTAGTAGCTAGGATGATCATTTGACGTTGATGGAATTTGCCAGATATAGCCCAAATGACAGTGGACAAAGTAAAGGTGATTCAGGAAAAATTGAAGGTTACTCAGAGTCGACAAAATAGTTATGCTGACAAGCATAGACGGGAGTTGGAATTTGAAGTGGAGGATCATGTGTTTTTGCGTATATCCCCATGGAAAGGTATAATGAGGTTCGAAAAGAAATGAAAGTTAAGTCCGAGGTATATCGGGCCATGCGAAATTTTAGAACGGGTTGGTGCGACAGCTTATCGATTTGCCTTACCGCTAGAATTGTCTAGACTACACAATGTTTTCCACGTGGCGATACTTAGGAAATATGTGTTAGATCCTTTGTATGTGTTGACTTCTCAACCAATCGAATTGGAAGAGAATTTAATGTACGTTCAGGAGCCAATCCAGATCTTGAGTCGAAAAGATCAAGTGTTGCGAACGGAAATGATTTCATTAGTGAAAATGTTGTGGTGCAGTCTTTCGGTGGAGGAAGCGACGTGGGAATGAGAGGACGAAATGAGAGAAAAATATCCGCACGTGTTCGGTTAAGATACCTAAAATTTCGGGATGAAATTTCTTTTAGAGGGGAAGGGTTGTAAGACCCAAAATTCTGCGAACGCATAATCATTAGTTGCATTTTAGAAAATTTAAAAAATAACGGGGTACAATGTGTCATTTATTATTTAATTTAAAATTCTAGGGGTTAATTAGTAATTTTGAAGAATACCAAATTTTAAATTGGGCTTAAATAATAACCTAAAGAAATCAATGGGAGATTAATGTAATTTGAGAAAAACATAAATATATATATATATAAGATCGAAGAAAAAAAAAGAAGGGAAATAACGTGGCAAACAAGGGGATCGAATTGAACCACTTTCTTCATGCATATATATATATATATATATATATATATATATATATATATATATATATATATATATGTACGTATGTATGTATGTATGTATGTATACACACTATACAATATATCCCAAAACACAAGGAAGGAAAAAATAAAGAAGAGAGAGAAGTGGGTTGTCGGTTCAGCGATGCAGTATGTGTGTTCTGTTCACCGTTTGGTGTGTGTCGTCGGTGCAGTTTTGGTGATCGCTGGTGGTATTGGTGCGTTTGTCCGGTGAATTGCATGTGTGTGTGGTATTCGTTGTTCGGTCCGGCGTGTGTGTGTCGTTCGTCTGGTTGGTTTCGACAGTGCGACTATGTGTGGATGATCAACAGTGGGTGTGCGTGTTCTCTGTTCTGTTCGTCTGTTTGGTTCCGCCTGTGTGCATGTGTGTAACTGTGTGTGATTTGCGACGGCATGTGTGTGTTCCTCCGGCGGTGTTTGTACGGTTATGCGTTTTGTTCGGTCCGACGTGACTGTCGGTGTGTGTGTGTGTATGTGTGTGTGTGTGCGCTCCTCTACTTTATCTGCGTTTGTGTGTATGTGTGTGTGAGTTGCTCAGTCGTCGACGGTGACTGACGTGCATGTGATTGTTGTTGACGATCAACGGCGGTGGCGGTGGTTCGAGTTCGGTGTGTATGCAGGTGTTCAGTTGTGATTGGTTGTGTTCGATGTAGGGTGGCCAGCGGTAAGTGAGAGTTAGTGAGAGAGAGCGTCAGCCGGGTATGTGTGTGTGACAGTGTATGTGTGCTCGTTGTTGCTCGTCAATAGTATGCGTGTGTGCATTGTATGACTGTGTGTGTGTGTGTGTGTGTGTGTGTGTGTGTTAATCTATATGTGTGACGGTGAGGGTGTGTATGATCGTTGTGGATCAAGTGAGGCATCGACGAGGTGAAGTGGGTGAGCGTGGGCTGTGTCGGGCTGAAACCAAAACAGAATCAGGAGAGAGAGAGAAATGGCTGAAACCAGGAACCAAGAACAGGGCAAGTGACGTTCGCCGCAGCGGGGCGGATCTAGCGACCGAAACAGAAGCGGGAAAGAAAAAGAAAGAAAGAAAAAATAAGAAAAGGAAAAGGAAAAAAAATAATTCAAATTCTCGGCCGCGAGCGATTCGGAACAGGTAAATTTTTAATTAGGTATTATCGTCGATTAAACTAAAATTGCTAATTATTAAAATATCGTAACAATAATAAAATTGTTATAATCAATAATCTTGAATAAATTGGTGCGGTAAATATTAACGTAACGAGACGGACAAAATAATAATTCTTCAAAATAAAAATTTAGGGAATGGAAAATATGAAATTTAGGGTCTACATTGCACGTTAGGTTATTTTAAAATAAAATATTAATTTAGGCCTATCGTTGTTAGGCTCACAGGCGCCAACGTCCCAGTAGGTTTTGGACAGTGACATGTTTGCAGTGCGGAAATCAATGTGAGTATACTGTCTTCTATATAAATCTACAATTTTTATTTTCATATAAATTGTGAAAAATGTGTTTATTTAAAAATGGATAATTCTTTGATGTACTTGGATCGAGTTGGTTTTACATGTGAGAAATGATTTATTTTTTTATCAAATCGGTTTCAAAGGTGGAAAATGAATTTTGGATCAAGTAGATTTCAAAAGGCGAAAAGTGATTTTGGGCAATAGATTTTAAAGATAGGGAAAGTAATTTTTTTTAAAAAATGAAGAAAGTGATTTTTGTCCAACTGTGCCATAGCTATAATCCCGTCAGGAGGGCATGTTCTGCGGGATGGTTTTGACCTGTTAGGAGGACATGTCCTGCAGGTGGTTGATTATATTATGACATGTCCGGAGGATTAGTCCGACAAGTGGTTGTTGACATTATAACCTGTTAAGAGTGTCAGTCCTACAGGTGGTTGATTATATTATGACATGTCCGGCGGATTAGTCCGACAGGTGGTTGATTATATTATGACCTGTCCGACGGGTTAGTCCGGGGTTGTTTATATTATGACCTATCCGGAGGGTTAGTCCAGCAGGTAGTTATTGATATTATGATATGTCCGAAGGGTTAGTCCAGCAGGTGGTTGTTGATATTATGACATGTCCGGGGGTTAGTCCGGCAGGTGGTTGTTGATATTATGACATGTCCGGAGGATTAGTCCGGCAGGTGGTTGTTGATATTATGACCTGTCATAAGGATTAGTCCTGCAGGTGGTTGATTGACCCGTCAGGAGTGCAAAACCTGCGGGTGGTACGGTACCATTGCAACTCCCGATCGTGAGATAAAAACGATCCTATGACTAGTATGAGAGGAGGTATGGTGTATTTTATTATACGTTAAAATATTTTGTTTGGTTGATTTAAAACATTTGAATTGGTTGGTTTAAAATGGTGGTTTATTTAAAATACTTGAAGGGGTTGACATAAAATATTTGAGCTAGGGGTTAATTATATTTCCTCATTTCATTAGTGGTAGTGGAACTGGATTTTCAACATAGTATGCGGTTATAACATTAAATTTTGAAATGTGATGTTTAACACTTCTGCTAGTTTTAAATATATTAGCTCATTACGTTGGTGACAGTGGGACTGGATTTTCAACCTGGTATGTAATTATAAAATATTATATTTTGGAAGTTGGTATTTAACAATTTTACTTGGTCTATTAAATGTTTTTATTATGAAGACAGTAAACCGATAAAAAAAAAATTGGTTTCAAGTGCCGCGGTTAGGAGTTGGTCCACTACTGGCACTAGGTAGAGTCCGGTCGGATGTGAACCATTGGAAAGTTCAAGTATTTTTTAGTTTTTGGTTGTGACTATTTGGGATCAGTAAATTCCTAAATTTCAAACACAGGTATACGTATATTTATTTTTGGGAAAAATTACAGTAACGCGAGTAAGTAGGTATATTTGTATTGATGGATAAGTGTCGGTGGGTCAGGTCACGTCAGGTTGACGTCACACCCGGCCTCGGGTGACGGGTGCCCGGAGTGGGATGTTACAGTTGGTCTGGTCAAATAAGCAAATATTTCTTGTTAAGGTGGAGGTGGAGAATTCCTAAATCTAGCCCATTTGTGTCAACAGTTCTCAAAGGTCGTAAAGTTCGAGGTCAATATCTTTCCTCTAGGACTAATCTGATAAGCCTCCTTAGAGTTGGTTACTGAACCACTGGGTAGGAATTGTTATTTACTTTCGGTGTTACCCAAGCACATCCCTGGATCACCATTTACATTTATTACTATTGGTGTTACCAGGCCCACCCTAGATCACCCCCTTGAATTTATTGCTTTCAGTATTACCCAGGCATACCCCTAGATCACCATTTAAATTTACCGCTTTTGATGTTACCTAGGCATATCCTTGGATCACCAATTAAATTACTGCTTTTAGAGTTATCCAGGCTATCCTTGGATTACCATCTAAATTTGCTTATTCCGGTGACTTCTGGGCTAATCTTGGAGCACCATTGTTTAATGGTGAAGTACGCTTTACCTTATTCTTAGTTATTTCTAAGATTTTTTAGTGCTCTATCATCCTCTGTCCCTTACGCTACGATGTAATCATTCTATTTATTACTATTCAGCAGTGAGACTGCAAGGTATGGTGTTTCCTGTTTGTTTACTTTACTTCTAAAAATTGATAATTGACATTTTTCACTTTCCTAAAAAGGTGGGATGTGTTTTCGGTGATTCCAGGTGCCCTAGAAGTACCATTTTCATTTTCTTCCCTATTAAAGAAAAAGAAAAGAAAAGTCGACCTAGTCTGATCCAGGTTCGGTTCATTTTGTTTAGATTTCCCACCGAAACAAAATGGTGCGTTTCTTCTATCTTTACACGAGTAAACTCGAATGGCAAAGATGGACAGTTATAAACACCACATTTTATCCCATTTGTTTTTGCATTTTGTAGAAGTGTCGGGTTTAAAGTGCAAATTTGGATAAACTTTAAACCACGTTTAAAGGGACAAATTTTTGCCTTAGATTTATATGTTTAAATTTTATTTAATGTTTTGAAAAGATAAGTAATTTTTTTTTTTAAAAAAAAATGACAGATTAATCAAATTAGGCAAAAAAAAAAAAAAGGGTAAAAATCAAATTTTTTAAAAGTTAATTGAGGAATAAATTGGTTAAATTGAAAGTGTATTTTCATAGAATATCACTTTGAATATAATTAATTTTGTTTCTCACCCTTTGATTTTAAAAAAAAATTACCAATTCCAACAAGTTTTCATTTCGGCCTAAAAATTGTAATTTTTTGCCTGTTTTATCAATGGACGACCAAAAACATCTTATTTTCGAAATTGAACTTTTCCAATATTTATTTGATAGTTTAATTTTATTTTTATCATTTCAATTTCAAGAAAAATCAAAGAATACATGTGTAATTGCTAAAATGTGCCCCCAAAAAAAAAAAAAAAACACGTCCGGGAATAAGAAAAAATATTGTATTCCAAAATTGGAGTGCCCAAAATAAACAAGGGAGTTCCCAAAGTCATTTCCTAAAATGGTATGATTAGGATAGGTCATGTCAAGAAGGTTTTACGCTCAATTCTAAATATGGGGGTAGGGCCATCATGAAGTCACATGGGCCAAAAATACGGTGCCACGCGCACTCCTCAAGGCACACACCCTGTGGAGTGCACCGCCCCTCCCCTTTTATTTGACTTGCTAATTCACCTCCTATGCTCTTGTGCTTCTCTCTCTAGAACTCAAGAATACTCTCTCTAAAAACACTTCTCAAAAATATAGTTTTAGTTTTAGAAATCTTAGATTTTGCCCACAAAGAAATCTATGAAAAAAGAAGAAGAATAAGAAGCAACAAACAAAATGAGAAAAATCATTCTTCCAAAAAGACAAGATAAGTTCTCAAAAACCTTCAAACTCTTTATATTCTTGTCTAAAACAAAGACAAATAAAGAAAAACAAACACAAAAAAGGGTAAAAAACCGACAAAAAACCATAAGCGGCTCTCCGAGAATGCACTTTATTTTTCTTGCATTTTTACTTTACCGTTATTTATTTTTTTACATTTACTTTACTGTCATTTACTTTATCATTTTGCACATTTTTGCGCTTTACATTTTCGTACTTTTGTCCTTTTTAGTCTAGGTCTTGGACCGACACTAAGTCGCGGTCCTTGGCCTAGTGCCACTTTTTTCCTTTTTAGTCAAGTCCTCGGACTGACGATATACATATGTACTTATATATCTATATATACTATATTACATAGTACATACATATATCTTTACTTTTGTTTGCATACCAAAGACATAAAAATCATGAAAAAATCAAAAAGGTTTATTCTAAAATAAAATTCTTTAAACATTTCTTTCTTCTTAAAAGGAAAAATGTTATTTTTTTTCCTAAAAAAATATTATCTTTTCTCTTTTTAAAATAAAAGAAAAATATTTTTCTTTCTTTTAAAATTTTGTTTTCTCTTACAAAAAACCTAAGATTTTAAATATTGTTTTAAAAGAAAAAATAAATTCTTTAAAAATATTTTTTTTCACAAAAGACCAAACCCCCCCTAATAAATGCTTATTCACTAAAATACAAAATTTACATGAAAATGGATATTTCTTTTAAAATGATTTTCTTCACTACAAGATAAAACCCTTCTCAAAATATTTTTTTATTTAAAATATATTTTCTTAAATGATTTTATTTAAAAAATAATTTTTTATTCTCCTTAAAAGTTTTATCTTCAAAAACGTTTTTTTTTAGCAAAAAGAGGATTTTCTTAAAAATGTTTATTTTCAAATTATTTTTTTCTTAAAATTCTTTTTAAAAAAATATTTTCTATTTTGTTGTTCTTCTAAGATATTTCTAAAAAAACTTTTGTTTTACCTTGAAAGTAAAAATATTTCTTAAAAATTAAATTTTTATTAATCAATTTTTTATATAAATAATTTTTCCCCAAAATTTTGAAAAATATTTGTTTTCTTAAATTATCTTTCCATCAATAAAAATAAAAAATAAAAAATTTCTTAGTCTTTATTTTTTTTTTTTTTTTTATCTTTTAACTTCATTTCTTCCATTCTTTTCTTTCTATTTAAAACAAAAAGTTTGGCATCATAACTTAAATTACAATAAGAAAAATTAAAATTAATAATAATAATAATAATAATAATAATAATAATAAATATTAATATTAATAAAAAAAAATTTATTATTTAGTCATCTATAGAGATCTTATTGAGAATTCAGACCCCATTAAATCTTAAAAAAAAATCAATTATTCTGGCCCTCGGTTTACGTTTATTTACAATTTCTATCATTTTGTCATATGCAAAAAGATAAAATATGCATCCATGACGTTAACGTTAATCCAATCATCATTTTCAGCAGTACAACCCCCTTTGTGTGTTTTTTTTTTTTTTTTTTTTTTTTTTTTTTTGCATTAACTCATTTTTGAGTACGTTAATGTTAACTCATTTTTGTGTACATTAACTCGTTTTTTTTGTGCGTTAACGTTAATGCATTTTTATATTTTTTTTGTGTATGTGTTTCAAGTCACCGTATCTTTCTTCATCTGTTTTTGTACATTAAACATTAACGCATTTTTTTACTATCGCGCTGTGAATTTTAACGTTAACGTATTTTATTTTTTAGGGATTCTGTGTGTTAACGTATTTTTCTTAAATATCTATGTTAACTTCCTATCATATACTTTTGTCTTGTGCGCGTTAACGTTAACTACTATATGTGATATTTTGTCATTTGAGCTGAATATGTGTTTAAGTTGAATATGCGTTAACGTTAATACACATTTTTGGGTGACTATTTTCTGCAACGCATTCATGTTGTCTAAAAAATCATATGTGAGAAATGAAAAACAAAACATTGATATTAGCATTAAATACACGCTTTTTGGGGTTTCGTTTGTGTTAACGTTAACACGACAAATATTGTCCAAAAAACACATGTGTGCTAAAATTAAAATTTGGTGTGCGTTAACGTTAATGCACAACCTCCACTGCTCCAAGACAGTAGCAATGGTGCCGTCATGGTTGTAAGCCAGGTGGCAAACCAGTTGGCTAATGTCGCCACACTTCCCGCTAGGCAAGAATCTAGATTAATGAAAAAAAAATACTTTTTGAGATTCTGTATGGCTTGTTTGGTGAACGGAACATAACTTGATTAAACAAAAAAAATGAGTTTACCTTGGACATTATAATCCATGGAATGGGTCCGATTCCAAGAGAAAAAGCAATCGTCATACCTTGTAAGAAAAAGTCGCTTAAACAAATTTAAAAACTTCATATATATATATATATATATATATATATATATATATATATATATAAATCATCATTTTTTTTATTTTATTTTTTGTGAAAGAATCAAAAGACATACTACAACCCCAACCACATATAGGATGACCATTACGCTGTAGGTAGTAGAATCGTCTAATACAAGACCCTGACTTATAACAATGACGGCACCATTGCTACTGTCTTCGAGCAATGGAGGTTTAGCTATGACCGGCGGTTAGAGAAGAAAGAGAGAGAGAAGCTAGAGAGAGAGTGAGGTCTAACCAATTTACAGAGAGAGAGCCGTTAGAGAAGAGAGAGAGAGAGAAGCTAGAGAAAGAGTGAGGTCCAACCAATTTAGAAAGAGAGAATATAGTGAGATGAGTGACCATTAACCTGGTTGTTTAGGACTATATATGTCTTTTTATCTCTTTTTTTGTTTATCAAAATGACTAAAAGTTTAATTGAATGCACTAAAAGTTTTTTCTCTACATGATCTCTTAAATCAGGATTAAATAATAAAAACCTCAAAAGAAAAAATCTTCTCCCGGGACCAAAACTTGTCGATTTTTCTATAATCAATAGGTGGTTAAAAGGGGACATTTTTACAATTTTTACTTGCTTTAGCTTCACATATTTCATTTCTTTACTTGCATGCCTCTTAACTTTATCATAATGAACACATCATAATAAACTAAATAAAGAGAAAAAAAACATTTTAACCAATTAAATCAAATAAATTTGGACTTGATTTAATTTGAAATATTTAGACACTAAGATATTGAATGGGTGTCTTGGGCTACCTAACACCTCCCCCGAATATAACCGACCTTCAAGCCTAATGAATACTCTGGTTAAGACCATTTTGAGACAAATTTTGGGTCATTTTAAAACAAAAAAAAAAATCTTTATTTCACTTTCTTTAAAACCTAATGACCTAGCACATCATTTCAAAATCAATTCTAGGTGGTGAATCCAATTTTTTGATAAAATTTCACCCCAAGTAAATTAGTTCAAAGCCAATGTCTAAAAAAAAACCTAAACTTGTTTTTTTTCTAAAATTGTTTTCAAAAATAAAGTTTGTCCAAAAGTATTTTGTAAAGGATAGTTGTTTTCAAAACTTAATGGGATTTCAAATTATAACATCGACACTCAGTTGAACGGAGAGCTGTCGAAGCATAAAGGAAAGGAAACACAACTTTGGTCGTTGTTCCCACAGACGATGCCAACTGATGTTGCCAGAAGATAGTAACACATTGAATTTATGAGTTAGCCTTCGACCATCTCCGTCCTGCTTGTCGGAAGAGTTCCTGCACAAATCCTTAACACCGGTGTGATCCTAGCGAAGGACTTTCGATGTGACAGTATGTCTACAATAGAGAAAGGATGCAAAGTTGAATGTTGAATTGTACGTATCTTAGTGCTGTATATCGCAACGTAACGTAACGTAGCATAACGTAATGTGTTTGAGCTCATAACTTATCTGGGTATTTATATGGTCTTTTGTCTGGACTAGAGAGAGAGAATGAGGTGCCTCGTCACCAAATTAGTTAAGGCGTGATGAGTACTTTGTTAATTGCGTGTCCTCCATGTTAGGAGAATATTCTCTATCGATTTGGTAGTAACTCATTCTTTGGCGAGTAGCACCTCATTTCGGTTATACCCGCTGACTTGATCCCTAACGTGAATGGATGGGCCCCGGGCTTCTCCAAAGACATTTTTTTCCCGGGGGTTTGACCCATTGACGGTGATGGCCCTAGGTCCAAGAAGTTTTAGACACGAGCTAGACCTCTCTTCCAATAAGCTCCTTTCTAAATTGGTGCCAAAAATCAGTAAAGAACTTTTCTATTGACTTCGTACTCGATTAAATTAATAAACTTTTGGGAAAAAGTGGGGTCAACGTTTTGCGCATTTGCAACATGTTCCTCAAGTGTAAACGCTGTTTCTTTTCTCAGAAATAACGTTGCAAATGATGATGGATTTTTTATGGGCAAATTATACTTTTGACTTCTTTAAGCTGAACCATAACTATCTTTTTTTTAGTTTTTATAATTTACCTCCCAAAAATACTACAAATTTTTGTTGTAATTTGAAAAATATCGATTAAATCCCTCTTCCCTCTTTCTTTTTTTTTTTTTTTTTTTTACCGTTTATTTTTCTGTCCAAAATTACTGAAGTTAAAATTTTATGTATAATTTTACCATCAATACTTAGATACTAAAATACACAAATATCTCTATAATTTTTTTCGTATATTTTTTTTCTTTGCCTTTTTCCTCACTCCATACTTCTCCAACGATTAGCGACCTCCAACATCGGACTTCGGTGCAATGTTTTAAAAACCGGTCAGAATCGGACCAGACCGGACCGGCCTGTTGAACCATCACCCGAGCCTATTTCCGGTCCGGTTGACCTCCAAGAACCGTTGTAGACCAAAAACCACCGAACCGGAATGAACCTTCACAAACCGGCCGTTTTTTTTTTTTTTTACTTTTCTCATTTGTATAAATAGTTTCCCAAAAAAACCATAATATCCCAATTGTCGCTGCCTTGATTCGGGGACTCCACTACCGATCGGCGATCTCTCAAGTCTCAACCTTCCGATCTGTTATTCAATTCCGATCTCCATCATTCCAGTACCTTGTGCAGCTTGCCTCCGAAGACGACGAACTTTGTGCAGCCTTGGGGTGAGTGGTAACTCAGTGGCAGCTCCATCTCTTCCTCATGTTCTTCGTGATCCTCAAACTCCATTTTTAGGGCTCTTCTTTCACTAATACAACCCACTAATTGTATATAAAACTTCAGAGTTACGGGCAAGAAGGGTTATGCCGATTGCTAGGGTCTAGTAATTGTTTGGAGGGGTTTTGGTTGAAAAGTGAAAAAATAAAGATAAAGAGTAGTGTTTGCCCATCATTTATTCTCTCTCTCTCTCTCTCTCTCTCGGAAAGTGAACTGTCCTTTATTTTTATTTTTTATCCCTATTTGTAAATTGAAGGGTTCTTTACGTAATAAATAGTTAAAAAAAAATTACTAAATACATTTTAACTTATTTACCAAACATAGACTATCTGAAATTGCGAAATCCCAAATATCAAAATCCGGTGTTGCGAACATTGAGTTCCAAAAAGTATAGTTTCATATACCCGGTGTTCGCAACACTAGGTATATATATATATATACCCGGTGAGACAAAATAAAGTAAAAGGAGTTATTTGAAACCAAATATAAAATATAAAACTCCTTCGAGAGTTTTTGTTTTTATTTGTACATCCAAATATAAAATAATTATTGCATAAATACATTCGATACCCCAAACTTTCAATTGATTTCCAATAACTCCTTTTACTTTATTTTATCTCACTTAAGCTCCACAACTTTCAAAAGTTTACCAATAAAACCCCTTTTTGTATATAATTTTAATCTCTTCCCTATTTTCTCAACCCCTACTAGAGTTCCATATCACCCCATTTTCTCAAACTCGACCTCTATCCCCACTAAAATAACGTAAATAATTATTTGATTCAAGACCTTGATTTACGAGTAAAGTCCATTTATTTATTTTTAATATTTAATTTAAATGCAAATATTGAGTGAAAAAACAATATTTTGACAAAATTTGTATGAATTAACAGATAAAAAATGGCATAAGGCCGACTTTGATACACGTTAAAAACAATGAAGGGACTCAATTGACATAAATAAAAACACAGGGACTAGTTTAAAATCAAAGCTAAAGTTCAAGGGTAAATAATGTAATTTGGTCTATTTCTTTTGGCCTTGCTGCTGCAGAAATATTCAAATACGTTTTTTATTTAAAAAAAAAATGGCATTTATTTAATGAGTGAATGGATAATGGTTATGAAAGGATGACGTAAGTCTTAGTAGGGAATAGGAAATAGGGATTGGTTTAAGACAATCACTTCACGCAAGGTTCTCTCTCTCTAGTGACTTTTGGGTTTTCTCTATAGAGAGAAGAACAGAGTGAGAACTGGGTTCATCTTCTTCTTCATTTGTTCTGTCAACAAATGTGAAGTGGTTCCCTTTTTCACTTTTTTTAACGGTTAAGAACCCGAGAATCACATCCCGAAGGTATACTCGGTGTTTGCAACACCAGGTATACGGAATTGTGTTTTGTAAAACTCGGTGTTCACAATACAGAATTTTGATACCCAGAGTTCACATCTCCATATAAGTTAAAAAATACTTGTTTTTAGTAATTTTTTTTAAACTACTTATTACGTAAAGAAATTGAACTCCTTAAATAAATGCAAATACACATGTATGAATTCCATTACATCACATCAAATGTGGTCCTCACTCCGTCCACTCATCACATGTGATTCTCATTCCGTGAAATCTAAAATTAAACTTGGTCTGGAGAGTTTCTATAAATTCGGCCCCTGATTTTCATCACATACCTCAACAGCTCCTACTTCTTTTCACACATCCATACTTTTTAAAATTTCACATATTGAAATAAAAAATAAATAAATAATAGAATGTCCAACCAACTCGTGTTCAGGGTAAAGAGGAGGCCAGCAGAGCTAGTGCGGCCGACAAAGCCAACGCCTCGGGAATGCAAACTCCTGTCGGACATCGATGACCAAGAGGGGTTTCGCTTTCAAATCCCAATAATACAGTTCTATCCGAATTCAACGTCGATGATGAGGGACCCCGTGAAGGTCCTTAGAGAGGCATTGACCGAGACTCTCGTCTTCTACTACCCATTTGCCGGCCGTCTCAGGGAAAACCCCATCGACCGGAAGCTGATGGTTAACTGCTCCGATCAGGGAGTTTTGTTCATTGAGGCTGACGCTGACGTTACTCTCCAAGATTTTGGCGATTCTCTGCGGCCTCCCTTCCCTTGCTTGGAGGAGCTTCTTTACGATGTTCCTAGCTCCTCCGGGCTACTTAACTGCCCTCTCTTGCTTATTCAGGTATTCGTTATTCTTTCATTTTTCCTTACAATTGAAACATTTCTGGCTTGGATTTTAGTTGCTCCTTCACCAACGCCGCCTACTTACATAACCACACCGTAAAACTTCAATTCCGACGAAATCGCCATATCTCCGGCGGATAGAGCCAAGAGGATTGAGAATTTTTACTTGCAAAAAAAAGAGGTCTTAACCAAATAATTGTTTATTAAAAAAATAATTTCTGAAAACGGTATACTTCAAACTTATTTACGGGATTAGTGTAAAACGCAATACCGAAATGCGTTTTTCAAAAAACGCATTTTCAAAATGCGTGTCTGAATAGGGAGTTTGAAGGGTTAAAAACGCAATACCGATTTGCGTTTTTAAAAAACGCAAATCGGTTTTGCGTTTTTCAAAGCCCAGAAAAAAAAAAAAAAATTAAAAACGGAAAATAAAAAATGAAAAACGCAAAACCGATTTGCGTTTTTTAAGAAACGCAAATCGGTTTTGCGTTTGTTAAAGCCCAAAAAAAAAAAAAAAAGTAAAAACGCAAAAATAAAAAAAGAAAAACGCAAAACCGATTTGCGTTTTTTAAGAAACGCAAATCGGTTTTGCGTTTCTTAAAACCCAAAAAAAAAAAAAAAGGCTGTGGAAAAGGAAAAACGCAGAAGTGTTCTGCGTTTTTAAAAACGCAGAACACTTATGCGTTTTTCAATTACCCTAACCCCACCACCGACAGCTTCTTCTTCCTCACTGTCGTTTTCACCCGTTTTCACTGCTACGGTAAAAACACAGAAGAAGAAGAAGAAGAAGAAGAAGAAGAAGGGAACTGCCGCCGATCCGCCGCCGCCGCCGCCGCCGTCGCCGTTTTCGTCGTCTGTCGGGTATGTAACACGTACACGATATATTTATTTTTTTTTGTTCGGTTGTTTTTTTTTAATTTTTTTTTTCGAAAATGTAGATATATCGGCCCTCCGTCGCCGTCACCCACTCTTTCGCCGCCGATCTAACTCCTTCAAGGCTGTTCGTCTCATTTTGGTGAGTAAACTAATTTTTATTTTTATTTTCGGTTTTTTCGTAATGTAGATCTAGATTTATATAATTTGAAAATAGTTTTTTGGTAATGTAAATCTAGATCTGTAGATGTAAAACAATTTTTTTCTTTTAGTGGTTTCGGTTTTTTTTTTTTTTTTTTTCCGATTGTTTTGGTTTTATTTTGTGTGTATGTGTGTGTGTGTGTGTGTATATATATATATAAGTATTTCAGTTTTTATGAGGTAGATTAGATAATTTAATTTTTTTAGTAATATAATTGATAATCATAATAATACGTTACATGTTTTATTTTGATTTGTGAAATTGTAGTTGTTTGAAATGGAGAATGTTACATTATATTTGTATTGGGGTGGAAAGATATTAGAAGGAACTGAGTTTGGAGTGTCATATAGCATGTCTACGGTCAAATCGTTGGATGTTTGTCGGGGGATTACGTTAAACGAATTAATTGCGATGTTACGACCATATATCTTCAAGGATGGAGTTGATGGAACTTTAAAGTTACAATGTAGGTTGCCGATAGCTACTATTGGTCCTGGAAATTATAGACACATGTTGTATTCAATCGGTGACGATGCGGCATTAGACCATGTGCTTCAATTACCTCTTAGGGTGCCTTCACTACTTGGTGTTGAGGTGTATGTGGAGGTAGAACGAGCTTTTAATCACGCTCCAATATTTTCTTCTCAACCTGGTCTTTTTACCCAATTTTTAAGTCAAAATTCCAATCCTCATGTTACCGCGTTATCTCCTATGTTTGACCCTCAAGTTGTTCAATCCAGTTACACTCACCGGTCGCCTTACATTCCTGAAGAATATCATCCCCATATAGTGACTGATCATGATTCAGGCACCAGTTCTGCCGCTCCACCGCACGAGAATGTGGAGGGTGGGACGAATACAGTCGATAGTTTTCACGATGTTGAACAAACAGAGTTAGATGGTGCTTTTGCGTTAAAGGAAGATGAGAATGGTGGGGATGAAGATGAAGGTGAAGATATGGATGTCGAGCCGACAATGGATGGGAGTGAACAATTACCGTTACACAAGGTTCCTTCATTCTATAATCAGTTGGAATGGGGTGATGATGATGATATGGCAAAGTATGAGCCAAAGTTGCGAAAGAATTTTTGGACCCCGGAAATGGACGAATTTAATTGTGGCATGGTCTTTAAGGGCAAGAAACATATTCAGAATGCCGTGAAATATTATCATGTTATGAAAAATAAAGAGTATCGTGTGGTAGAGACGAACCAGAAAATTTGGTCGATTAAATGCAAGCATGGTTGTGGGTGGCGGATGCGGGCGACTCTAAAATAGAGTCACGGAATGTTCCAAATTACGCAGTACAACGGGCGACACACGTGTTTCTATAATCATACGGCATTGGATCATGGAAACTTGGATTCGGGTGTTATTTCTGACATGATACTTGGACAGGTCGAAGAGGATCCAGAAGTGAAGATGAGTGTTATCGTTGCGTCCGTGAAAGAGTCTCGGGGATTCACTATCTCCTACCGAAAAGCTTGGTTGGCTAGATCTAAAGCCATCGAGACCTTGTTCGGCGATTGGGATGAATCGTATCGAAAGTTGCCGAAATTCATGTCGGCATTGCAGCACTTTAATCCTGGGACAATTGTCGAATGGAGTATTGTTCCGACTACTGCAGTTGGTTATTCGACATTCGACATGGTCTTTTTGGGCATTCGAACCTTCTGTGGTCGGATGGAGATATTGTCGACTTGTTCTCACGATTGACGGGACCCATCTGTATGGTAAGTACGAAGGAAAGATCTTGATCGCTATTGGGATGACACCGTCCAATAAGTGTTATCCTATGGCGTTCGCGATGGTACCGACGGAGGACCACCGCTGTTGGTCCTGGTTTATTTTGATGCTGAAGCGCCATATTGTTAAAGACCGGCCGGAGGTCACGTTGATATCTGACAGACAGACTGGCATTCTTAGTGCAGTAAGAACTTTATGGCTTAATCAACCAAACGAGCCCGCTCGGTATCATCGATTTTGTTTGCGGCATCTTTGTACTAATTTTAATAACATCTTTAAAAATCAACAACTAAAAGATCTTGCGTGGAATGCGGGTGCTGCAATACAAGTTTGAAAGTACAACGCTATCATGGAAGAGATTGCGAAAATAAAAATGGGGGCGTATACATGGTTGGATAACATAGCCAAAGATAAATGGACCAGGTCACACGATAATGGTAAACGTTGGGGCATGTTGACAACCAATTATGCCGAAGTATTCAACAACTGTTTGAAAGGTGCAAAGAATGTCCCAATTACAGCTGCCGTTTCAATAACTTTCTATAGGTTGGTCAAATACTTTGATCTCGGTCGACAGGAAGCTTTAAAGGATATGGGCATGGGTTTGGGATACGTAAAATATGTTGTTGAGAAAATTCAGAAATCCCAAGCGAAGTCTAAAACATACGACGTCCAAATATTCAATCGGTAAGGTTTTCTAACTTGCAATTTATTAATTAGTAATATATATTTTTTAACTGATCATCTAATTTGATTTATAAATATATTTAATAATAGGGAGAATGCACGTTACCACGTGAAAACGAGAAAGACGTTGTCCGGTGGTATTGTTACACACAAAGTTACGTTAGGTGATAACCCTGATTGTACTTGTGGGAAATATAAGACTTTCAAATATCCATGCTCACACATGCTTGCGGTGACGGAGTATTGTGGCACAGATGCGTTTCGCTACATCGCTGATGAGTACACAATAGCAAACTTGCTGAAAGTTTGGGAGTCATCATTTGAACCGATCATTTATGAGGACTATTGGCCGATGGTTAACTTTCCGATCCTTCTTCCTAACAAGAATAGACTTCGAGTTGTGAAGCGCGGACGACCTAAATCCACTCGCATTCGAAACGAAATGGATGTGTCGCAGCGGACAATGACAAATCGGTGTGGGTTGTGTTCTCAAACTGGCCATGATAGGCGAACATGTCTATCCCGACCCCAATGAGATAACAATTGTAATGGAGACAACAATTTTTATTTTTTATTTTTAATTTACTTTATGGTTGGAACAACTTTAGTATATTGTGTTGTATTATATTGTCGTTTAGTATATTGTTGTTTAGTATATTGTCGTTTAGTATATTGTCGTTTAATATATTTCGTATATTACTACTTCATATTTTAGTTTCAGATTATTGCTGATATGGCTGAGCCTGGTCCCGTCGATCAGTCGTTGCTTTATTTGCAGAGAGACCACAGATCTGGGACTGTCTGGGAAGAACGCGGAGTGCAGGTCATATTAAAAAAAATATTTACCCAGTCTATTCATTTTTTTTTTTATTTAGTAATTTTTAAATTAATTGTCTTTTAATTTATATTTCAGCATTCTTCTCGGCTTGACTGCTCTGGAGCCGGACGGTTTCCAGGGGAATGGACGAACCATGTACCTGGTCGTGTGGTACAATTAATAGAAGCCGTCGGACTTTATGGAGCCTTTCGGTTAAAGAAAAAGCAGTTAGACCACGCATTGATTACGGCGTTGGTTGAGAGATGGCGTCAAGAGACGCATACATTTCATCTGCCGATTGATGAGATGACAATGACACTGCAAGACGTAGCAGTGTTATTTGGGCTGCCCGTGAACGGACGACCAGTTACCGGGTCTGATGACACATTACCGACCGTACGTTGGCAGGAACTTTGCCAAATCCTACTTGGTCACACACCGCCGGAGGACAAAATCAAAGGAGGTTGTCTGAAACTGAAATGGTTACAGTCCACTTTCGATCAAGTACCCGCTGACGCCGATGAGGACATTATGCAGTGTTACGCTAGGGCGTACTGCCTAATATTGATCAGGACAATATTGATGCCTAATAAATCTAATAATTTGGTTAAGTTAGCGTACTTACCACTGTTGCGTGATATGTCTGGGTCGCATCAGTATAGTTGGGGCAGTGCAACTTTAGCGGTACTGTATCGAGAGCTGTGCAAAGGATGTCGTAAGGAGACGAAGAAAATTTCAGGGCCCTTATTTTTATTACAGTGTTGGGCATGGGAACGACTCCCGAGACTACGACACGTGTCTCTCTCTACTACCGGCGATTGGATGGGTGACCTACAGATAGGGGACATGAGGTTCCCAGGCGCCCCTTGGGGGTCTCGGTACGTTATTATATAATAAAATGTTTACGCAATTCAAATATTTCATTTCATGTAGTAATAATTAATTTTTATGGCTACATACAGTTGGAAAGTATCATTCAACTTAGATAGCGAGCCGATGCACGTATTGATTGTGTATCGTGATCAGTTAGATCGTCTACAAGATTATGAGGTCAGTTACAGATTTACGTAAGATGTTACTAATGTTTTATATATGATTATATTTATTATTTAATTAATTTATTTGTATGTTCTTTGCAAGGTTATTTGGATGCCGTATCCAACTGATCTCTTGAACCAATTATCACAATATTGTCGTGATGGCGAAGAAATTTGGATGGCGTCTGTGCCCCTGATATGCTACGAAATTGTAGAGTATCATTACCCCCATCGCACACTACGACAGTTTGGTTTTTGCCAAGGAATTCTTTGGCTGAGCGACACATATAAAGATATGCATTTCAATAGCCGGAGGGGAAAATTTGGCACAGATTGGTCGATAGTGCACGGGGCACATATACGAGCATGGGATAGCCGGCGACCACCAGATTTAAGTAACCTTCAGGTTGGTACAGATGTATTTGATGATTACATGACTTGGTATTGGGGAGTCACAAGGCGGTTCATAGTGAACCCATCTTACCGACCAAACTTCGGCTATCATGCAATAGGAGGTCGTCCGACGATAGAGGTATAATTTAATTAGAACATATATTTATTATTTTGTATAATGTTCATTTACTTAGGTGTAATTAATTTTATGTTGCAGGAACCCGATATTTCAAACCTGATGCGAATGAGTGAACTTGCAATTGAAACAAGACAACCAGGGGATTTTGAACGGGTTACATATTTATCGCGCGACATTTGTTCTCGTGCCTATCGTCGGCAGTTGCCACACCAGATGCCTAGTCCGGGACTCCAGATGCCGAGTCCGGGACACCTGATGCCGAGTCCGGGACACCAGATGCCGAGTCCTGATGCCGAGTCCGGGACACCTGATGCCGAGTCCGCCGTTGGATACGCAAGATCAGCCGTTGGATGACGACGCCAGTGCCGGACCATCTACCTACGGGATGGATAATTTCTTTTCAGATTATGGTACCGAACTGGGCGTCAGTTCCGGATGGTCAGTGGGAACACATTTGTCACCCCGATGATGGATGTTCCATCATCGAGCTCAGTATCTGTTCCTCGTGTGACACATGGTGTACCCAGAGGAATTGGAAGACGCGTGTCACCAGTCCCATAGGAGCGAAATGATGAATATTTGTTGCCCATCGTGGAGGAACCAACATATCCATCTACTATGGACTTGGGACACATTACTCAAGTTGATCATCTCCAAACGGAGGACACCGAAGAACTTCCACTTCCTTTACGGCGGCAACGGAGAAACATCAGACGTAGGGGGTGTGGTACATAGAAAGTCAATGACGACATGTATTATAAATTTGTAAAAATATATTATATATTCACATGTAATTTTATTTTAATTTCAATTAGTGTAATTTTTTTTTAAAAAAACGCATATATTATTTTTGTTTTTTTTGGAATCATTTCATACTAATCAAAAAATGGTTCTTCTAAGCCAAATATGAATGAGAAAAACGGTGGGAAAATGGCGAAAAAAAACAAAACGTTCTTGAAAAAAAAAAAAAAAAACAAGCTCTTGAAAAACAAAAAAAAACAAAAAAAAAAAGCTTTCAAAACAGGATTTGCACACTGCCGAAGAAAAATAAAATGCACTGATCGTTCCGTTACTCTCTTTTATCTTTTTTTTTTTTTTTTTTTTTTTGGAAAAACGCAGAAAGCTTCTGCGTTTTTCAAACAATTTTTTTTTTTTTTTTGAAAAACGCAGAAAGCTTCTGCGTTTTTACTTTTTTTTTTTTTTTTTTTGGGCTTTAAGAAACGCAAAACCGATTTGCGTTTCTTAAAAAACGCAAATCGGTTTTGTGTTTTTCCTTTTTTATTTTCCGTTTTTAACTTTTTTTTTTTTTTTTTTTTGGGCTTTGAAAAACGCAAAACCGATTTGCGTTTTTTAAAAACGCAAATCGGTATTGCGTTTTTAACCCTTCAAACTCCCTATTTAGACACGCATTTTGAAAATGCGTTTTTTGAAAAACGCATTTCGGTATTGCGTTTTACACTACTCCCGTAAATAAGTTTGAAGTATACCGTTTTCAGAAATTATTTTTTTAATAAACAATTATTTGGTTAAGAACTCGCAAAAAAAAATTGATAAAATTAATTTCAATTTATGTTTATTTATTTATTAATTAATTTATAGTTATTTACTTATTATTTTTTCTAAGTGACCCGACTCCTTCCCGGGTTCCGTGAATAGCAGTATCTTTATAGCTATTTGTTTATTATTTTGTATTTAATTTTTATTTTTTTTTAAAAAATCCTAAAATAATTTTTTTTTTTAAAAAATAAAAATTGTCAGAAAAATATAAACCATACCGATTTACTAGGGGTGGTCATATGCCTGGGGGCCCGTCCAGCCTGGCCCTTTTTTTAGGGCTGAACTTAGGTAAGGCCAAAATATTTTAAGCCTGGCCCGGCACGAAGAATAATTAAAAAACAATTATATATATATATATATATATATATATATATATATATATATATATATATATATATATATATATGTTGTCTATTTGGTCCTGCATCAAGTGTTAAAATATAAGCAAAAATGGGGGCATTATAGGCACAACCTAAATTAAGGGGCCCTTGTATACAATTACCAACTTTTTTTAAGTTATTAAATTTAGGGAATCTTGTTGAGAGGTCCCTAGATTTAAAAAATCACTTTATAAGGACTATTTCATGTGTTAAAAAATCACTGTTACAGGACTCCGCAGAATGATAGTTTTATGGAATGAGACTTTTCACCAAATTTCCCAATGGCTCATTGGGATGAACAATAGGGTTAGACCGCTGCCAGTTATCTCTCTTTTCTCTTCGTCGCTTCCATCTTCTCTGTGCCTTCCTCATTATCAAAATGCTGAAACCCTTCCCTTATTCACGAAACCCTCTCTCCCAGCTTCTGCCATCGCCTCATCACTACCATCGATCTCTGTCTAGCTTGGATTCACCGTCGATCTCTATCTGCAGTGCAGGACGAACCCTAAGTAAACATGAAACACCATCAATCACAGCCACTGAAGCTTAGATCGAGCCCCCAGCCAAACAACCACTAGATCTACTATTGTCGACCCCTCAGCCATTAGATCTGCTACCTGACGTAATTGGTATGTGAAATTGTTTAGATGTTGTTCGTATTTCTCCTCTCTTTTCTTTTCGCAGTCGATCTTTGAAACTAATTTGATTTTTGTTGATTCTTTGGTGATTTTTGTTCATGCCTCATTGCTATTTAGTTCATGCCCAAGCCTTAGGGTCAGGCTTGGGCGTGAATTTTTTTATTGGGGCCGAGCTTGAGAATGATAATAGGGCCTGAGCATACAGTCAGGCCGTGCTCGAGCCTAACAGTTTCTTGTAATATCCTAGGGTGAGTCCGGCCCAGCCCGGCCTATGACCACCCCTACGATTTACATGTGGAAATACTGATGAAATCACCATGTTTGAAATCAGTAAAGAGACGGATTTTTTATTTAGAAGAGAGGGAGAGAGATTGACCACAAATACAGTGAACCAAATTTAAAAAATACTGATAGATATATCGTGAGAATTTAAAGAGGGAAACCCAGAGGAAGTGGGTTGGGGCACGTCAATGAGTAAAGATTTTGACCAGAGTTACACAAGAAAACATGAGAGTTCATCCAATGGCAAAATGGGGTTCGGTGGGTGTATTTTATTGGAGAAAAAAAAAACAGAGATTTTTTTTTTTTTAATTGAAAGTTGAAAAATGGGTCGTAGAAGAAAAGGTTCGGAGGGATTGAATGAATAGTCGTGATGGGAAAAGTGGGGAGAGCATTATGATGGAAGAGGATCTGTTATAATATGGACCGAGAAAAAAAAAATTGGCTTTTGTTTTTTATTTCTTTTTTTTTTTTTTTTTTTTTAACAAAAAGATTTGTGGGAGGTGAGGAAGAAGATTTAAAAGAGCAAATAGTAGTAAAAAAAAAAATTAAAAATTGGGTAGAAGAACTTGTTTCATGGCAGCAGCCGTCGGAGTTCGTAACTGGAGGCCATGAAGGTCGGCGGTGGCTATAAACTTTCTTTCTCTATAGGCGACTAGGTTTTTGGATCGAAAGCTCTGATACCATATAAGAAATATTGTAATGGCTTGTATATTATTATAGATTCAAACCTTACTACTTATACAAGATGAGTGATGAATTACAAATGAAACACAATATTAAAATATAGAAACAATATAATGAAAAGGAAACAATTTAAATACTAATTAAATAAGGAAATCATATTAATGGAAATCGGTAGTAGATGGACTTGGTGGTAGGTGAACTCGGTCCGGTGGGTCAACTCAGTGACTTGGGGTATACTCTAACAGTCCGTAAAAGTACAACATGGGAAACTTTCTTGCCTAATGCTCTGGCAACAGAAAATATTTCTACTAATATGTTTTATAAATATTTCTACCAATATCTATATAATAAAAAAATCGCAGCCCTTTTTCAACGGTTAAATTAGATTATATTAAATTATATTTTATACTCTTTTAAATTTTATAGTTGTATTTAATTGGTCATTTTTATTATTTATTATCTTTTTATATTTATAAATTAAAAAATTGATGTCTTTAGACACTGTGAATTCTTAGTATATTATAAGTTGGAACAATGTGAATTTCACACATTATTTTTTATCAATAGAACGACTAAGAATTATTTAACGAAATGTGAAGTAAATGTCGACTATTTAATTGAAAAGATGTTTTCATTCGTTGAATTATATATTTCGAGAAATTTTAGTCTTTGTATTCATGAATTTAATTATTTTTGTAGAGCCCACATAATATATAATATAGAATAGATAATTGAAGGTAATTAATTAACTATACTTTTTAATTTATATTTTTAAATCAGAGAAAATTAATCTTTATTATAATAATATTAAATCATGTCTTTAGTCAAAGTACTGACTAATTTATATAATATATGTGAAATAAATTTCAACAATTTAATGGAAAGGTTATTTTTAACCTTTCATTTATTTAGAGACATTTTAAAATATAGATTTGATATTTTAAAATAATTAATCAATTGTATTTATATATATATATTTTTTGTTTTACATTACATAAAATTATTTTTTTATCAAACTAATTGTTTTTAGGGAAATTTGAGAGTTCTCAAATTTTAAAAACAACTTTTTAAAAACTAGTCAAAATAATTTCATACCAAAAATTTAAATTTTTATCATTAAAAATATTAATAAGAGTTAGGTGCATTGTTTTTTTTTTTTTTTTAATAAGATTTGTAAATAATATTTTATTTGAATGGATAAACTCGTTTTTATTTGACTTTGAAAAAAAAGAGAATATAAAAAAAGTTGGACCCCCGAAACACACCCATGTGAAAGGATTTTTCATTAATCCATTTTCCGTCAACCCTTCAATCAAATACATATTCACGGACCTCCTTGTCGGCCTAATTCAAGTATTTGTCATCAATTCTAATCAAATATTTATTTTCCTCTCCTTAGATCCCAAACCTTCTTAAAATATCTAATTCAATGCTAAGTTCAACCTAAAAATAAATAAATAGAAATGATGACGTTCAAAGTGGATAGTGTAGGCCTTCAATCTTGGACTTGGGTTCCGAAAAAATGTACACACAGGTGGACCTATCAACGTTGCACATTCGATGTGATAAGTAGTTGAGTTTAGAACATTCTAAAAGTATTTTGACGGAATTTTCTCTACGCATATCTTTACCTGATTGTGATCCTATTGTATTTATAAGCGTAAGAAGACTTGATAAGCAAGTCATTCTTTCAATCTGGGGCTATCTCTCCCCTCTCCCTCCAAACAATCCTCACAGGAATCACGGGATTGAGTGGTTTTAAGGCCCTCTGAATGCGTCATCTGGTCTCCTTCCCTTATTTGGTGGGATTTGGGAGCAGGACTCGAGCAATGGGTCAGGGCCCAAGCTGGGGGTGTTTATGTGCTCCATCTTTGGTAGTCTTAAGACCGAGCTATCTTATGGGAACGCCGACTCTATTTTCGGGTCATCCAAAGTTAGGGTCGAGATTTGGATTCACATTGCCCCTGATCTTGCTTCTTGTACTTCGTGTGGTTGGGTTTTTTAAAAATATCTTCCATCACAAGCCATCGAAGAATATATAAGCAATCTTATTTTAATAAAATTTAAAAATAACTTTGAGCACCGATTGAATTTTTGTTAGTATCAGAATTAGACGCAGCAAGACACTTTTAGATGAACATCTATTATAACCCTTAAAAATTTGATATGCGTAGTGTTTTAATCAGTATCATCAAAAGAAGAAATTTTACTTGGAATGACAAGCAGAATCTTATCCGACAAGTATCCATCTGACCCTACCCATTTTATGTTTGACTTGGTTCGTACAGATAACAATTAAAATCGAATCAAACCGAATCGATCGGTAACTGAATGAAACGAACCGAGTTGTCCGGTTTTAAAAACCGACTAAATGGTTTTAGTCGTAACTTTGGTTTTAAATTTAGCAATCGATACGGTTTTGGTTTTGGTTTTGGAATTGCAACCGAGTAGCCGAACCACATGGTTGAACCGTGTAACCAATATATATATTTATATTTATATTTACAGTTTAATCCTTATAATATATTCTATCTATTTATACTTTTTAATATATTTTACATTTTAGTTATATTTTTGTTCACCATCTCAATTATACTTTTTTTTTTCTTCGTGTCGGAAAATGTGACAGGTGACCCGTCTCAAATGCGGTGGCTTCATATTTGCCTTACACCTGAACCACACTATGAGTGATGCCGCTGGACTGGTCCAATTCATGATAGTTTTCGGAGAAATAGCACGGGGAGCATCTGTCCCCTCCGTAATGCCCGTATGGCAAAGGGAACTACTCAGCGCGAGGGATTCGCCGCACGTGACTTGCACGCACAACGAGTACGAACAAGTGCCAGACACCAAGGGGACCATCATCCCACTCGACGAAATGGCACACCAGTCTTTCTTCTTCGGATCCAACGAAATTGCTAGTCTCCGTCGCTTCATTCCTCCGCACCTGCTCAACAAGTGCTCCACCTTCGACCTCTTGACAACATGTTTATGGCGGTGTCGCACCATCGCGCTTCAACCGGATGCCGAGGAAGTGATGCGCATGATGTGCATCGTCAACGCTCGCAGAAAGTTCAACCCTCCTCTCCCTGTCGGATACTACGGCAATGCCTTTGCTTATCCGGCGGCTTTAGCCACGGCTGGATTGATATGTAAGAACCCATTGGCGTATGCGTTGGAGCTGGTGATGAAGGCCAAATCTGATGTGACGGAAGAGTACATGAGGTCAGTGGCGGACTTGATGGTGATAAGAGGACGTCCCCATTTTACAGTGGTGAGGAGTTGTGTTGTGTCGGATGTGACGCGTGCTGGATTTGGAGAGGTGGACTTCGGGTGGGGGAAGCCTGTGTACGGTGGACCCGCAAAAGGTTTCGGAGTAATTAGCTTCTTTATACCTTACAAGAACAAGAGAGGTCATAACGGGATACTGGTTCCCGTTTGCTTGCCTGGCCCTGCCATGGGGAGATTCGTAAAAGAGCTCAACAGCATGTTAAAGGATAATGATGATAATGATCAACCAATCTCCCATTCCAACCACCGCACTTTCATCACATCAGCCCTCTGAATTCTCTCCATCGAAACCTTAACCGACTTGGACAACAAAATGATGCATATTTTTATGTTCGATACATGCTTTTTTTCTTTTGTGCTAGCTAGCTCTGTGTTAGGTATATGCCTACTTGTGTTGTGGCGGCGGCCTTGCCCTTTAATTATATATACTATTTCTTGTTGTATCAACAACTGCAAAAAACATTAATCAAAGTTGAAAGTAGTGAAAAGGGGGGGATTTCTTTATGTAATAAATATTATTTAAAAAAAAAAATTTACTAAAACAACTAGTATCTAAACTTATTTACAACATGCGAGCATCTCGGCCTTCGGAATGCCGGGACTAGATCCCGGTGTTCCGAATGCCGGGATCATTTCCTTTTTTTTTTTTTTTTTTTTAAATTTTAATGATTGCAGTGTTCACAACGCCAGGAACAGAAAAAAAAATATATATTTTTTTTTTTAAATTTTTTTTTTGATCCCGGCCTTGACACAAGGCCGGGATCAAAAAACAAATATTTTTTTTTTTTAATTTTTTTTTATCCCGGCTTTGTCAAAGCCGGGATCAATATATATAATTATTTTTTTAAATGAAACAATTGTTCATTACACAGCCCACGTAGAGAGAGAGGAGAGAGAGCGGAGAAAGAGAGGCACAAATTCAACAATTTGTTTGACACTTTTTACCCCTGAAATTTTAATTTTATTAATAAACGATTTTTATATTTTTTTTTACACTTTATTAATAAACTTTTTTTGACTCTTGCAAATGATTTTTCACACTTTATTTTTATTTTATTATTTATTCAATTCAACTAATAAAGGATTTTGACGGAAATATATACTTTATTATTTATTATATCATGAAAAATCTTTTTACCAGATTAAATTTTTAGTCGACCAAATGGAGTATCTTGTCGATTAAATTCAATTTGGTCAATCAAAAATTGAATTTGGTCGACCGAATGGGACATCCTGCTGACCAAATTTAATTTGGTCGATCAAATTCTATTTTTGGTAGATCGAATGGGACATCCCGCCAACCAATATAATTTTGAAGGACCAAATTCAATTCAAGTAATAAAGATTTTTCATGAAAATATTTACTTTATTATTTATTATATTATGAATTTTTTTTTTACTAAATTGAATTTTTGGTCGACCGAATGAGGCATCCTGTCGACCAAATTGAATTTTTGGTCGACCGAATTGAATATTTGGTCGACAAGATGTCCCATTCGATCGACCAAAAATTGAATTTGGTAAACCAAAAAGAATTTGGTCGACTGGATGTCCCATCTTGTGGACCAAAAATTCAATTTGGTCGACAGGATGCCCCCATTCGGTCGACCAAAAATTCAATTTAGTTGACCAAAAATTGAATTCAGTAGAGCAAATAGAATTTGATCGACAGGGTGTCCCATCCTGTCGACCAAAAATTCAATTCGATCGACAGGATGCCCCATTCGGTCTACTAAAAATTCAATTTGGTAAAAAGAATTTTCATGATATAATAAATAATAAAGTAAATATTTTCATGAAAAATCTTTATTACTTGAATTGAATTTAGTCCTTCAAAATTATATTGGTTGATGGGATGTCCCATTCGGTCTACTAAAAATAGAATTTGGTTTACAGGATGTCCCATTCGGTCAACTAAATTCAATTTTTGGTTGATCAAATTGAATTTAGTCGACATGATACCTCATTCGGTCGATTAGAAATTTAATTTGGTAAAAAGAATTTTCATGATATAATAAATAATAAAATATATATTTCCGTTAAAAAAAATTATTAGTTGAATTGAATAAATAATAAAATAAAAATAAAGTGTGAAAAATCATTTTCAAGAGTCAAAAAAAAATTATTAATAAAATGTATAAACAAAATATAAAAAAAAATAAAAAAAATTATTAATAACATTGAAATTTCAGGGGTAAGAAGTGTCAAAAAATTGTTGAATTTGTGCCTCCCTCTTTCTCCACTCTCTCTGTGTGGGCTGTGTAATGAACAATTGTTTCAATTTAAATCTCTTTCTCTGCTCTCTCCTCTCTCTTTGTGGCCAGTGTAATGAACAATTGTTTCATTTTAAAATAAAAATAAAAATTATATATATTGATCCCGGCCTCTGATCCCGGCATTGTGAACGCCAAGATCATTAAAACAAAAAAAAAATTCTGAAGTGAACCCGGCGTTCTGAACACCGGGATTTAGTCCTGGTATTCCAAACTGGAATGGTTGCATGTCGTAAATAAATTCAGATACTAATTGATTCATTAATTTTTTTTTTAAATAATATTTACTTCGTAAAGAACTCAAAAAGGGGCATCAAGGCGGGGCCCATACACGGAGTTATAGAGAGAATCTCTCTCGGGAGTCGTGCAAACTTGAAAAATAGACGTTAGGGTCGGTAAACTCATTTCCGATCATCTCGCCGGCAGACCTATTTAGGGACGATTAAGAGAGTGAGGGCGGAAGGAGCGGTAATCGTCGACCAAGGGGTGGGCAGCAGTGTAGATTTTGGCGGAGAACATCGTATTGACGTTCTAGGTCTAGAAGAACAAGCTCAAATTTCAAGAAATTGAGAGGAAAATTGATGAATCAAGAACATATATGATGAGTTCAAGAGTGGATCCACCATCAGCGTCTAGTCTTTGATCATTAGCTCAGGACTTGAGGGCAAGGGCAAAGATCACCGCCTGCATCATCGTGCTAGAGAGAGAGGCTTGGGAGTTGTGCCACTTCTCCATCTCTGGCAGAATTTCCACCGATCTATTACCGTTCGTTGCCAAAACTAACTCTCTTCACCATTTTTCTTTGATTTCAAGCACCGATCTATGAAGTTGGCCCCCTCCATTTGGACCGTGACAGAGGCGCTTTAGGTTAGATCGTATTTTTACCATCGATCTATAGTGGATAGATTGACCCAGTTGCGGTGCTTTGATCAAGCAACGACCTTGGGGTTTGGCTGAAGGGCGACGGTTTACTTGCTGCTTCTCCGGCGTTTTCCTCGTTTTCATCATCACGGCTGTTGTCCGAGTTCTTTACCTTCTTAGAATTAAAAAAAAAAAAAAATTGACAAATTCCCTCTCAGGGTCAATTTGAACTTATTTTCGAAACTAGAACCGGTGGTATCTCGGCTGGATTAAAAAACAAATTTTATTTTTTTTAATATAAAAAACGCAGGGATCTGCTTTTTGCAGGCCCTATGCACCTAAACCTTCTGCCCCCAACCAGTTTTTAAAAACCGGACCGGCCAGTTGAACCGTCGACCAGCTCTGTTTCCGGTCCAAAGAAACCTAAAAACCATTTATCCCTAAAAACTGTTCAACCGACAGGTTCGAACCGGTTGAACCGCGAACCGGTGAACCAACCGGCTGGGATTTTACCATTTCCCATCGATATAAAATCTTTCCCCCAAAAAACCCTACTATGGAGCACAACAGCAGTGGATGAGATCGAAGCGCGTAGATCTGACTAAATCGATGGCGACAGTGGTGTTGATGCCGGGTTTTAGATCGATTGGCGGCGATTGGTGGTTGTTGAGAGCGCGAGGGCGGTGGGTGGAACGAAGGGCAGAGAGCATGACGGCGGTGTTGGTGGCGATGGCGCTGGTGATGGAAGGGAAAGACTCAAGAGAGAGAGAGAGAGATAAGTAGAGAGGAAAGAAACGTGTGAAGAAAAATGATATGGATAGCAATGGTGTTGGGAGACTGAGACGTGAAAGAGGAGGACATGAGATTTCGATAGTTTTGTTGAAAGAGAAATAGGGTTGGGTGGATTAGGGGTTTGATTTGGACCCTTGGATAAGGCCTAGAATGTCCCAATTTGAGCAATGCAATTTGGATCCTTGGATATAGATCCAAAGGCCTAGAATGTCCCAATTTAAAAATGTGGAGATGTCTCTCTTAATTACTTAATATTGGCCCTTGTATATTTGATCTTCGGCGGATCTAGACAAGCGACGCAATGGTTGCCGAGGGTCCAATAGATCGTCACAGTCCTCGCCGAAGCCGCCGTCCTCTTGAGATCGGAGAAGGAGAGAGATTGTGAAAGATGGGAGAGAGTGAGATAGACCGTCCATTACCAATGCCATCACCATCATATTTACCTTCTACATCGGCCCGCCGATACAATGCCATCACTGCTCTCTTCTCCCTCTGAGTTGCGGTGGTGGAGAACGGCGAGAAAGGCGGAACATCGGATCAAGATGAGTGGGGATGGCGATGGCTTGAAGATAGGTCAGAGAGAGAGAGTGACATTGGGTGAGATAGAGAGGGTTACGAAGAGAGAGAGAGAGAGAGAAAGAGATAGCTGCTTGAATAGGGTTTGAGGTGAATATAAGACGAAAACATGGAGGGCTAGATTATAGAGTGAGTGATAGAATTAGGGTGAAAAATAAGAAAATGGTTAATTGATAAATGATTAATTAAATTTTAATTAATATTTTAATTAGACTAAATTAAGTAAATGCCTTAATTAAACTGATTTCTTGAATTTGTGTCTCAATCTGTGTCTGTTTCCTTAATCGTTAGCATTACACCTTAATCAAATTTATTTGTCCTAGTCAGCAAATTTATTTGGCCTCGTCAGCAATTTTGTTTGTCCTAGTCATCTTTTTTTTGTCCTAATCATAAGTTTGTACTAGTCAGCCAAAAAGTCGTCTTGTTTTATATAATAGATATTTGGTTTATGTGTTGTTTTATTATATGAAGACAACACATATTAATAATTTTATTATTTACATAAATACCTCCTTAAAATAAAAAATAAATATTAATTATATCTCAAAACTCTTAAAATTATATTTTAAATAACACAAAAGTCTCAATTTTTTTTTTAAATCAATTTGAAATTAATATCCAATTCTCAAAAATCATCAAATATTATTTATACCATAAATTTGCAAAACAATTCCAAAATTATTAAACTTATACAAAATAAAAATTTTTAAAGATATAAATTTTCGGAGTATTACAATAACAATCTTTTTTTTTTTTTTTTTTTACACACATGATACTAACATGTGAGATTATTAAAGACAAAATACAAACAACGAAAATACAAATAATATCCGAAAAATTACATTGACAAAAATGCTTCAAAAATAAAAAATAAAAAAATAAAAAATCTAGAATTACTTATCTTGTTCGGGATCGGTGGATTTCGACAATTTGATCGAGAACTTGGAATTTCATCACGGGAAACAAAATATGGAAATTTTTTTTTTTTTTTACACAAATATTTCTCTCTCAACAACTCTATTCTCTCCCTCTAGAAAAAAAAAAAATAAATGTTAAGAACTCCTCCCTACACTCTCAAAACTCACTCACTCACTCTCTAGAGCCCCAAGCCCCAAGATTCTTCCCCTTTTTATGGGATTGGGGAGACCAAAAAAATAAAAAAAATCATGCCAAATATAATATTGAGTAAAGGTGGGAGCATGGGGCATATTTTTATTCTTTCTTTCTTTTTCTTTTTTTTTCTTGTTTTATACCATAAAGCATAGGAGCCAAGACTTGAAGCTACGACTATACACATGGGAGGGAAGATGCTTACCGCCAAATCAACTTAACCTTTTAATACATTTCTCCGCCCTTTTTCTCTTCTTTCTTATTCTACTCATTCTTTCCTTTTTTTTCTCTCTCTCTTTTTTTAAACAATATAAAAGATAAAATAATAAATAAAGTATAAAATATTTTTACGGGACAGTCAAAATACTATGTCTACAACTACTTCTCTTTGTCATACGAGTTTCACTTGCTTGACAAATGTAAGAGACCACGCCATTTTGATTGTCCCATTTTCTGGATTTTTCAAAACATTTTTTTTGAAATTTTATAACAAAAAACGAAATTAAAAAGGAGACTATTTTCAGGGTGTGATGGAAAATGATGGAATATGAATGAATTATGACCGAACCCTACAAGGCCTGCCTACGTATCTCGACAGTGCTAAGAATCAGGTTACACGTAGTTCGGTAGTGCCCCTGGTGGGGCAAGAAATGAATGCACAGATGAAGGGTACTCATGAAGAGGCCATGCTTAAATAAGGGGCACTCACGGAGCAAAAATGCAGAATGTGTGAGTTACCCCAAAGAGCCAATGTAAGATGAGCCGTTACGGAGAGGTAATGCAAAATGTTGAGTCATCACGGTGAGGTAGTGTAGAATATGAGCCATCACGGAGAGGCGAATACAAAAATTAAATGCCATCATAGAGAGGCAATGCAAGATAAGCCATCACAGAGAGGTAATGCAAAGTGTATGAGCCATGGGATTCGTTGTTTGCCCGCGTGGAAATGGCAAACAACTCTCACACTTGTGGCCCAGAATCAATTCCCTTCCCACGCAAAATGGGTGTAGGTCACCAATCCCATCTGTGTGAAGGTGTATGAATCGAGTACATAAGTACAAAGGCATTATGACAAAAAAGAAATAAAAATGTATGAGCCATCACGGAGACGCAATACAAAATGTATGACACTCATGGATATGCTAATGCAGAATGTATGGCACTCATGGAGAGGCAATGTATATATGAAATAAAAGCAAACAGACCTCTAGTAAGTAGGAGTGATACATGATGAAAAAGTGAACATACCCCCCCTCCCCCCCCCAATCGGGGGCATGGAGGAGTGGACTCGACACGAAAGTAAACATACCACCCTAAGCTGGTAGGGTGGAGTGGACTCAACATGAAATTAAATATACCACCCTAAACTGGTAGGGAGGAGTGACTTGGCAAAAAGGTAAACATACCACCCTAAGCTGATAGGGAGGAGTGATTTGACATAAAATTAAACATACTACCCTAAGTTGGTAGGGATGAGTGGATTCGATGTGAAAGTACACATACTACCCAAAACTGGTAGGGAGGAATAGACTCAACATAAAATTAAACATATTACCCTATGCTGGTAGGGAGGAGTGACTCGACATAAAATTAAACATACTACCCTAAACTGGTAGGGATGAGTAGACTCGACATAAAATTAAACGTACAACCCTATGCTGGAAGGGAGGAATAGACTCGACATGAAAGTAAGCATACCACCCTAAACTGATAGGGAGAAATGGACTCGACATGAAATTAAACATACCACCCTATGCTGGTAGGGAAGAGTGGATTTGACATAAAAGTAAACATACCACCCTAAACTGATAGGGAGGAGTAGACGACATGAAATTAAACATACCACCCTATGCTGGTATGACTCGACATGAATTTAAACATATTACCCTAAGCTGGTAGGGAGGAGTGGACTCGACATGAAAATAAACATACCACCCTAAGCTAGTAGGAAAGAGTAGATTCGACGTGAAAGTAAACATACCACCCTAAGCTGGTAGAGAGGAGTGGACTCGACATGAAATTAAACATACCACCCTATCCTGGTAGGGATGAGTGACTCGACATGAAATTAAACATACCATCCTATGCTGGTAGAGAGGAGTGGACTTGACATGAAAGTAAACATACCACCTTACGTTGGTATGAAGAAGTGGACTCGGCATGAAAATAAACATACCACCCTAAGTTAGGAGGGATAAGTGAATTCGACGTGAAAGTAAACATACCACCCTAAGCTGGTAGAGAGGAGTGGACTTGACATAAAATTAAACATACCACCCTATCCTGGTAGGGAGGAATGACTCGACATGAAATTAAACATACCATTCTATGCTGGTAGGGATGAGTGGACTTGACATGAAAGTAAACATACCACCTTAAGCCGGTAAGAAGGAGTGGACTCGACATAAGATTAAACATACCACCCTAAGCTGGTAGGGAGGAGTGGAGTCAACGTGAAAGTAAATATACCATCCTAAACTGGTAGGGAGGAGTAGACTTATCATAAAAGTAAACATACCACCCTAAGCTAGTAGGGAAAAGTGACTCGAAGTGAAAGTAAACATATCACCCTAAGCTGGTAGGGAGGAGTGATACAAGTAAATAATCTTTAAAATATGCCCTAGCGTGTAGCTAGGGAAAAGTAAGAGAACTGAAGTATAAAATTTTCCCCAACCTATGGCTGGTGCGTGGATGATAGGGCAAAATATAAAACGTTCCCTAGTTTGCAGCTGAGGCTATCAAGCATAAATCTTTTAAACTCAGAGATGGGCAGGAACAACATAGTGTGCCCCAAACTGTAGCTGGGGCAATAATGAAAGAGGCTGAGGCTGACCCTGGAATGACCAAACCTTAACAGGTTACCTATGTACCTCAGCATTATACCAAGGATCAGGTCTAGTGTGGTTCACTCAACGAATGAAGGTTTGTAGGATGTCTTACTTGGATGACCGAACCTTGATAGGTTGCCTACATGTCTCGGCATTACATCGATGATCATGTCATACCCCACCCCAGATACCCATCTCCCTAGGACCAGCGTGACGTCGACATGACATCACCTAAGTTTCAAACCAACTAGACAACAACAAAGTGCATACATAAATATACAACCACAAAAACAGGCCACATACATCCTCTCTAATTGGGAACACACCTGTCCTTGAATTATAATAATAACAAAAATATAACAATAATGAATCTCTCACAAGTTCGCCTCAAACAGGTCCTCCCAAAATACTCCCACACTACACCATCGTCGGACTTTACCTAGTGCCAGTAGAGGACCGACTCCTAGCTTCAGCACCTGAAACCAAAATTTTAATCGGTGTACTGTCTTCGTAATAAAAACATTTTTAGTATGGATCAAGTACAAAAAATATAAAAATACATATCGAGCAATAATATAAAAATCACATACCACAAGGAAAACTCCATTTTCCTGTCACCACAAAAACAAACTCGTATATATATATACATCACATTCCAACCAAGCAGTGAGAATTCACCAGAATACTATATCCCACCAAATGGTGTAAAGTAACCAAAACAACAAATACACCAATATATATATTCAGACACATCAATCCAGTGTAAAGTAATAAATATAAATGTATCCAACTGGTTCACCATGTACGATAAAATACCACACACCCTCTGACTAACCACAGGATCATTTAACCTCATGATCGAGAGTTGTAACGGTATCGTACCACCCGTAGGATTTGTCTTCCTAACGGGTCACAACACTCTGCCAGACTATGCCAAGCAGATAATCACCACTTTGTCGGACTATGCCAAGTAGATAATCGTTACTCTACCGAACTATGCCAAGCAGATAATCATCAATCTGTCGGACTATGCCAAGCAGATAATCACCACTCTACCTGACTATGCTAAGTAGATAATCACCACTCTGTCGGACTATACCAAGCAGATAATCGCCACTCTATCAAAGCAGATAAATACTATGGCGTAGTCGGACCAAACACCAATTTCCACCTCTTTAGAACACCAATGTAATCCACAATTTCACACACCCAAAATCGCTTGATTCATATAAATTACAAATTCGTCCAGGTTTAGGTAAACACATTTTCCCACCATATATATGAAAATAGATTTTGTAATTTACTAGAAGACATTACACTCACCTGGCTATCCACTCCGCAAAACTTCTATTGACTATTCTCTCCGAGACCCTGGTGCTTGCGAACCTAATAGTGACAGGATAAATTAATATTTTGTGTAGAAATAACCTAATCATGCAATGCAGGCCCTAAGTTCTGTAATTTCCCATTCCCCGCATTTTATTATGAAATATTACTATTCGACTAGTATTGCTCCGTTAAAGTTTACTATACAACATTTATTCATGTGAACGGTCTCAATATTTATTATCGCCAATTCGACATTTTTTATGCTAGTAATTTAATTTAACAATCACAAAATTTAACAGGAAACGTTACCCATTCCAAAACGGTTGTCAATTTCCTTAAAAAAAAATTAATTTTTGCTCTTGCCCTCACTGCCTCGACAAAAGATCCACCGTCGCGGCGAACATGCTTCTTCTCTTCTCTGTTTAACTTATTAACGCTCCACTGCCTAGGCCGTAGTTTCACCGCCTAGGAGAACACGCTCTTTTTGTTATGTTTTTACACATTGATCCTTCATTGCCGAGGCGAGAACCTCTCCGCCTAGGCGAGCACACTTTCCATCTTTTCTGTTTTGCTTACTGATGCTCCACCGCCTAAGCGAACATGCGCTGCTCTACTTTCTGATGCTCCACCGCCTAGACGAAGATCGTCTTACTCGTTCAGCTCTTGCTTCGATTAGAACAACCCCCTTTCTCTCTCTCTTTCTTCACTAACTCCGGCGACTCTTTCACCACCCCACTTCAACGACCAACCACACCTACACAGCAGCCCATTCTACCAACAACACCCCCCTCAAGCCTGACCAAAACACACCACAACACAACACCTACACACCCATACACGCACTTGATACACCCAGAACAAAAGAAAAAAAATAAAGCACACACACACTATCTCACACACCTCTGCTGTCGGACAAGACAAAGGGATGGCACACACACATGTCCCGCTGAACCAAACAATGATCAACACCGAAACACACCCTCACGCTGAAGAATCCACCATCACCGGTGATCACGAACCTCCGACGACCTCCTTCCTCCGGTTCTCTCTCTCTCTCTGTAGGTTTTCTAGATCTTTTCTTCTTTTTAAAATTTGTGATCACTTCATGCATGAACCAATATATATATATCTTTGGTTAAATTGCTCTTTCCCCCCTTAATTTCTGACAATCTTTTTCTTAGTCAATTTCCATTTTTAAAGGTTTCTGAAATTGTAATTTCACCCCAAAAATTTTTATTTTCAAAAATTAAATGTAAAATTTTGGATTGAATGTTTTCTAAATTTTCAATTTGACCCCTCCACTTTTAATTTGAATTTTTAATTGACCTAATTTCACCCTGAATTTCCCAATTACTCTTAAAATGCAACTAAAATGACGTACGTGCCACAATTGAGGTTTTACAACTCTTCCCTCCTAAAAGAAATTTCATCCCGCAATTTTATTACCTAATCGAACAAATGTGGGTATTTGTTCCTCATCTCGTCTTCTCGCTCCCACGTCGCCTCTTCCACTGCATGACTGCGCCATAATACTTTGACTAATAGAATCGTTTTCGTTCATAACACCTGGTCTTTACGGCTTAGGATTTGGACTAGCTCCTCCATGTAGGTCAAATCTTCTTCCAATTCGATCGGCTACGAAGTCAACACATGAGAAGGGTCTGGCACATATTTCCGGAGCATCGATACATGGAAAACGTCGTGTAGTTGAGACAACTCTGGCAGTAACACAAGTCTATACGCTGTCGTGCCAACTTGATCTAAAATTTCATATGGTCCGATGTACCTTGGACTCAACTTCCATTTCTTCCCGAACCTCATTATGCCTTTCCACGGAGAGATACGCAAAAATACATGATCCCCCACTTTGAACTCCAACTCCCACCAGCGCTTGTCTGCCTAACTCTTTTGTCAACTCTGAGCAATTTTTAATTTTTCCCGAATCACCTTCACTTTGCCTGCTGTCATCTAGGCTATGTCTGACATCAACAATTTACGCTCACCCACCTCGTTTAACAGATCGAGGTTCTGCATCTCCTACCATACAACGCTTCATATGGGGCCATCTCGATTGTCAAATGGTAGTTATTATTGTAGGCGAATTCCATCAACGGCAAATGATCATCCCAACTACTAGGAAATTCCAGAACACATCCCCTCAGTATCTCTTCTAACGTCTGAATCGTACGCTCTGATTAACCGTTCGTCTAAGGATGAAAAACGGTGCTAAATTTCAGCTTGGTACCCAAAACAGTCTGAAGACTCAGCCAGAACCTCGAAGTAAATCTCGGATCTCTATCCGACACTATAGAAACCGATGCGCCATGCAATTTAATAATCTCATCGATATACAATTGGGCATACTTTTCAAGAGACTACGTCATCTTTATGGCCAGAAAATAAGCGGACTTGGTAAGCCTATCAACGATTACCCAAATGGAATTATGCCCCTTTTGAGTACGGGGTAATCTCGAAACAAAATTCATCGTGATATGCTCCCACTTCCACTTTAGAATAGGTAGAGGTTGCAACAACCCAATTGGACGCTAGTGCTCAATCTTAACTTGTCGACAAACAAGACACCTGATAACAAATTCTGCAATTTTCTGTTTCATTCTGATCCACCAATAATGTTCACGCAAATCTCGATACATCTTGGTATTGCCTGGATGCATCGCGTACGCCAAGCTATACGTTTCTTCCAAGATATCCTTATTCAAATTGACGTCATTAGGCACACACAGCCTATTTCCAATCATTAAAGCCTCATCACTATCCCTAACATGATAATCAGTTCTGTGACTATTTTTCACTTCATCCTGAATCCTCTCTAATTGAACGTATGACTTCTAAATTTCAAGAATACGATCAATCAACGTCGGCCTCAAAGTTAAAGTTGCAAGCAATGCTGCCGTCTGACCAATCGCTAACTGAACTCGCAGTGATCTCAACTCAGCATACAGATTAGTATAAACTACTTGAATGTGTGTGACCGAACCCGCCAATTTCTGACTCAACGCATCCGCTACAACATTAGCCTTCCCTGGATGATAGTGAATGGTACAATCGTAATCTTTAATCAACTCTATCTAACGTCTTTGCCTCAAATTTAGTTCTTTCTAAGTAAACAAATATTTTAAACTCTGATGATCAGTGTATATTTTACACGTTTCGCCATACAAATAGTGCCTCCAAATCTTTTGGGCAAACACAATCGTTGTTAACTCCAAATCATGCGTCGGGTAATTACCCTCATGATTCTTCAATTGCTGAGATGCCTATGCGATTACGTGACCCTGCTGCATGAGAACACATCCCATCCCTTGGTGTGATACGTCACTATAAATCACAAAACCCCCCCTTCTGCTGGGAGGGATAATATTGGTGCCGATATCAATGTACTCTTCAACTCCTGGAAACTCTGCTCACATTTATCGGTCCACTCAAATTTGGATTCCTTGCGGGTCAATCGAGTCAACGGGATAGCTATAACGGAAAATCCCTGCACAAACCGTCGATAATAACCCGCCAATCCTAGAAAACTTCAGACTTCAGTCACATTTTTCTGCTTTTCTCACTAGACAACAACTTCAACTTTCTTTGAGTCTACCTAAATACCGTCTCCTGAAATAACATGCCCCAAAAATACCACACGATCTAACCAAAATTCGCATTTACTAAATTTCGCATATAACCTCTTTTCCCGCAACATTTGCAACACAATCTGAAGATGCTCTGCATGCTCTTCTCTACTTTGGGAATAGATCAATATATCATCAATGAATACAATAATAAATTAATCCAGATAAGGTTGCAAGATTCGATTAATCAAATCCATGAAAGCAGCAAGGGCATTTGTCAATCCGAAGAGCATAACCAGAAATTCATAATGTCCATATCTTGTACGAAACGCTGTTTTTGCCACATCACTGTCTCCGACTTTCAATTGGTCGTACCCTGATCAAAGATCTATCTTGGAAAACACTTTAGCTTTTTGAAGCTGGTTGAACAAATCATCAATTCTAGGCAACGGATATTTATTACGAATCGTCACCCTATTCAGCTGCCGATAGTCGATACACATTCTCAATGTGCCATCCTTCTTCTTCACGAACAACACTGGGGCTACCCATGGGGAGATACTGGGCCTGATAAACCCACGGTCTAATAAATCTTGCAACTGCACCTTCAATTCTTTCAACTCGGTAGGCGCCACACGATAGGGTGGAATCGACATAGGAGCAGTTCCTAGAAGTAACTCGATCGTGATTTCCATCTCCCTATCTATTGGCAACCCTAGCAATTCGTCTGGAAATACGTCGGGAAAGTCTCAAACCACTGGAATATCTATCATCAAAACTTCTCTCTGACTAGTGTCGATCATATGTGCAAGGTATCCCTGACATCCTTTCTTCAATAATTTTCTGGCTTCTAGGGCTGAAATCAGACTGACAGGAGTGATAATTCTGTTACCCCTAAACTCAAAATTTGGCTAGTTCTTGAGCCAAACACACACACTAAAATGAAAAATACACAAACTGAAATAAATAACAAACAACCTAAAAACAATCTAAACATAACAACATGCGAGTTTTAAATTCTTCTAACAGCCTATTTATTTTTCCCTCAATAACCGCTAGTAGTATCGAGTTCAGGCGGTAACATACAGCATGTAATGTTCTAGATTTTCAACATGCAATAATGGTGAACGCTATTCTAGATCCTGTAAATGTGTTAGTGCGAGACTCAATAATATAACTATACAACGATCAGATTGGATTATCCACCAACGAAATTCATGACTTAGACCGTGAAGGACTAAGATTTTCATAAGCCTGATTGGGGTCTACTCTCCACTAATGTAGGTCTAGTAGTTCATGAAGATCATTACGACTTGATTCAGTTTTGGTTTATTTGGCCAAGGGTAATTTGAAATAGAAAATGGGTTAAGGTTGTTAACTTAACGTTACCCAAGGCTCAATGCTTGGCACATTCACTCTCGAACCCCTATAGAAAGATTGGAAACAATCTTGAACATGCAATTAAAATCGACGTACTCACTTGTCAAAAGAAACGGAAATAAAAACCGTATTTACATTTAGTTATTTATTTTTTTTTATTTTTTTTTCTTTTCTTTTCAACGAACACACCCCCAAGCTTATTTGATTGTTATAATTGAAGGGGTGTGTGAAATATAAATGAAAAACGACAAGTGAGCACTCAAATACCGAACCAATTAAAAGTTTGCCCTAAACCCAACCCCTCACATCAACAAACCTTTGTAACGGCTAACTTGATTTACTCAAATGTACCTTTAAATTCAGTGATTTAGGTTTGAAAAACGATCCACTAGCCATGGTATTAGTTTATGTGTTCTTAATTGAATTTGCATTTAGGCTTCGACAGGGTAACAAGGGATAAACATGTTAACAAGGTAGGCTTGAAAAGGCTCAAGTGATAAAGAGAATGCCTAAATCACGTCTCCTGAACTACCTCGCCTAGGTTTTCGCCTCAAGTTTCCCCTCAGTCAAGTTCTAGAATCCTTAATGTGTCATGAATTTGGATAATTGATAATCGTCCTCAAATCAATTGAATAAAAATGCATTGAGTCTATGTGCCTATGCAAATTAGGATCTACAATAATTTTTACCAAAAATCATAGTCAAGCACACAGAATCACACGTGCATAGGTATTACCCTTGACTTCAAAAACAACCAGGGGTAATTTTCATCATCGGGTGACGGCCCAGATGAACGCAAAACTCAACATATAATAACACCATACCAAAAATATAAACACATTCTAACCTAAACACACATGCAATACAGAAAAACAATAACACATAAACTAACAATACTAAATACTACACATCACTTCCGAACTGAAAGTGGACAGTGTCCTCAGCGATCCCAATCATCAATCTCAACATATGGAATTAAAGCATGCTGACGAAGGGTGTTTAGAACACTTACCGGGAGGCGACATGATCTTGCCTCCGAATCGAGTCGTATGAGATAGATCAAAAAGAATTGCTTGGGTTGCCTCCCAAGAAGCACGTGGTTTAATGTCCTCGGCCCGACATTTTTAGAACACCTTCAAGATCGACGAGGTTTTGCTTTGGATGGCTCAATCTTTCAACGAAACGCCTCACCGGATTATGTGCTTGACCAAGCAACATAAAACGGCGTGGAATCCCGTGGAAAGGGATGCATCAATACCCGTCGATCTAACATCACCAAGTACCCTGCATAGGAAACAAAAACAAAACTACAAACAAAAATTATATACAAAAAATTACCTAAAGTAAAATTAAGCCATTTACACACAATATCAATACTAACGAAATCGTCAATCCCCGGCAATACGAAACACTTGCTTCTCCTATCTAAAACTTAAGTCCAGAGCCGTTATCGCGTTTCTCCGAAAATAACATCAAAACAATCCCCCGCAACGGCGCCAAAAACTTGGTAGGGCATAAAATACACCGCTACTTACACTCGCAAGTATACGAGGTCTAAGTTTTAGTATAGTGTGATCGTTAAGATCGGGTTATCGTATCCACAGGGATTGGTGTTGTTACTATCAAATACCGCGTTTGTCGTGACCTAACTTTATCTAGGCGAAAACAAATGTATTTAATTAATTAAACTAATACTAATATAACATAAATTAACTACACTAATATGCTAATATATTTTAGGGTGAAGAATCGCCTAGGGATTAACGTGTTTACAAATATGTGTTCGATTCCGATTTACTCACGTTTATGATGTTTTACCTATTTGACAATCTCGGTACGTAAACTCCACCGCCACCTCTCCCGAGTATAAGACGGGGGAATACATGACTTCGAGTCAACGAAGAAGTCCCCCTCAACATCTTAACGACCCTAGGTCACATGAGTCTCACCCAGCGTCATTGATTGCACACAATCCAACTCCCTCCCGGGTTATTGGATTGTCGTGTTGTATTTACCCTATCGACAATCTCCGTTCTAAAACTTCCTCGCCACTTCTCCTGAGTGTAAGACGAGGGATATAACGCAACTTTGAGTCAACTAAGAAGTCCCCTTCAATGTCTTAACGACCCTAGGTAGCGTGTGTCTTGCCCCACGTCATCGATTATCCACGATTTAAACCCCGACCGGGTTATAAAATCGTGGCGTTTGTTTACCCAAATCTGAATCCGGGGTTTGTCAAAATCCTGTATTCTTCATTTACCATTCTAAGCATGATAAACAAATAATACGATAAATACAATCAAATTACGAAGAACATTCACAAACGAAACACCGAAATCATCTAAACAACGTATTTATAAATGTAGTGTTAATCCCTACTACAATCCATATTTAACTCGAGGCCATAGCCGCATATAGAAGAAAATAACGAGCTAAACATGCTCACATGATCCTAAGATAAAGAAATAAGGAAAAACAATCGAAGAACTTAGCCTCGTCCGAAGATAAACTGCTAAGAACGCTCTATGATCGATTCGCCGTCTTCTCTACTTCAGGATGTGAGCCCCACCTCTAAAATCCCTAACTATACCCTTAGATATAGCCTAAGGGGCTCAAAAATCCATGGGGGCAAAAGAGTCACCGGCCAAAGGAGATGAGAGGGGGTATTTATAGCAAAAATATCTCAAAACTATCTAACAATATCTCAAGACTGTGCAGGGCAAATCCGCTTAGACGGTGGTTTCTTCGCCTAGGCAGAGTTAGGTCGGTTTGGTCTGATCGCCTAGGCGGTAAAGTAGGCGGTGGACTGGGAGAACATTCTATTGGATTTTCGCCTAGGCGAGCGGCTGTCAATAGCCCTTCTGCGTCTTCTACTGGATTTTCGCCTAGGCAGTCGTCCGTCAGTAACATTTTGCTCTTCTCTACTTCTTTATCGCTTAGGCGGTGGTCTGGACGCCTAAGCAGTGGGCCTGTTTTATCTTTTAGCCTTCGAGCTTGTTTATCCACCGTAACTTCGAACCGCTTTGGTTCGATCTCATCGTTTTAGCTCCAGTTTCCTATCTTTTTGTCCCACACACCTGATTTATACAAAAAGATAAAAACTAATTAAAACACAATAAAAATAACTGTAAACGTATTCGAAAACTAACAAATTTGGATTGAAAATAGATAGGTTTTTCGTACCTATCATCTGTCTCTCGAGAATACAAACTCTGGCTCGCCTGAGATTCAAAATATCACCTCTTTCTCAAAACAATCTATTGTAACATGATATTCAGATAGCAAATCCATACCCAATATCACATCGAAATTGTGAATACTCAGGGGTAATAGATCAGCCAATAACTCCCTATCACCGATCCGAAGTAGACTGTCTTTGTACACACTATCTATCCATACCGATTCACCCACTGGAGTAGAAATAACAATATGATATGATAAAGAAATGAGAAACTTTCCTACATGTATCATGAAAATGGCCGAAATAAATGAATGCGTAGAACCGGGATCAATAAGAACATGAGCATCTCTAGCATATAAAGACATGATACCTATGACTACGTCTGGAGTAGCCTGGGCATCTTGTCGAGTAGTAGCAAAAACGTGGCCTCGCGTCAAAGGTCTACCAACCGATCCTCTACCACACCCCTAGACAGTGCTAGGACCTGCACTACCCATACTGCTCGCATGAGGTACAGATGTAGAAGCCAATTTCGGATAATTCGTAGATATATGACCCAGTTCATGACAATGAAAACATATCGGTACTCCCACATGACAGTCTCTAGCGAAGTGACCCGGTGCCCCCACATTGATAGCATCTACCTCCTCCAGCTTGACTAGATGGTTGATTATTTCCCTGCCTCTGTGGACCAACACTAGATTCTGATACACTCTGCTATCGCCCGGAGTATGATTGTCAGGGACCACGACTCCTAACGGATTGGCCAAACGATGGGGCCCGAGAAACTGGCGGTCGAGGTACCGCCCCTCGTGAAGTACCACCCGAAAATCTGCTGGGTGATTCGAATCGGCTCTTCTTAGACTGCTCATGACTCTCGATGGCTTCCTGAACATCTCTCTCTACTAATTTCGTCGTATTCACTGACTCTGCATAATTCTTAATCTGCCTGCTAGTCAAACTAGAACGTATTTCTAAATTGAGCCCTTTTTGAAAACGTCGGCATTTCACCTCTTCCGTTTTTACCAGATTAGGGACAAAATAGGATAAAGCATCAAATCTAACTTCATACTGCTGAACAATTATCTTCCTCTGCTTTAGAACTATAAATTCCTCCTCCATCTGGAATCGATAAGACTTAGAAAAATATTTCTCATTGAACGCAGCAACGAAACGATCCCACGTGATCACTTCGCCAGAACCTGTAATCAGCCTTTTCATTTCTTCCCACCAATGCTCGGCCTCCTCCCTCAACTGAAAAGTGGCAAAGAGAACTCGACTATCATTGACAATCCCCATCGCCTCAAATACGTGACCCACACATCTAATTCAATTTTCCGCATTAGCTAGATCCGCTGTTCCGATGAAAACCAAAGGGTCCAACTCTTTGAATCTATTCAAGCGTACTGCCTAAGATACAACAGTATCACTTTGGACCTGTTGACTTTCCATAATCCTCGCTTGCTACTCCGTCAGCTGAGCAGTAGCCTGCAAAATTCATTCAACCGCATCTAAACTCCCTTGAAGCCTATCACCCTGTTCCTGAGGTTCCATTTGTCTTAGGGGTTCCACCTGCCTCTAGGGTCTCACACTCCCAGAGCTTTCGTCTCCAGGCTCCATACCTATTATTAGCCATAAAATTCAACTCAACGACTAACTAAGCCAACCCGAAAAATGACAGTAATTAATATACGTTAAATAACTATTATACGAGTGTCAAAATCACCCACTGACACCTTATTCAAAGTCTCCTACTGACTAGATGACTGGCACGCCTTCCTATCTCATGGTCCTCTACCAACACAACAACTGGCAAGTCTACAGAACCTATAACCTAGGCTCTGATTCCACAAATGTCATACCCTACCCCGAACACCCATCTCCCTGGGGCCGGTGTGACGTCGATATAACATCACCTAAGCGTCAAACCAACTAGAAAATGACAAAGTGCATACATAAATATACAACCACAAAAACAGGCCACATACATCCTCTCTAATTGGGAACACACCTGTTCCTGAATTATAATAATAACAAAAATATAACAACAATGAACCTCTTACAGATTCACCTCAGACAACTACTCCCAAAATACTTCCACACTACACCATCGCCAGACTTTACCTAGTGCCAGTAGGGAACCGGCTCTTAGTTGCAACATCTGAAACCAAAAATTTTATTGGTGTACTGTCTTCGTAATAAAAATATTTTTAGTATGGATCAAGTACAAAACATATAAATACCACATATCGAGCAATAATATAAAAATCACATACCACAAGGAAAACTCCATTTTCCTGTCACCACAGAAACAAACTCGTATATATATATACATCACATTCCAACCAAGCAGTGAGAATTCACCAGAATACTATATCCCACCAAATGGTGTAAAGCAACCAGAACGACAAATACACCAATATATATATATATACGGACACATCAATCCAGTGTAAAGTAATAAATATAAATGTATCCAACCGATTCACCATATACGACAAAACACCACACACCCTCCGACTAGCCACAGGATCATTTAACCTCATGATCGGGAGTTGCAACGGTACCGTACCACCCGTAGGATTTGCCTTCCTAACGGATCACAATACTCTGTCGGACTATGCCACGCTGATAATCGTCACTCTGTCGGACTATGCCAAGTAGATAATCGTTACTTTGCCGGACTATGCCAAGCAGATAATCACCACTCTGCCAGACTATGCCAAGCAGATACCTCGGCATTACAGCAAGGATGTCAAAATTGGATGACCAAACCTTAACAGGCGTCTACATACCTCGGCTTTACATCGAGGATCAAGTCTAGTATAGTTCACTAGATGCCCCTGGTGGGGCGGAACACAAATATTTACGAATATATTTATCCAATGGTAAGGAGACAAGTGACCAATACAAGAATTATACACACACAAACACTGACAATTTTGTTTTTTATTTTTGTTTTGTTTTTTTTTTTTGTTTTTTTTTTTTTTTTGAAGAAAATATTGGTTACCCTTAAGCCAACCATAACTTTTATTTGTTTTTTGTTTCATTTTTTTTTTTTTTTCAGATTTGGGGCCCCTCCCTCCATTTGGATTTAATGAGATTTTTCTTTTGACCCGTTGAGGACATTGAAAAGAGTAATGCACTCTAACTTTTGTAGTACAAATTCGGCTTAGCTTTCTTAGGTATTGAGATTAATTTCGACACTTGGGATCTAAAACTCCTATATGCTTTGTATTACAATCAACGCTTACAATTGTATTACCACAATACGCACAAAATTTTTATATCTATTTGCCCAAATATTCGTTCTTCCCAGATATGATTTTCTGTGTTGATTTTGATTTGAGCATGACAAATAGGATTTGGATAATAGTCAGGATTTTTCTCCAAAATGGGTGTCACAAGATGCCCCCCCCTCCCAACTAAAACATATTGGAACAAGTTCTCTGACAATGAGACGTTTGAGTAACTGAAATAAAGATGCTCCCATTTTTTTTCTTTTATATATATATATTTCGCTTTTTTTGCCCCCCCCCCTTTGGGAATTTTTTTAGAGCATCTTTGTATATTGGACAAGTCTATTGATAACAAAGGTTTTGGAAAAAATGGCTTCGCTTTATGATGGATTGTCTAGTCGTTTGGTGGACAAAGCTCTGGACATGATTAAATCATTTTTTGTGGTTGTGGCGTTGCTTTATGACGGATTGCTGAGTCGTTGAGTAGACACAAATTTGGACATGAAAGTCCTTTTTTTTTTTTGGGATTGTGGCATTATTTTATGACGGACGTCCTAGCCGTTGGTGGGCAATTTGGACATGCATTTTTTTTGGGTTGTGGCGTTATTTTATGACGGATTGCCGAGCCATGAAATGGGTCATTTGAGGATTGGATTTTGCAAGATAGCCTTTCGAATAAGGGCTTTTTTTTGAGTAATGGTTTTGTTTTATGACGAATTGCCTAGTCGTTGGATTTTGGATTCAATCATTGCTATGACCATTTTTTTTTAGAATTTGAAAAAAGATAAAGTGGAATTCGATATTGATAGGAAATACAACACCGTTTTGGTAATTTGGCGAACCATCAGGAAGCGTATAGGTGATGATGGAGAATGTTCTTCTTTTCATTTTGATCTCATTCTACGAGTCAAGACTAAAAATTCTGGGCTTCGAAAAAAGAGATTTTTAGTGGGTGGTGGAATTTAGCAATCAGTATCGGGAGATGCCTTGGGTTCAGGGATAGAATTTTTAGATGAGATGAGTCTCCGCGTTTCACTTTCCTCCAAATCAAAGTCTTTCTTATTACCAAAATCATATTTATCATGCTTAAGTTCATTTTCAACACATAGATCATACACAGACAATTTTAGAATATTTGGAAAATAAGTATTAAACTTTTGAGGCGTCTTTAGAAAACATAGTCGCAATTATTAAAAGTTTGAAGTCATTCACAAAGCAAATCATCTACCATTGATAGGTGTAAATTACCTACGTATTTCCAATCCAAATTTATTAGTTTTCAAGTACGTTTATAGTTATTTTTATATGTTTTAATATGTTTTTATACTTTTTGTATAAATCAAGTGTGTGGAGCAAAAAGATAGAAAACTGGATCGAAAATGATGAGATCGAACCGAAGGCGAGTCGAAGTTACGGTGGATAAACAAGTAAGGAGGCAAAAATATGAAGGAAGCCCACTGCCCAGGCAGTGAAGATGCTGAGAATGACAAAAGGCTACTGACAGCCCACCTCCTAGGCAGGAAATTCCTCCGCCTGGGTGAAAACCCCAGTAGAAACATTTCCAAGTCCACTGCCTACTTCTTCGCCTAGGCGGTCACCAAACCTGCAAAATCGGTACAGGTGTTGTAACTTCAAGGCTATTTTGGACTATCATGAAATTCTATTTTGGAAATACTCAAAACATAGAAGTTGTAGATATTTTTCTTATCTTTCCATAGGTTTTTGAATCACCTCAATCGGAGTTCGGATGAAGAAGTTACAACTAAAATAAAATTACAAACCTGCAGTAACTTCGCCTAGGGGAATTTTTCTGCGCCTAGGCGAATTTCCGGCAAAAAGTTAACCGACTAAAATTCGCCTAGGCAAAGTTTTCTTCGCCTAGGCAAAAATCCTGCAGCACATCCTTGATATTTATGAGATATTTTGAGATCTTTGAGAAATCTTTTAATCCCTTCTCTCTTCTTCTCTTCCCTCTCTTCAACCCTTAAGGCCTTAGGCCATATTTTAGGAGTAGGGTTAGGGATTTTTTAGGGAGAGCTCTTAACCCGAGGTGGAGGATCAACGAGGAAGCAATCGATCGACATTTCTAGCGGCAAATCTTCGGATATCGGCTAAGTCGCTCATTTTCTCTCTTTGTTTTCTTCATTTTGGTAGTTGTTGAGCATGTTTAGCTCGTTTTACATTGTATATAATGGTTAGGGCCATGAGTTAAACATGGATTGTAATAGGGATTAACTTATTATTTATGAAAATGTAGTTTTGGTTGAATTTTTGTTTCATTTATGGTTGTTCCTTATAATTTCGATTGTGTTGTTGTGTTTTCTATGATTATATGCTAGTTTAGATATATTGAGAATACAAGGTTTGACACTCGGGAGAGGTAACCCCGGATTCGGACTAGGGTTAACACAACACGACAATGGCGTTAGAAAGTGTGCAATCGATGACGTTGGGACGAGACTCACGTGACCTAGAGTCATTAAGACGTTGAGGGGGACTTCGGCGTTGACACGAAGTCACGTATTCCCCGGTCTTACACTCGAAAGAGGTGGCGAATGAGTTTACGAATCGAGATTGTCGGATACGCCGAACGCCGTTAATGTTAACTAAAATGAAATCAAACGCATTTAAGTAAATAAAGTTAATCCCTAGGCAATCTACTCCCCTAAACAATCTCAAATTAGTATTTATAGTATAGTTAACTTAATTAGTATTTTAGTTTAGTATTAGTATTAAATTAAATTCTATTTTTAGCGCCTAGATAAAATTAGGTTATGACAATCGCGATACTCGATAATAACAACACCAATCCCTGTGGATACGATACCCGACCGAAAGGTCCACTATACTAAAACTTGATCCGTACGCTTGCAGTGAAATTGGCAGAGCATTATTTGCGGCCACCAACCATCCAGAAGGCTAACTAGATAGAGAGGTGGATTTAAGATTTTCTCCAATTTTATCAAGAAATAAATCCCAACACACCAAGGATAAATCAGGTTCACAAATAGTAGGCTTAGAGTTAGGCTTTGGCTCTAAATCAGAGTGATTAAAGTTTCATCATGGTTGGGGTCAGAAAAATTCCTCCTTTAATCGACAAAGGTTTTGGAAACTAAGGTAAGAAGGATTTATGGTCATTTGGTGTGCATAAGATGGGACCACGAGGTAGAAGACGAAAAATTAGTCTTATGAAAATATGGGTATTTAGGGTTTGCGATCCAAGGTATTGGAATGAAGTATGGTTTTTATTTTGAAAAACATTCAGTGTACCACTTGATGGGACGTGTCAAGTAGGTAATTAAAGGTATTGGGTGAGAGGTTGGGCAACATTTGGATGAGTAGGGTTTGGATTGTAGTTGGTTTTTGATTTTGGTTAGACGTCGAAGGTACCACTTGATTTGAGAATTTACGTCGATATGATTTTGGTAGGTTTTTTTTTTCTTTTTTTTTTTAATGATTCACTCTTAGATAACCAATATTTCCATCAAATTGTTAGGTTACTTATTATTGGTATGTGTGAGTTAAATAAGGCCCAAGATCCATTCAAGTTTGATGTTTCCAATTCCGGTGATGACTAACAAGACAACACAACTATTTGGCGAAAAAAATTTCATTTGTCTCAAGGGACTCGACATAATATTACAACCGTATCGAATGACTCAAAGAATATTACAAATACAGTCTGAAAAGACAAAATCCGTCCTTGAAATAAAATTACAGACTCGACAACAATCATTTTGAGACATGGAAATTCATTCGTCAGTAGATTTTTCACCGGTATTGGAAACCTTAAACTTGTTTGGATCTAGGACCCAAAAAACAAAATGATATCAATCCAAACACAATATACAAAATCCTCTTCTATTTTCTGGAATTAAGTGTCCTACAAAGATTCAAATGGCACCTAGACCTAGGATTACTATACGAGGCTCACAACTTCTAACTAATGCATCCCATTAAATGCTTGGCTCCCAGATCTTCAAACCTCTAGTGTCCTCCTCGAAGGAACATCCATTATTCAGTTGGTGATCCGAGCGAGGTGAGTTTCGAAATCGGTCCTGGCGGATAAACATGCGCGGCCTAGTCCTTACTATTAACCTCTTTCTAGTCCTACAGGGTTTCAGAACCGGACCTAGCGGATGGGCTGCGTGGTCGGGCTCCTACTATCGGCCCTTCTAAAGAGTTGCAATGGGTATAAATGTGGATGCAATGCAATTGTGCTTGTGCCTTGGAAGAGTGAACAATATAATAACAATACAAGAAGCAAATATATGTATAAAAAATGACATGGGGAAGGAGAACAAATATATACATCACAAGAGAAAAGTAAAACCCAACACAAACAAACACACATAATTATTTACAAATAAAAATGAAGAAATAACAAAATAAAATATAACATTCGGATTTAAATTTCTTAGAATTATTTAGATATTGTAGGCTCGACCCTAAAAAATAGTCCTCGGTGGAGTCACCAGCTGACTCACCCGTTTTTTCAAAAAAGAAATAAAAAAAAATATATAAATATAAATATAAGCATTTTTGTTATTTGTTTTTTTCTGGAAAAAATATTAAAGAGAGATTCTTGTTAAAGCGACGATTTTCTCGTAAAAGTACTTAAGCTAATTTTAGAAAAAATAGATCACCACCTAGCATTGAGTTTTAAATGGTGTACTATGTCACCAGATTTTTTTAAAATGCTTTAAAAAATGGCTTAAGTAAAAAATTTGACTCCAAAAAGCACGGTCCGACCAAATATTCATTTTTAAGAGTTCGAAAGCCAGTTACGCTCGGGGAAGGTGTTAGACATCCCAAGACGCCCGGCCGAAGACGGTATCTTATTCAATTAAGTCCAATTAAAATTAAAGTCCGAATGTTTTATTTGATTTTGAAATCTCTTCAAAATTTTTTATTTTGTTTTTTTTTTCAAACAAATTTCCATTTAAAAAAAAAAAAACTGAAATAAAACCGAAAATAAAAATAAAAAAAAGTTTTTTAATTAAGACAAAATTAAATTTTTTTTTTTTTAAAATGATTTTTTGTGAAATTAAAAAATCAAGAAAAACTATTTTCTGTTTTTTTAGGACAATTTTTTTTTTTTTTTTTCGTTTTTTTTTTTTTAACAATTTTTTTTTTTATTATTTTAAAAACTGAAATAAAAAACGAAACTAAAAAAATGTTTTTCTTTTACTTTTTTTTTTTTTTTTTAAAAAAAAAAGAAATTTGAATTTAAAAAAAAAAAACTGTTTTTTTTTTTTTTTTTTTTGTGAAATTAAAAATAAAGAAAAAATAATTTTTGTTTTTTTTAACAAACAAAAATTTTTGATTTTTTTTTTTTTCCTTTTTTTAAGAGCGAACCCTTTTTTTTTTTTTTTTTTTTTTAATAAGCTTTTTTTTTTTTTTAATTTTATTTTTCGTTGTTTTTTTAACATCTTAAGAAAAACTTATTCACATTTCAACTAACATACATAGCGAAGGAAATGGATATTTTCTTAAAACCGGCCATTTAGGCGGTAACATAGGTTCTACGAGGTTCATCACATTTTATTTCCAAGTCAAAATTTCAACATAATAACAATCTTTTTTTTTTTTTGCTACACACATAATACTAACATGCGAGATTATTAAAGACAAAATATAAACAATGAAAATACAAATAATATCCGAAAAATTACATTGACAAAAATGCTTCAAAAAAAAAAATCTAGAATTACTTACCTTGTTTGAGATCAGTGGATTTCGACAATTTAATCGGGAGCTCGGAATTTCAACACTAGAAACAAAATATGGAAAATATTAATTTTTTTTTACAAAATATTTATCTCTCAACAACTCTATTCTCTTCCTCTAGAAAAATAAATAAATAAATAAAGTTTAAGAACTCCTCACACTCTCAAAACTCTCTCCCCAGAGCTCTCAAAACCCAAAAAAAAAAATCAACTCTTCTACCCAACCTCAAAACTCTCGGCCAATCCCCAAAACAAAGAACCCGCGCCCGCCCACCCCAACCCCCACCCCCGCCACATTCCCTCCCCCACTTCCTTAAAAAAAAAAAAAAAAAAAAAATCCCCAATCCCCAAGATGCCTCCCCTTTTTATGGGATTGGGGAGACAAAAAATAAATAAATCATGCCATATATAATATAGAGTAAAGGTGGGGGACAAGCATGGGTCCAATCCCCAAGATGCCTGCCCTTTTTATGGGATTGGGGAGCCAAAAAATAAATAAATCATGCCAAATATAATATAGAGTAAAGGTGGGGGACAAGCATGGGTTATATTTTTATTCTTTATTTTTATTTTTTTTAACAATGGTAATTAATTTTTTAGTCCTCTATAGAGACCCAATAAAGAAAAAATACCCCCTAACATGAACAATTAAATTTGCGGACCCTACCAAATTTTTAGAAAAAAGTCTTTCATTATGGTCCTCCATATTAACATTTATTTACAAGTTTGTCATTTTGTCATTATACAATAAGACAAATTTGAACAATAAAATATGTTGACGTTAACGTAATTTGTTCAAGTAAATACCACTTACCTATATTACAATATTACATTGGGATTGACGTTAACGTTGTTAAATCTTTTTTTTTTTTTTTTGTTAACGCATCATCTCCCAATTTGTCTGTTTGTGCATTACGTTAACGTTAACTCATTTTATCACCAGCCGTATTGTATATTTTTTCTCTTGAATATTTATCATATTTTTTGTATGTGTTAACGTTAATGCATTTTTTTGTGTGTGTTTCGTATTATCGTCTCTTTCATTATTTATTTTGTATCCATTAACGTTAATGTTAGTTGCATTAATGTTAATGCAAATACAACCCAACACATGAATTTAATTGCGTTAACGTTAACGCGATTACAATCCAACACATTTAATTTTATTGCGTTAACGTTAACACAATTACAAATTAGCACACTTAACTTAATTGTGTTAACGTTAACGCAATTATAAACCCAATATATTTAATTGTGTTAATGCTCAACTTTAGAGAGTGAGTGAGAGAGAGAGTGAGCTTAGAGTAAGAGAGAGAAAGGGTGAGTGATAATTAATATAAATAAGAGAGAGGGTTTGTTCAGGGGTACATGTGTCTTTTTAGTGTTCTTTTTATTTTTTTGAAAGATTAAAAATTTAATTGATTGTATTATTTGATCTGAATTCTAACCAAACATATGAAAAAGATTTTTTTCTCAATGATCTCTCTATGGAGGACTATATAATAAAAAACTCTAAAATTATTTGCTCTTGCCAAGACATGAACCTAAAATCATACTGTTATTCGTTCACCACTTTTTGACATCAACAAAAATTATTTACTAAATTATAATATAAAATTACTAAAATAAATTTATATTATTAGGTATATTTTCACAAGTTCTGTTATTAAAATTTAATGGATTTTAAAATTCTACATACAAATACTTGTTTATTAAAATAATAAAATTATGAAATTACATAATTTTAATTTTCATCTAAAATAGTTATCTAAACAAAAAATTTATAAATGATGAATTTTCACTGTTAAAAAATTTGAAACCCTATCATCTACAAATTCCAACAATTTATCAAATTTCTTACCCAATCGCAACAAAATATGTGAAAATAAAGGGGGATAAATGACAATTTACCCATAAAACTAAAACGATTAAGGTTTGCCCCCACGCGTTCAGACGCACCATCCCAACCGGTGAGCTTCTATAAATTCAGCCCCTGATTTTCATCACTTACCTCAATAGTTCTTACTTTTTTTCACGCATCTGTCACCCGGGCCTATTTTCGGTCTGGTTAACCGCCAAGAACTGTTGTAGACCAAAAACCATTGAATCGGAATGAACCTTCGCAAACCGGGCGGGTTTTTTTTTTCTTCTTTTTTTTTTTTTTTTTTTTTTTTTTTTTTAACTTTTCCCATTTGTATAAATAGTTTCCCCCAAAAAAATCCTAATATCCCAATAGCCGCTGCCCTGATTCGATGGATCCACTACCAATCGGTGATATCTCAAGTCTCAAATATTTTTAAAACTGGACCGGAGATCGAATCAAAAAAGTTACTAGGTCATGGGTCACTGATTTAACCGATAGACAAACCACGGTCGAACTATGACGTCATAATTACGTCATTAATATATATTTAAATAAAAAATATTAATATATAAATTTAAACAAATTAAACAAATAATTTTTGTTGTGTAATTCAAATTTCACAACAATTATACCCAACTATTGTGAAAGATATTATCAAAATTATAGTGGCTTTATAAACTCTTTAATAAATTGTTAAATTCTTTATTGCCAAGACACGTGCTACCATTCCTACCACTCAATTAAGTCCATTCCCAGACCCTTATGCTCATCTGCTGCAAGTCTCAGCCGTTACACTTTTAGCTTCAAAACCTAGAGAGAGAGAGAGAGAGAATTGCAGGGGTGCAGTTAAATTTAATATTTTAAACTTCAAAATATTAAATTTAATATTAATTTGAACTATTAAATCAAAGAGAAATAAAACTTCAAAATATTTTTTAATCAAATACTTATTTGTTTCATTTTTGTTAATCAATGATTAGTATACTACCCATTGATTAACAGTAATAACGGGTAGTAATGTTTAAAATATTAAATTTAATATTATTTGCTTAATAAATAAATAATTAGTATACTACCCAATGATTAACGGTAATAATGTGTAGTAATGTTTAAAATATTAAATTTAATATTATATACTTAATAAATAAATAATTAGTATACTACCCATTGATTAACAAAAATGAAACAAATAAGTATTTGATTAAAAAATATTTTGAAGTTTTATTTCTCTTTGATTTAACAGTTCAAATTAATATTAAATTTAATATTTTGAAGTTTAAAATATTAAATTTCATATTATTTGCTTCACAAAATTTAATATTTTGAAGTTTAAAATATTGGTGTTTTTATTGTTTTCGTGAGCATAACAAAGAATATTGTGAACATAACAAATAACATATTTATTTACATAAAAATTGTGAACATTCACAATATCACAATCAGTATTAAAATATATTAAAATGTTTAAAAATGGTAAAATAAAAATGCGAATGTTTACGTCTTGATATATTTTAAAGAATGACATTGTACGTAAATAATGGAAAAAATATGTTCAAAGAATAGAAGATTATTTTCTAAAACATCTAAGGGGATTAAAATTTTTATTATAGTAATTGAGGGTCTATTTATTTATTTCTATATCTCTTAAGGTTTATATATTAAATTTTTCATAAATTTGTTCATGTGAAAAATATATTTTCTATTTTTTTTTTGTATTTTTTAATTATATATATATATATATATATTAAATTATTAATGAAATAATTATGATGTCACAATTCAACCGTGGTTCGTCCACCGATTGAACCAATGACTTGTGACTCAATAACTTTTTCAGTTCGATATGCGGTCCAGTTTTTTAAACATTACTTCAGTAGTGACGTCGATTTTTTTTATTTTTTTTTTCTCTCAATCTGTAAATTGAACGAGTTATTTACCAAAGAAATGACATTTTAAAAAAAATCTGAAAACAAGTTTTCTTCAACTTATTTACACAACACAAGTCACCTGGGATTGGTAACCCTGGGTATAAAAAATCCCACTTTTGTATATCGGGAATTCGCAATCCCAGATATACGACTTTTTTTTTTTTTTTAAACTCAAATCTTGGGTTGTGAACCCCGAGTTCCGTATTGTTGTCAATAGCTGCCATAAAGTCTGTTCTTATAGTAGATGCAACAGACAGTTACAGTTGTATTACTACTATAGTACACACTTAGTAGAGAGAAAAATTGTCAGTCTAGAGCGAGAGAGAAAAAAATACAGTCTAGAGAGAGAAAGAGAAAGGCATTGTTATCATCTGAACCATTAGTTTTATCCATGTACTCAAGATTCTGCCACCTAAATGGTCCCTCAAAATATATATAGGATACATAATTACATTTTTGTACACCCATTGTTCGGACTGTTTTTCAATTTGTTTCCTTAATAAATTTGTTGAGAGTTTCTCAAATCAAATTACTATTATGAGATTGGTGGAAAAGTGTATTTTCTAACTAATTTTTGTTCAAAACTGGCGTTTTGTTATTGTTTTTGTTTTTCTGTTTTTATTTTCAATAAATTGGGAGTGGAATTCTATTTTTGTTCTGAAGTATTCAGCGAATACAAATATATTTGATAACGCCCATTGTACTGAAATTATTTTTTTAATTTATGAGAAGAAAAATAAAAAAATACGTTTGGTTGCAACATTTTTTTCTTTAAATATACAGTGGCCGATGGGCTGATAGTGGCCAACAACGTGATAATAGGAATAGTTTTGTGAAAATGAATAAAATATATATATTTTTATTTTTGTTTCTCAACCCTTTTTTTTCTTCTTGTTTCTCAAATTCTTGAGAAATTTAAAAAATAGTTACAAATTACTCCAAAATTTTTGAGAACAAAAACGTATTTATCAATCGTGCTTTTGTATGCAGTAACCAAACGGGATTAAATTTTGTTTCAAAATTCAAAATATTTTTATTTTTATTATTAACTTTTTAGAAACATAAAAATAAAATAGCTACCGAACACAAACACAATATTTTGTAATTTTTTTTTTTTTTATAATCTATTTTTCAAAAAAAAAGAAAGTTATAAAAAAGTAATTATTATGTATATAACTCACCACATGTATCAATTTTATTATATCACATCATATCACATCACATCACATCACATCACATCTGGTCCTCACTCACGTGGCACACTCATCACATGTGATTCTCACTCCATGAAAGCCAAAATTAAACTTTGTCAAGAGTCAATGCGGTCGTACCATCGTAGCCCCTACTTACCTAAGGAATAGAGGTGTTCGAGTCATCCATCTAACTTCCCGGCCACATATACATCCACAATTTCACATAATGACACATAAGTACGGTAATTTAAGATAGGTCATGTTTTAAATGTATTTTTATTTATTAAAAATAAACTTAAGTAAAAGTTTTTGAATAACAATGAAATTTCAGTTTATTTTTTTAAATTCATTTTTTAATTTAAAAAAAAATTAATATTAAATAATTTTTTCAATTTGAATTGAATTAGTATCATCTATCTCCATTTATCAAATTGATAATTAGATTTTAAATTCAAATATATCAAATTAAATTAAATAAAATATGTCAATTTCAATATAAATTAACCTATTTTTTGAATTACAATTAACGGGGACAAATTATATATTTTAGGTCAATCACCCACTCAATTTGGGCAAATATACACGGTTTTATTTTTCTAAATATACACCCCTAAAAAAAAATTATTTCTATAACTACACCCCTTTTTTTTTTTTTTGTTATAGATACCCCTTTAAAAAATAAATAAATAATATTTAATTAAAATATTATCTTACCCTTTGAATATCTACCATATTTATCCCTTAATTTTTTTAATTTTTTACACTTGTCTCCCTCTTCTTCTTCCTCTCTGGCGACATCGTCGGGTTCGGTGGACTCACCGGCGTCATCTCTCTCTTTCTCTTTCTCTCTCTCCAAACTTCACCATTCCCCCACTTCCTTGCCCTTCATCTTCTTTTTCTTCTTCTTCTTCTTACCCTTTTGTAAATACACATTTGTTATACATTGCAGAACGAACATAAAATTTTTATCTATTTTCAGCCGTCTAATGTCTCATGAGACAAAGAACGGTTTAGATCAAAATAAAAGTACAACGCAAATATAACATGTGTATTTATATTTAACTTTATATATTTCATACTTGATTGAGGAGAAAAAATAATTTTAAGAAACCATATAAAGAAACTCTAATTTAACAATTTATTATTTAAAAATTAATTATATGTAAAAATGGAAACTATATTGTTTACTTATTTTGCCTCAATATTTTTAGAAAATATTTAAAGAAAAATTTGTTTAAATTATTTTATCCCTTAATAATTTATTAATTAAAATTAAGTATATGTAAATATAGAAAATATATTTTTGCCTACATATTTGACTTCCATGTTTGTAGAAACTAATTAAAGAATTTTCAATTAAAATAATAATAGAATTAATTTTATTTTTTAATAATTTATTTAATTAATTATATATAAATATGAAAACTATATTTTTCTCTACATATTTTAAAAAGTTATTTAGAAAATAATGTGTTTTGTCACCATTTTTTCTATTCCACACAGCCTTCCATTTGTCTCACTCTATTTACCTCTTATTTTGTCCCTTATTATCTAATGATTTTTGTTTTCAATATTATTTTTTCCATTTTTTTATATATATTTTACTTTTTTTCTTTCTAATTTATTTATTTATTTTTTGTTTTATATTTTTCATTGTTTTATAATATGTTTTTTGTTTTTTTATTTGATTTTTAATATATATATATATATATATATATATATATATATATATATATATAGATTTTGAACCCAAATTGAAAAAACAAATACCTAAAATAGAATTCAATAAATAAAAAAAAATGTGAAAAAGCAAATACACATGTATGAATTCCATTACATCACATCACATCAAATGTGGCCCTCACTCCGTACACTCATCACATGTGATTCTTACTCCGTGAAAGCCAAAATTAAACTTTTTCTGGTGAGCTTCTATAAATTCGGCCCCTGATTTTCATCACGTACCTCAACAACTCCTTCTTCTTTTCACGCATCCATACTTTTAAAATAAAATAAAATAAAATAATAATAGAATGCCCGACCAACTCATGTTCAGGGTAAAGAGGAGGCTAGCAGAGCTGGTGCGTCCGGCAAAGCCAACGCCTCGGGAATGCAAACTCCTGTCGGACATCGATGACCAAGAGGGGCTTTGCTTTCAAATCCCATATATACAGTTCTACCCTAATTCAATGCCGATGATAAGGGACCCCGTGAAGGTCCTTAGAGAGGCACTGGCTGAGACTCTCGTCTTCTACTACCCATTTACCGGACGTCTCAGGGAAAACCCCATCGATCGGAAGCTGATGGTTGACTGCTCCGGTTAGAGAGTTTTGTTCATTGAGGCTGACGCTAACGTTACTCTCCAAGATTTTGGCGATTCTCTTCAGCCTCCCTTCCCTTGCTTGGAGGAGCTTCTTTACGATGTTCCTGGCGCTCCTCCGGGGTTCTTAATTGCCCTATCTTGTTCATTCAGGTATTCATTATTCTTTCATTTTTCGTTCCAATTTAAACATTTCTGGCTTGGATTTTAGTTGCTCCTTCACCAACGCCGCCCACTTACATAAACACACCGTAAACCTTCTGCTCCGACGAAATTGCCATATCTCCGGCAGATAGAGCCGAGAGGATTGAGAATTTTCACTTGCAAAAATTGATAAAAATTTATGTTTATTTGTTTATTAATTTATAATTATTTATTTATTATTTATTTATTGTTTTTGGTGGATTTTAAAGTGGTCCAATTCCTTTCTGGACTCTTTATAGGTATTTATTTATTATTTTATAGTTAATTTTTATTTTTTAAAAAAGAAAATCCTAAAATAATTTATTTAAAAAAATTATGAAAAAGGAAAAAACCATTCATATTTACATGTGAAAATACTTATCATGATAAGAAAAGGGAAATTTAGGCCCCGTTTGGTAACCGTTTCCATTCCAGAAATTCTCATCCCATTCTTATATTTTCGAAAATTCTGTTTGGGAATAACATTTGGTAATTTTTGTTTTCATTTCTATTTCATTCTCATTTGAGAATTGTGTCCACTTTTTTCTTAAAAAATGAGAAACAAAAAAAAGTTATTTCTCATTATTCCCATTCCATTTCCAAAACACACGGTCACTGTTCATCCACTGTTCGACCGCCGTCCGCCGACGTCGATCACCGTCTGCCGGAAAACTTTCCGGCCACTTCCGCCCGCCGGCCACTGTTACCCACCCGCTACCGCAGCCTGGGCGTCGCCGGCGCCGGAGCCACCGCTGCCCGGCCGGCGACGGCACCATTGCCGTCCGGCCAAAACGAAAAAAAAAAAAAAAAGATTTTAGGATAAAATCGTTACTAAATACAATTCTCTTCCCAAAAAATAAAATAAAAATCGTTACCAAACGTGATTCTACTCGCAAGAAGAAAACAAAATTCTTATCCCATCCCATCCTATTCCCATCCGACTGTTGGAATGGAAACAGAAACGGTTACCAAACACCACCTTAGTGAGACATGCAAGCCCCATCTCTCTACTCTCTCTCTTCTTTCTCTACTCTCTCTCTAAACTCTCTCTCTCCTCTCTCTCTCTCTTTTTCTTTTTTTAAAACATATAGATGTGACATAGCTGTACTAAGCCAACAACAACAAAAAAATCGAATTTGAACCCCAAGTTCACAATCCTGGATTTATTTTTATTTTTTTTAAAAAAATAGACCGTATACCCGGGGTTGTGAACCCCAGGTATGTGGAAGTTGCATTTTTTTATAGTCAGAGTTGTGAACCCCAAGTTTTAATACTCGTAGTTACCAACTCCGGTTAGCCTATGTTATGTAAAAAAAATTAAAAAGACCCGTTTTTTAGATTTTTTTTTAAATCCTACTTATTTGGTAAAGAACTCGCTCCCAAATTTAAAAAAATAGTTAAGGATTAGTCAATATAATTTCATACCAAAACTACATAAATAATTTAATTCCAAAAATTATCCATTCTTTATATGTGTATAAAAACATGAGGTTTTTATTTAATAACCCTTTTTTAAGAGTTCATCTAGAAAAAATCATTTTAAACAATTATGTTAAAATATAACTCTTGTGAAATTTTGTTAATGTTTAATCCTTTCACCGTTGACCAATTTAATGAATAGACAGATATACCTTTATATATATATCTAAATTAGAAACCCTAATTTACAGTTCACTCGTTCTCTCTCTCTCTCTCTCTCTTTTCACGCCCTCGTCGCCTGGAGCTCTTTACTAGAGATTCATCTTTTCCATATCTTTAACAATCAGTATTCTTTTTGTTCCATTATATTTATTTGACCATCTCTCCACTAGAGATTCATCTTCTCCATTTCCTTAGCAATTAGTATTCTTTCTATACTAGCCATTATATTTATTTGACCATCTCGTCCTGTACATCGATTTTTATTATATGTTCAACTACGCCACTGCAACAACTAAGCCATTAGCAACCTCATCGTCTTATGCGCTCTCTTCGATGCCGGAAACCTCTAATACGCTTCACTTCTATTGACCAACGTAGATAATCCCATTTGTAGTTTGTCGTCACTGCTATGGCCATTCGTCAGCTTGCCGTCCGTCACATTGCATCGCCGTCCTTCCAAATCTAAAACCAGATCGTTGTCCGTCCATGCAGATCATCGTCTCCGTTCATCAACTCCCGTCGCCACCGTCTCTCTTTTCTCTCTCATATCTAGATTTCCAGATCTGGATTTCTAGATTTGATTTGAATTTTCTATGATTTGTTGATTTTATTTTGTAGGAAATAGTGTACTAACATGTTTATACTGGATTTTCATTTGATTTTTTCTGTGATTTTAGTATATTTTTCTGTGATTTGTTGATTTTTGTAGATTTTTTCCAAAATGTTGATATTAAATGTGATTCGGTGAATGTTCACTCCGATTGTTTTCGCTCATTTTAAGGTTTATTCAATTTTTTATTTTTATTTTTAAAAGGATGTTCACGCATGTGTTAACATTGTGTGAATATTAACGTGAATGTCCCCTTCTTAGGTTTGGATTATTTTTTGGCAAATGAATCAGGTGATACGTGTATGTTTACACACACAGACAAGATCTTTTTTAAAGAGTTTTTAAACTGAAGATTTTGATTATGGAAGATTATTTTTTTTTACGTTCACTGCAGCTTCAATTTTGGTTGGGTTTATTGTTTTTGTGAAGTGTATTACGTCATTTTGATAAGTGAGCGAACAATGTGGGGGTAAGGACATGGTGAAAGTCTCTCTTTTGCGTGAGCAGATCGAATATTAACTTAATCGTGAATGTCAACGTAAGGGGTTTTTGTCACACATTAAATGAGATAACCGGGGTGGGTGGGGTGGGAGAGTGAATATTAACTCATTCGTGAACAATTTGTTTTGATATAAGTTAATATTCGCAAAACTCAGAAACATTCATGATGTGTTTGTTTGATCTCAGTCAATATTCAATCAATCAAATATTTGTAACACTCTTTGTACGACACTCAAATATATTCATGGTAATGTTATCACATTTTTCAAACTGATATATGCATCGTTTATTTGAATTAAGTTACTATGCAACCCGTATCACTAGCCGTTTGTGAATATCTAGAATCGAGTAAATATTCACTCAGCATATTTGTTTCACTTTGTTGAGTCGTAAAATACTATGATTCTGGACTGAAATTAATGTTATCAGTAAAATGTTAATAAGTTAATATTCACTCACGTCATATTAAGTTCTCTTGAATTGCGTAAAATTTCACTCATACACAACGTTGATACTCACACAACCATGCTATGTATTGACACATGTATTGAATATTAACGTACAGTCCAGAGGGCAATGGAAATGATTTTTCCCTTTTCTAATTACGGAGGAGGGCACGTGAATATCAACGTTTAGGGTGAGTGAATATTAACTCAATTCCGCAAAGATCTTAGTAGACATTTTTTTCTGGACAGGTAAGTGGGTATGCTTGTACATACAACAACGACGTGAGCCCTCGAATTCTTGATAGTTAGGATTTCCTATTGTAAGAGTAGAGAGAGGGAATATATAGAGGTGTAAATGGAGAAAGTGGCGCGATTAATGGGTTAATGGGAGAGGATTTTTTGGTAAGTGGACAGTGACGGAGGATAGAATCGTGTTACGGGTGATACGTAAATATCCACTTAAGTTAAATTTTTACCCAAAAAATAAAATAAAAATATCACATTTAAGAGGAGATCTTGAACAATATTTCAATGGTTTGCAGATTGGATGTGATGTGTGATAGATATAAAGTTACTTTTTCGTTGGAGATGGTGAACATGCAACATTTTTGTTTCCAAAATAAGGAAATGACGTTTGAAATCAAATAATGACATTTCATTGTAAATTCGCGATTCCAATAGGGACAAATATAGAGGGTCATTTTTTAAAAAATCTCATTAGACCATAAACTTAATTAATAAGGTTAAAGGATTATCTAATAGATTGTATATCTCTAGAGAGGACTGGAAAAAAAATTACTCTTTATTTGAATCGATAAACTCGTTTTTATATGTTCTAAAAAATACTTTATATGGCTTTGAAAAAAAAGAGTATAAAAAAAGTTGGATCCCCTGAACACACCCATGTGAAGGAATTTTTCATTAATCCATTTTCTGTCTACCCTTTCATCAAATACATATTCACGGACCTCCTTGTCGGCCTAATTCAAGTATTTGTCATCAATTCTAATCAAAGATTTGTTTTCCTCTCCTTTGATCCCAACCCTTCTTCAAAAATCTTATTCAATGTAAAGTTCAACATAAAAATAAATAAGTAAAAATTATGACGTTGAAAGTGGATCGTGTAGGCCTTCGATCTTGGACTTGGGCTGTAAAAAAAATGTACACACGGGTGGGCTTATCGACATTGCACATTCGATATGAGGATTAGTTGAGTTTAGGACATTTTAAAAGCATTTTGACAGAATTTTCTATGCGCAAACATTTACCTAATAGTGATCCCATTGTATTTATAAGCGTAAGAAGACTTGATCTGGGGTTATCTCTCCCCTCTCCCTCCAAACAATCCACACGGGAATCACGAGATTAAGGTGATTTTATGCCCTTTGAATGCGTCATCTAGTCTCCTTCCCTTATTTGGTGGGATTTGGGAGCAGGTCTCGAGCAAAGGGTTAGGGCCTAAGCTGGGGGTGTTTATGTGCTCCATCTTTTGGTAGTCTTGAGGCCGAGCTATCTTATGGGAATCCGTACTCCATTTTCGGGTCATCCAAAGTTAGGATTGAGATTTGGGTCATCCAAAGTTAGGATTGAGATTTGGATTCTTACGTTGCTCCTCATCTTGTTTCTCGTACTTCGTGTAGTTGGTTTTTTTCAAAATATCTTCCATCACAAGCCATTGAAGAATATATATACAATCTTATTTTAATAAAGATTAAAAATAACTTTGTGCACCGATTGAATTTTTGTTAGTATCAGAATTAGATGTAGCAAGACACTTTTAGATGAACATCTACTATAACCCTTAAAAATCTGATATGCATGGTGTTTCAATTAGTATCATTAAAAGATGAAATTTCACTTGGGATGACAAGACAAGCAGAATCTTATCCGACAGGTATCCATCCGACCCTACCCATTTTAAGTTTGACTGGTATGTACGGATAACAATTAAAACCGAACCGATCAGTAACTGAATGAAACCGAACCGACCTGTCCAGTTTTAAAACCGACTAAATGGTTTTGGTAGTAGCTTTGATTTTAAATTTAGTAACCGATATGATTTTGGTTTTGGGATTGCAACCAAGTAACCGAATCACGTGACCGAACCGTGTAACCAATATATATATATATATATATATTATTTTATTATTTAGTATTTACAGTTTAATCTCTATTCAATATAAATATTTTTTTTTATCTATTTAAACTTTAACTCTGATATATTTTATATTTAGTATTTACATTTTAATCCCTATTTGATATAAATATGACAGGTGACCCGTCTCAAATGCGATGGCCTCATATTTGCCTTACGCCTGAACCACACAATGAGTGATGGCGTGGGACTGGTCCAATTCATGATAGTTGTTGGAGAAATAGCACGGGGAGCATCCGTCCCCTCCGTAATGCCCGTATGGCAAAGGGAACTACTCAGCGCGCGGGATCCGCCGCGAGTGACCTGTACGCACAACGAGTACGAACAAGTGCTGGACACCAAGGGGACCATCATCCCACTCGACGACATGGCACACTAGTCTTTCTTCTTCGGATCCCCCGAAATTGCCAGTCTCCGTCGCTTCGTTCCTCCACACCTGCTCAGCAAGTACTCCACCTTCGACCTCTTGACGGCGTGTTTGTGGAGGTGTCGCACCATCGCACTTCAGCCGGATCCCGAGGAAGTGATGCGCATGATGTGCATCGTCAACGCTCGCAAAAAGTTCAACCCTCCCCTCCCTGTCGGATACTATGGAAACACCTTTGCTTTTCCGGCGGCTTTAGCCACGGCTGGATCGATATGTAAGAACCCATTGGCGTATGCGTTGGAGCCAGTGATGAAGGCCAAATCTGATGCGACGGAAGAGTACATGAGGTTAGTGATGGACTTGATGGTGATAAGAGGACGTCCCTATTTTACGGTGGTGAGGAGCTATATTGTGTCGAATGTGACGCGTGCTGGATTCGGTGAGGTGGATTTCGGGTGGGGCAAGCCCGTGTACGGTGGACCCACAAAAGGTGTGGTTGAGGCCATGGGAGTAGCTAGCTTATGCATACCTTACAAGAACAAGAGAGGTCGTAATGGGATACTGGTTCCCATTTGCTTGCCTGGCCCTGCCATGGGAAGATTCGTAAAAGAGCTTAACAGCATGTTAAAGGATAATGATGATGGTCAATCAATTCCCCATCCCAGCCACCACACTTTCATCGCATCAGGCCTCTGAATTCTCTCCATCATTACTTGGAAGATGAAATGATGCATATATTTATGTTCCATATATGCCTATTTTTGTCTTAGATACATCTGCGTTGTATATGTGCCCGCTTGTGTTGTAGTTGCGGCCTTCCTTTTTAATCAGATACTCTTTTTTTGTTGTTTAAACAACCGCAAACATTAATCAAAGTTGAAACTTGTACCAAAAAGTCTATGCAAATCGATGGCGAACCATACTGCATGTATAAAATCATTAACTAAATAATATATATATATATATATATATAAAAGAAGATTTTATTATTTAGTCATTTGTTGAATAGCTGTTTAGGATTTAAACCTGGGGACCACTTGTCTTTACCCATAAAATGTTTAGAAAAAAATCATTGCATTTTGTTCACTCTGCTCAGCAATATTTACGAATCTGTCATTTTGTCCTATGCAATAAGATAAAATTAGACAATAATAAGTTAACGTTAAAGTAAACTGTCCAGGTACTATATTACAAAAATACATTTTGAATTCACGCTAACGTTATTGAATCCATTTTTTTTGCACATTAACATTTGCACATTTTTCATATTTTTTTTAACGTTAACGTATTTGTCATATTTTTTTTGTGTGTTTCACGTTGCCACATATTTCCTCATTTGTTTGTGTGCATTTAACGTTAACGCATTTTTTGTCATCGGGCTGTGAGTTTTAATATTAACGTATTTTATTTTTTAAGGGTTTTGTACGTCAACGTATTTTACTGGAATATTTACATTAACGACCTATCACATACTTTTATCTTGTGTGTGTTAACGTTAATTAGCATATGTGATATTTTGTCCTTTTGAGCTGAATGTGTGTTTGGGTTGAGTTTGCATTAACGTTAATAGACATTTTTTGGGAGTCTCTTGTGTTAACGTTAACACGTCAAGCATTGTCTAGAAAAATATATGTGCAAAAATTAAAAATTGGTGTGCGTTAACGTTAACTGTCATATGTGGTATTTTGTCATTTTGAGCTAATGTGTGTTTGGGTTGAATTTGCGTTAACGTTAACGTATTTAATTTTGTCCAGAAAATATGCGTGGGAAAAAAATCACGTAAATACACCAACGTTAACGTAAAATTAACACTCCCTCCAGCTCTACCACAATTCATGGCCACAATAAAAATCAAATTCAGATCTGAAAAATTCCAATTCAGATCTGAAAATTCTCTAAAAAAAATCAAGAACCGAACAGACCTTAAGAAAATTTTCAATTAAGATCTGAATGTGTGTTTGGGTCGTGTTTACGTTAACCTTAATGCACATTTTTGGGAGGTCTCTTCTGTGTTAATGTTAATATATTAATGTTGTCCCGAAAAAACATATGTGAAAAAAATCACACACGACCACTAACGTTAACGTAAAAAAATGAATACCCCATCCACCTCCACCACAAATCTGAATGTGTGTTTGAGTGGTGTTTGCGTTAACGTTAATATACATTTTTGGGAGGTCTCTTTTGTGTTAACGTTAATATATTCACGTTGTCTCTGAAAAAAATATGTGAAAAAAATCACACACCACCACTAACGTTAATGTAAAAAAAATGAACACCTATCTACTTCCACCACAAATCGAGCAAAAATCACACAATCACTAACGTTAACATTAAATTTGGCTGGTGGTTGGTCATGGTTGCCAAATTTGACTAGTGGTGGCCGATGGTTATCTGAATAAAAAATGAACATCACCACCGCCAAACAACACTACCGAAAACAAACATCAACACTGCCAAAGAACACCATCAAAATGAACAATACCGCTGAATCAAACATAAAAAAAAAAAAAAAAAACCAAATAAGAAATACCATGAGTTAGAGAGAGATAGTGGGGAGGTCTGGATCTGGCAGGTAGCCGACAGTGGTTTCCGAATTTGGCTTGTGGTGGCCGATGGTTGTTCGAATAAAAAATGAACATCACCACTGTAAAATAACACCACCAAATCGAGCATCAACACTGTCGAATCAGACCACCAAAACGAACAACACCGCCAAATCGAGCATCAAAACCAAGAAAAAAAAAACAAATAAGAAATACCATAAACTAGGGAGAGAGAGAGTCGGGGAGGTATGGATCTGACATCCACACCGCAGAAAAACACCACCAAACCGAACAACACCGCCAAATCGAACATCAACACCGCCAAATCGAACATCAAACCTATAGAGCTCAGATTTGTTCGAAGAGAGAGAGAGAGACAGAGAAATCCCACATCTGGTTTAGAGAGAAGGAGAGAAAGTAAACCACGAACAACACCTTGGAAATATAGAAAAAAACAAGATCTGAAATAGAAACCCAGATCTGAGAAAATACGACGACGGTGTTGGGATTGACGGCGGTAGAGAAGACCCTCACGTTTTTAGAAAGAGAGAGAGAGAGATGGAGATGTTAGGTTTAGAGAGAGAAAAATAGAGATATAGTTTAGAGTGAAGTTACTGTGAGGATCTTGTTTGATGTGTTGATAAAAGATGGATAGTTAACGTAAATGTGAGAGAGAGGGGTATATGTGTCTTTTCACGTCTTATTTTGTCTACCCAAGGACTAAAAATTTAATTAAGGTCTGAATCCTACATTATCTCTTAAATATGGATTAAATAATAAAAAAATCTATATAAAATATAATAAAAAATTGACTTTCTTAGGATTAAACAATTGACAAATTACCTGATTAAGGTCAATTTGAACGTATTTTCAGAATTAGAGCTAACCGGCCGTGTCTCGGCCAAATTCAAAAACAAATTTTATTTATTTTTAATATAAATTACAAACCAGCCCTTTGAGGGTCGGTTTGTATCATCATGCAGGCCTTATGCACCTAAACCCTCTACCCCTCAACAAAACCCCCTAAACCCTCAACTTTCCCCATATATTTTTTTTTTCTAAAAAAAGAAATTAATTTTTAAAAATTAAACTAAAATTATTTTTTTTAAAAAAATATAAATTTTAAAAATTAATATATTTATCTACTTTTAATTTTTTAACATTAATCAATTATTGATTTTGAAAAAATAATAATGACAAACCCAATTCACCGTCTCCCTCTCCCATTTACTCCAAATTCATTTTTTTTAATTTAATTTCAAATTTTAATTTTAAAATTTTAATTATTAAATTTTAATTTAATTTAATTTTTTAGTTTTAATTTTAATTCAAATATTAATTCCAAATAGGGTACTATTTTTTGAAATTGTTGAAAAATTCGGAGTTTATGTAAATAAATAAAAAAATTGTCTATTTCCACCATTTTTCAAATGGCTGTCCTTGAGGCTGGTAAATGCACAAACGGTAACCTATCCAGTGCCTAAAGAGACCATTTGTTTTTTTAGATAAACTCTATCAATAACACTCTATAACGCAACTTACAAGATTGAAAACAAATTAGTGAATGATTTGAAAACTCTGTTTGAATTTGATTTTTAAAATTATTAATTTGAAAATAGTTAACTTTTAAGAAATCAAATATAAAATTCAAATATTTTTTTAATTTAATTTTAAAAATTATAGACAAAAAAATCATTGATTTTTAAGTAAATTTTATTTTTAAGAAATAAAATATTTTATATTTAATTTCTTAAAAGTTGATGTTGATTCTAAAATTTTGATGGACAATTAAATGTTGATGTTCTTAGTGGAACTACGAGTTTATTGAGTGTTTCAGTATAAAAGTTCCATTACTGATGTTATCATGAAGAAATTATTAAGGATGCTAATGATGCAAAGAAACAGATAAAGAGACGGACATTAAGAAATTGAAAAGTCTAGGTGAAAACAACTCAAGTAAATTTTTACTCTTAATATATCCCGATTAGGATCACACACGACACAAAAATAAATTTATATTTATGTGTATTTTTATTAGGATCCTAATTAGTTTACATATTTATCCCAATGTGAAATTGAAAAAGAAAAATTGACCTAAAAAAATATTTGTATTTAAAATTGATTAATGTCGTCAATTAAGTTAACTGGTAGCGCATAGATACATCGCTACTTTCACTGCATTATAATAAGCATATAAACATGGAATAACGGCAAACACAATCGGATTAACATGAACAACCATTAACAAAACATCGATTTTATATAAACAACGTTTTCGTGAAGTACGTCAGTCCCTAGACAATATATGTTTAGCTACACATGGCCGTAACCCTATATACAACTAGAAACGAGCTAAACATATATAAACATTAAATTAAATCTAAGATAGAAAGAGAGAAACGAGGAGACTAATCATTATCCGAAGATTCGTAGCTAAAACCCCTCCGAGAACGCTTCCTCTTTCTTCGCGTTGTGATATTCTATTGGTCGAATGGGCTTGGAGCTCTTAAGACTCTTGAAAACGTCTACCTTCCATTTTGGGAGAAGAGGGATGATATTTATAGGATACACAATATCTCAAAATATCCTAAAATATCCTAAAAAATCTAGCGCTGACCATTGCAGCGGTGGATAGGTTGGTAAGATTCTGGCGGGTGATCGCTGTAGCAGTGGAGCTCTCTGTATTTTAACTACTACTTGAAAACTACCAAAATCGACTTGGGAAGAAATAGATAAATTACACCTATTATTAACCAAGAAAAGAAATCAGTTAAAAGGTCGAAAACGTCGAAGATTGGAGTTGAAATGAATGAAGAAAATGAGATCTAGCATTGATCGGTCAATCGATGGCAAGGAGATCGGTCAATCGACGGGAAGTGACTGAGAATTGGAGTAGTCTCTGAATCGATCGGTCAACCGACCAAGAGAGATCGGTCAATCGATGATCAAGAAGTGAACTCTCTGAATCGATTGGTCAACCGATCGTCGATGATCGGTCGACTGACTAGGGCAAAAAAATGGCCTGGGGAGCATCCTGAATCGATCGGTCAACCGACCCTTGGGAGATCGGTCAAATGACCATGTTTGAGAAATGGCTTGGGCCATAACCTGAATCAATCGATCGACTGATGGGTCATTGGTCGGTCAACTGACCTGGCAGTTTCAGGATTGGAGGATTTAGAGGATTTAATCTAAAAGTACTCGTTAACTAGCCTTTTTTGGCTGATTTGTTTGGGATATCTTAGGGATTTGAACTTATGATAGATATATCATCCTTATTTGATTATCCCTATAGATATGACACATTTATTTTAAATGTTTCTAAAATTGGTACATTATATACTTCCTATCTTGTTTTATTTGAGATTGAGAAATATTTGGAGGATTAAATTGAATATTTTAAAAGCTAAAACTAAGTGAATTGAACCGGGATTAAGTCTTATTAATATATGAGGTTTGTATGAGCATTTAAATGTCATATCTTGCGGGAACTAGCTGTTAGAGGACTTATTTCAAATTTATTTAAATAGACCTGCGTTTTTCACTTTTGGATATATCAATCTATCAAGAACAAATCAGTTCCTGAGTTTTGTGAGAGTTATTATTCTAAAAATATACTGATAGTTTATTATGAGATTATTCATGCGAAATGTTATTGATAAAAGTGTTAAGAATTTTGTGATCACCGATCTAAACTTTAATTGTGATTTAATTTTCATTCTTTTGGTGGTATCCTAGTGAAATCTTTCTAAGCTATTGTTTTATATTTTGAGTTATTATTATTATTAGCTTGGATTTAAGATTTGTGTGAAAACATTTTTGTTGATCCTAAGATTTTGATGAACAATTAAGTACTGATGTTTTGGTAGAACTAATGTTTGATTAAGTGTTTCAGTGATTTAAAGTTCCAGTAATGAAGATGTCAAATTAAATGGATGCTAAATAAAGATATCAAGATGATGAAGAAGTATCCAAAATTTGAAGAAATTAGGGAAAACAACCCAGGTAAATCTTAACTCTTAATATCCTATTTGGGAACACACACTAGCACAAAATGAATTTTATCTTTTATATGTGTTTTGGTTAAGTGTAATTATTTGCTCCTATGTGATTTGAAAAGAAATATTTTTGAATGACTAAAATAGAATATAAGAATATTAGTGGAGCTTATTTAAAGATAAAAATGGATAAAGGGGCAAAATCGTAAAAGAAAGTAAGTAAAAAACGAGATCAGAGAAAAGATCCAGAAGGAAGAAGTTGACTGAGGAATCGACCGTCCAATGTGGCTGAACTCTCTGAATTGAAGAGTCGATCGACAGGTCGACCGGTGAAAACAACCAAACTCTCTGAATCGAAGAGTCAATCGATAGGTCGACCAGTGAAGTAGCACTAAACTCTCTGAATCTGTGAGTTGACCGGGCAGTCGACCTATGCACGCCGTGGCGATGGTTTGGCTGCAAGCTAGTTGGGCAGTCGATTGAGTAGTCGACCGAATACGCTGTTTCAAATATAGTTTAATCCGAGTTTAAATAAAAAAGTAGCCATTTTTTATTAGGATTTGAGAGAGATTTAAGGGATATTATCTATATTTAAGATATAGTTCATATACTAATTAAATCCTATTTATTTGGTATATTAAATATTAATATTTCTCAATTTGGTACTTGAAATAGTTTTTATTCTTATTAATTGAAATTGAGAAATATTTTGGGGATTTAATCGAGAGATTTGAAAGTTGTTTTTAAGTGAATTGAACCACAATGAAGTCATTATGATATAAGTGGGGTTTATAAGTGCTATTAATTGTCATGACATATGTAAACTAGTTGTTAGAAGGTTGATTTCATATTCCTTTAAATAGGCCTACGAATTTCATATATCATTAAGCAGTAAAGAAGAGAAATCATATCATATCATATCATAAGAGTGAGCTTTTCTAAGAGTTATCTTTCTGAGAATTTGTGAGCTATTCTAAGAGTGATCTTGAAGATCAATTGAGATAAATATTTGCTGCTACTGGATCTGAAGTTACATTGCTTTATTTGATTATTCTGTGGATTCCGAGTGATATCTTTTCAATTATGTTCTTTCATTGCATTACTTGTTTATATTTTGGAAATTGATCTTAGAAATTATTTATGATTTTTGAAAAAAATATTTTTACAAACAATTTGATTATGTGCTCCAATTTACTACCCATATCTTGTTAAAATCAGATTTTTGTATCTCACGTATTTCTATCACTAGTTGAGATATTAATTGAGTTATTGTTTATTTGGGGTGGTAGAAGCTCTGAGTGAGATTTACTTCTTATTAATTTTTGTATTGGTGAGTTGTGACGGGTTAAATACCATTGGTGGTATTTAATCAAGGATAGTTGGGTTTCAGTCTCTTCATATAAAGGGATTGAGGTAGTAATTCTTCCTGCATAAGAATTGTGTTTTGAGTGTTTTTGTAAAGGTTCCATCCTTACCTGTGAAAATGATAGTTTGAATGTTTTGTGAGGTTTTGATTCTTGAGCCATAGTGATAAAAAGAATTAAGTTATTCTTTAACTTGTAAAAAGTAGAGGTTCTTCCTGAACTTGGGAAAAAGAAATTGTAAAGGTTGATTCTGAGTCTGTAAAAGAATTAGTGTGTGGGTTTGGTTCCTACCTTTCAAGGGATCTCGATTTTAGTTGGTGCGACCTCCATGGAGCTCAGGGGTCTGGATTAGCCAAAAGTAGTTTGGTAAACCAGTATAAATCTTTTGTGTGCTACATTAATATTTTGCAATTTTTGTTGTTTGGGTGTGCACTTAGATTGATCATATTATCCCGCTGTATTATAAAGATAATAATTAATTTAGACTTAAAATTAATTATTTGATTTATCCAGTTTTATTCTGATATATTTTTAATTACCCAATTCATCTCCCCTCTTGGGTATTCTACTGGGCTAATAGTTTTCAAACTTTAAAGTGCATAAAATTATTTTTAAAATGATTTTTGTGTTAATCTAATTATGTGCTTATTTGTATGCTACCCATATATTTTATAATCAGATTTTAAATTTCTCACGTAAAATTCTATCATTAGTAAATACGGGATATTAATTGAGTTTAAATTAAGTTGAGGTGGTAGAAGCTCTAAGTGAGAAAAGACTTGTCAATTTATCGTAATTGGTGAGTTATATACGGATTAGATATTGTTGGGAATATCTAATTAGGGGTAGCTTGGTTTCGATCTCTTCCGATAAAGAGATTGAGGTTTGATCTTTACCTAAGGTATAAAAAGGTTAGGTTACTCTTTTCCATGAAAAGAGATAGGTGTTAATTCTTCCTAAATAGAATTAGTTTGTGTGACTTTATAACGGTTTCATCCTTACCGGTGAAAATGATACTTGGAGTGATTTTTTGTGAGGTTTGATTCTTAACCTAAGTATAAAAGAATTAGATTAATCTTTAGCCTGTTAAAAAGATAGAGGTTCTTACTTAGCCTGTGAAAAGGGAATTGTGAAGGTTGATTCTGAGTTTGTGAAAAGAATCATTATGTAAAGGTTTGGTTCCTATCTAGTTAAAGAAATCTTTGTGATTTAGTGGGTGCAACTCTCCGTGGGGCTCAGATGATTAGATTAGTCAAGAGTAGTGTGGTGAACCAGTATACATTGTGGTGTGCTGCGTTTTTACTTTATTTATTTTCTGTTGTTTGGGTGTGCACATAGAACTAATTACATTTATCCGCTGCTATATTAATTTCTAAAAATTATATTTTTCCGAAAAAATAATTTTAGTTTAATTTTTAAAAATTATTTTTTTTTTTAAAAAAAATATGTGGAGAGAGTTGACGATTTGGGTGGGGGGGGGAAGGGGGTTTCAAAATCAATATCTTTAAATACACTTAAAACCTGGTTTGTAATTTATATTAAAAGGAATTGTTTTTGAATTCGGCCGAGGCACGGCCGGTTAGCTCTAGTTCTGAAAATAAGTTCAAATTGACCCTAGTCAGGTAATTTGTCAACTTTTTAATTCTAAGAATGTAAAGAACTCCACTACAAAGTGTTGAGATAAACCTATATTAGGACACTTTTTAGTGTCTCAATTAATTTATTATTTATTTTATGAGATAATTTTTAGTACCTCAAAAGGTATCCAAACTATTTTTTTTTTTAATTTAAAACACCACAAATTCATCACAATACAAAATATATCAATAACTCAAACTACCATATACACAAGCTAAATAATAACCCAAAAGAACATTAACGAATATATTAACCAAAAAATAATGTCAACTTGTTTTTGTTTCCCAATAAGTACAACCAAAACAAGATTCACAAATTAATTTTTTTTTGTAACCAAAACTACCAACAATACCATATTTCTAAAGTTTAATACTCCATCTACAAAATAATAGCATACAATACTTTTCTCAATTGTCATCCAACTTAATTTAATCTTCATCCATACCAAGTATGTATGTAAATCTCCTCTAATCTGCATATGCATAATTTTTTTTTCAAGACAATGCATGATCTTGACCATGACATGGTAAAAAGACAAAGCATCATAACAAGTAATGAGACATTCACAATTTTCTACAAGCTACATGTCTTATAAATATGACTTTCTCCCTAATGCAACCTTCATTCCATCTTTCAATTTGCGATGAGGAGCAGCCCCTAGGAGAACAAGAAGAGTATTTTTAATGTCTTTATGCCCAAAAATCTCAAAGGCTAGTGATCTTACCAACTTATTATAAATATCCCCTTCCTCAGCTAAGTGAGAAATTTGTTCTTCCTTGTCTCGTAGAAGTTCATAGCCGTATGTTAAAGGAGTTGATTGTACCATAACAGAGTGGTAACTTTTCTCAACACAAGCGCAAATAAAATTAAGTGAGAAAAGTTGCAACAGGGTGCGTTGGTGGCTCCATTTGGGCCATCACTTTGCACCCCTGAATTTTGACCCTCGTTTCACTTTGCATACCCTGAAGTTTGCCCATGCATTTCACTTATCACACTTGAAGCTTTTGGGGGCACTATCATTTGGCACTCTAGACCTTTGGAATTTTGACAACTTTGCAGGTTGGGTTGAGTGACGTACCCGTTATTGAGCCACGTGCCAGCCGGGGGAGATAGGGCAGAGCATCTGGATGGCAGATTTAGAAGTGTTATTTTTTTTCAAAGATTTTTGAATATTCATCTTTCTAGGTTTCCTTCCAGGGGCCACGGCCCTCTTGCCCCCCAGCCTAGGATATGAGTTTAACAAAGTTAGAATCGCGTGGTGGGTTTGAGGCAATGAGTTCTCTTTTCGACAATGACTTTCTGAGACACTATTTTTCCTAAGTGGTGTTCTGCTGAGTGGTGCTTTTCTAGCTGTTGACCTCTAAATGACACAAGACTCAGATATGCACAACTTCCCGATGCTTGTCACTTGAATCAACCATCACCTAGGTTGTGTGTAAAGCTTTTGTCAGAGAACCAAAGGGAGAGCCCAAATGTTGGAGAGCTCTAGTCGGAGACCACAGAGCAGAGTTTTGAGCGGTGTTCCTCTGAGCGACAATCTCTGGGTGGCATTTTTCTAAATGATCCCCTCTGATCTTCCACCTTCTTTCCCCAACTTACTTTCACTAGGTTGGTAAATAATCTTTTCCCAGAGAGCGGATTTCTCACCGAGTTAGATTCTCACCGAGCCACAATTCAGAAAAATGACAAGGTTGAGGCTAATCTCCGTGTCGGCTTTTCTGCTGTTTGGACCTAGAACCTCAGACTCCGCATTGAACGCTAGAACCTTAAGTTCCCAGTTGACATGGTCATGACCGAGAGCAGAAGTGGCGGGACTCCATTGACCTGGTCAAAGAGAAGACTTGACTGGAGGCTGTAGAGTAGTGGAAGAAGGGCCCTGGATATCTAGAGCTTCAAAAGATGGCTAATGACTTCTTAGAGGCGGGAAACCAGGCCACGATGAAGGCTATCCACTATCTGTATCCTGATTTTCCCACCGGCACTGTGGACATGAAATTTTCAAATTCGAGGGATAGTGTCAAGCACGAAGGCGCTGGGTAGAGAGATGCCGAGGAGGACGGTACTAACGAGGGTCCCCCCAAGAAGGGTGAAATTGACTTTTTTCATCTTCGCATGGACGCCCCTCCAGATGAGGGTGAGGAGGACTGAGCTATGGGCTGTTGCTTTTTTAGTACTTAGGATTTTGTAGAATTCTTTTAACTTATTCTTACTTTTCTATGCGTGAGCGTGTAAGCTTCGGAGCTGCATAGCTAGGGTACTTCAGAACCTACTATTTCTTCTCGACATTTTTACCAAGTCGCTTTCTACTAAGTACCATTTTCAGAGTTGTAAAATTTTGATTTTTTTTTGAAAAAACTTCTCATCTCTGCCCAGGACCATAGACCACTATCCCCCAATCTGGTACACGAGTTAATTGTAATGAAATCATGTCGTAAACTTAAGAGGAGGGTTTCCTAAGGTGCCTGTCCCTCTCGGTCCGTAGAGGCTCAACGCGGCAGTTGGTCCCTCTTGTAGATGACCTTGGCTGGTCATCGGGGAGTTCTCTGTAGTCAGGTTTATTCAAGACCCTTTTAGGTTATCTCTACTTAGTCCATGCAGGAGCACCTTCCCTTTTAGAACGTTGGATATATAGTCGACTGGTGGGGAAAAGTACTTAGCTACCGGCCCTCAGACCCGATCAATTCTTCTCCCTTAGTGGATGACCTTGGTCTTTCTCCAAGTATGAACTATTGACCTCCAGAGAGGGTCTAGTTATCACCCTCGACGTTGAGCACCAAGATACAGCTTGTGGAGAATCATCTGCGATGCTGAGAGTTAGGATGTTGATCTGAAGAATCATCCGCGACTAGAGGGTCGGGATGCTGTTCTAGAGAATTACCCATGACCCTGAGTGTCAGGATGCCTTCAACCGGAGAAAACACAAGGCACATTGCATAAAACACCTTCTTTATTTTGATAAGTAAAACTGCAACACTTGGTACAAACTGGAAGTTGTTTACAAAAGTGGATCTTCCCTACAGAAGTAGTGCTTCAGATGATCAGCATTCTACGAGTGCCTGAGCGTCATACCATCTTCTATTTCAAGATCGTAGGTGCTCAGATGTGTGACCTTGGCCACTCGGTATGTACCCGAAGCTGAACCCGTTATGGATGACGTTGATTTCACCATCCATGCGCTAGTGATCGTCCCCAGTCTCAGTCCTTCAGGGTTATTGATGGTTGCGGTTCTTCCATCTTCTCTAGGCCCTTGGCTCTCCCTGAGGTTCATCATTGTCGGGTTGCTCTTGATTTTCTCTTCGAATATAATTCCCGCGATAACCTCTTCGGATGAGAGCTTCAATCTCCTGAGGAGCTGGAGGTAATTTTTTGTGGAATGGCCCTGGTCTCGGTGGAATTCACAATACTTGGTCATCAACCTCTTAGCCAGCCTCCATCTCAGGGGTGATGGATGAGGGAAAAAATCACGCCCTAAGTTTTCAGCTAAGATGGCGGCCACTGAGGCCACGAGCGGAGTGAACCTTGGTTGGTGACGTCCTAGGAGAGGAAGTGTCCTCTTGTCCCTGGGCAGGGGTCGCTAACCTCCTCTTAATTTATAATCTTCTCGGGCCTTGGACTTGATTTGGACCTCTATCCCTCGGTCCCTTCAGCTTGTCTACCCCTTCCCCTTTTTCTTCTGACTACGACACGGAGATCACCACTATGGAAACTAATCCTACGATCTAGAGCCTGACCAAGAGTGGGAGCATGATTCGAGCAGAGTTCATAGGACAAAAATCTAATGACGGAACTCATTGACAAAGGCATTAAGTGCCATACTTTCAGGGAGTTCCTCATATGCATTAGCTTGTCAGTTGAAGCGCTTGACTTAATCTCCCAAAAAATCATCAGACTCTTGCTGTAAAGTAAGGACATGGGCCAGACTCTTCTGCATTCATCGGGAACTGATAAAATGAGTTTGGAACATTTTCTTGAGCTCTTGGAAGGTGGAGATAGATGTTGGCCTCATGCCTTGGAACTAGGACCTTGTTGCCCTTGTTAGGGTGATGGGAAAGGCTCTGCACCACAGAGCTATAGATGCCTGTTGCATATCCATATGAGACTTGAACATGGATAGTTGGTTAACAGGATCTGTAGTAAAGCGCCTCGGCGCTACTTCTTCCAAAACTTCTTCCACGAATGGAGATTGCACCTCCATAATAACGTATTATCCTGCCTAGCTTCTGTTCACCTTTTGGAGATGGGCTTTCATGTCATCTAGGCGACGCTTCACAACCTCCACTACTTGGGGCTCTCCCCATATATGACTGCTCGCAACTCAGGCCACAGAGTAACGATAGAAAGGCAAGTAGGAGCCAATTTTATGTTCGCATAATTCCCTAGGATCAAACCTGGCTGGCTAATGGGGAGCTCGACTATCTGGGGACACTAACAAGTCATTTGCTGCATGTATGCGAATTGGAGGAAGTGTGAATCTTGGCGCTGTCGAGGGGGCTATCTCTAGTTCTACAAACTCGTGGTCGCAAGGCGGAGGACAGTCCTTGGGTGCGTGCATATTTGTAGATTCCATACGGACATCGCAGTCTAGGGGTCGCTCATCGGGGCCTGTAGTCTGGAGAGCTGGTCTCTCTTGGACGGGAGGCAACGATAGGTGCGCAAGGAGGAGTTGCACACATGACTTGAATTTGCCCATCTGGTACTCTAGGAGATCCATCCGAGATGCTTCCACAACTCTTGAGGTCTGTCCCGCAGCCCTAGGTAGCGGGGTAGATGGCCATGCTTGGTCTTAGAGGGACAGTTATCCTCGTTGGTGAGAGCTAAGGGGTGTGGCCTAGGAATTTTTGACCTGTCTTTTGATTCTTCTGTTTTGTGTTTGTCTTTTCGATCAGACCTTGTGATTATCCAAGCTCAGCTAAACAGAGAGCAATGATTAGGGAAAGACTTTTTGCACGGTTCCCACAGACGCTGCCAAATTGTTGTTGTCCCAAAGTGGTCAACACCTCGAGTATAGTTCAGTCAGATGACAGGTGGGTTCTTCTGCTTAGGTGGACTTGCTTAGTTGGAGTTAGAGTTAAAAATTCTTTAAGTGAGCTGTAATGGGGTCTTGGGGGGATTGACCTACTAAAGTCTAGAATCCTTGCTCCTCAGAGAGTTGTACTTACACAAGGCTGAGCTGGGATTTGTCCCAACAAAGCTCCTCCAGCGTGAAAGTAAGAGTTCAGAGAGAAAAGGTAAAAAAATGTGTCAAGTTTGCTAATGAACTTAGAGCATTAGCGATTCAGGCGTATCTTGAGCTTATATAACCCCTGGTATATATAGGCATTCGAGATGGTCACCTTTACCTAATTAGGCTTAAACATGGTTAATTCGATAAAACCATATGTTTAGCCGATAATTCAGAACGTTTAGGAGATAATGGGCTTTAAGATCTATTTGGAGAAGCCTGCGGGTCTCTGTCAGACCTGTGGAAGTGAGATGGTGGAGAAGAGCGGGGATCCGTGGAAATTGGAGGAAAAATAGATTGAAATGGTGAGTCGGTCGAGATAAACGGCTAAGCCCCTGAAGTTGGCCGTCTAGAGGCACGATACAAAGTTCTGGGCAGTAGCATCCTTGCGAGGCACATTGCTCCTTCTTAGGTGCAAAGAAGATTCTAGGGAATGAGCCCTAGTTAGCGTATGCTCCAGTGCGACATTTTGGATTCCCGAATGTGGCCACATCACGGTGAGGGTGGAGACGTGGCCAAGGCCCTGGTGTTGACTTGGTGACACCCGGAAATACCCTCATCATGATTTATTTTTTTTTATTTTTTTTCATATTTGATTTTCATTATATATATATTTTCGAACCCAAATTGGTGACGTTAAAGATAAAAGAATAAAAATAGAAAAAAAGACATAAAAAATAGAACACATTGAAGATAAAAAAAAAAAGAAAAAAAAAGAAAAAGAAGCAAGAAATGTAAAAAAGTTTTATTAGAAAGGAAAAAAAAAAATTAAATAAAAATTATATATATATATATATATATATATATATATATATATATATAAAAGGAAAATTTTTTGTAAGGGTAAAGAATTATTTTTCCGCAACAATGACTTCAATGGAGAAAATTTTATTAAAAATGATAATGTCAATCAATCCACCTAAAACTAAATCTCATAGGAATCTCAAATAACAAAGGGTTTAGTTGTTACTTTTGTAAAAGACATGTATTTTGATTCAAATCCACCTTTAATTTTTAAGCTTAATATCAACTAGGCTGATATTAACAACTAGGCGAATATTCTCTAGTGATTTGGTGGTGAGTCACCCTTTGGCAGCTAGCGTTGTGCGTGCCCAATGACTCGACCCACTTTGAGGATGCATCCTGAGCTCTTCTAATGACAATGCTCTTCTCCCGAGATTTGGCCTACAGGGGGTGATGGACTTGGGTCCAAAATGGTCACGACCAAAGCCTCTGGCGACAGATTATTTGAGTTTTTAAAAATTGGACGTCTCAGTATCAAATTCATCACCATAAAAAAATTATATTATATATTTTTAATTGATAGTAATTAATTTTAATTATTTCACTAAATCTTCTTTAAATCCAATTAAGAAATGGCGACAAAATAAAAATTCAAAAGTAGAATGGTGAGGATGAATTCTAAAATTGCAAAAATAAATAAATTTAAAAATAGATTAATGACATAGGATAGATGAGGTCCATCCCTCCTATGACAATGACACTTAAGGACAAATTAGTGGTGATGGTCCTCCAATTTTTCCTGGTTTGTAGCGGCTCAACGTGGTACGGGTTTATACAAAACTCGATCCCACCGCCAAATGAATTCTATTAAAATAAAAATAAAAATTAAACGCATTACAATTCTCACCACAAAGTACATAGAAAAATCTGTATTCACCATCTCAATTATAGGGTTTATACCAAAGATCTTTCATGTCTTTTGATTTTATACCGGAGATTTCTTCTATCATTTGACAAATACCAGTCACTCCCTTATAATTTTACAATCTAAACCACTTACCTCCTCTGTCAGTGAACAGTGCCTGACACATAATTGTTATTGACAATAATACCCTCAAAATCATTTCACTTTAATAAAATAATATAAATAACATTTCTTAATTAATTTATTGGACAAATATACCCCTTCATTCTCTTCTACCTCTTCCTTGTCTTCTTCTATTTTCTTTGAGCCGAGCTGGAACGATCAGAATATCTCCTGGAGCTCCACTAGTTGCTCGTCGTCTAATTGGACTGGTTTTTCTCTAGCCTTCAATTTCCTTGTGTAGCTCATCCAAGATATGCAAAAAAAAAAAAAAAAAAAAACTCTTCTCTCTCTCTAGAAATTGAAATTCAATTTTCAATCTCTCTAAAAATCAAAAAGTGGGTTTCAATCTCTCTCTCTAAAAATAAAAAACTGGGTTTCAATTGAACCTTTTTTTTTTTTTTTTTAACAAAAGCCAGCAGCTTACCCAAACAAAGAAGACTGATATTATGTCAAATATACAAAATTCATGTTCATAACAATCTATTGTTTCACAACCCATTTTTATTGAACAAAAAAATAACGGAAATTCATAAACAATAACAAATCAGGCACATCAGCTGAGTCGCGTCTTCTCTCATCGATTATTCCCTTCAATGCCACAGCTAATGTTCACGTCCATCAATTGAACCCTTTTTCATATCATTGATGATGAAACAATTGAAAACAAACAAAACCCATTTCAAAATTCAAACAAATAGAGATGAAAAATTATGTCAGAAAAGTGGGTTTCAATCTCTCTCTCTAGAAATCAAAAAATTGGGTTTCAATTGAATCATTTTTTTATATTGTCGTGGCGAAGGATTGGAGACTAAAAAAACCCATCCCAACTGCCACACCGCGAGCGTAGCGGAGGGTAGAAGTGGGGAAGACGTACCTGTCGGCAGCAGTCGACGTCGTATAAGTGCCGACTCCTAAATCGATGTCGTATGAGTGCCGCTGCGATGATGGTCTGAGAGATAGGAGGCTGATTTCTTCTTCGACTGATAGATTGAAGCATGACAGATCATTGTAGGCTTAGAGATCTGTCTTCTTCGACGACGAATCGACAATTGAACTAATCGACGATCGAACGAATCGCCGAATCGACGATGACGAATCGCTCCAGATATGTCATTCTTAGGGCCATCGATGGCGTTGGAGGCGATGAAATCGGATGGAGAGTTCGTCGGAGGTTAAGAGTTTGTCTCTTCGTCTCTCTCTCTCTCGAGCCATCGGTTCTACTTTCTAGCAAATGAATAATAAAGGGGTAAATCGGTAATTTTACTCAGAGTTATTTTTAATTGTATAATATCTGAAAAAACAAGGGTCAAATGGTATTTTCACAAAAAAATATTGGTCAATGGAGTTGACTGGTATTTGTCAAATAACATGGGAGATTTCTTGAATAAGACCAAAAACAAAGGAGGTCTTTGGTATAAACCCCTCAATTATATACTTTCTTTTTAGGGTTAATTACACTTTACCCTCCTGTGATTTGGCCCATTTGTACTTTACTTCCCTGTGGTTCAAACGTCGCTATTTACGTTCTTGTGGTTTTGGACCTAAGTGCAAAACTAACATTTTCTGTCAAAGATGACAGAATTGAGCTTCACGCGCTTACAGCGAGGATGAGCTTATTTTTTGTGCTTTTTCCCTCAAAAATGCATTTTCTTTCTTCCTATTTTACCCCCACATTTCTCTATATAAGTCCACCTATTCTCACTCATTTGTTTGCACAAAAACAACACGTCACTTATTTGTTTTTCATCCATAATTAATATTTTTATTTTTTATGTCTTCTTCAAGTGTTTTTGGTGGTGATTTCGAAAAAAAAATACAAATGTGGTCGAATAGCAGACTTGAAAGTCGTTCAAAGTGAGAGACCTTCAAAGCGAAAATGGTACTACGGATGTAGCAACAAAGGATGCAACTTATTTTTTGGGTTGGTATGAAGATGAAGTTCCTTTCAAAGGAAAAGAGGAAATTAACGAAGTTAGTGATGGAGATTATTTTTTTCTCAAAAAACGATTGGAAAAATTAGAAGTGAAGATTCAAATCATTGAAGCAAATTATGTCATTTTTCAAAAAATTGTGTTTTGTGTGTTTATTGTTGCAATTTTAGCTATGTTTATAATAATGAAATGGATGTATGAATGTGCAATATTTGAAGTAATGAAATTTGAATGATCCATCTTTTATTTGTTAACTCATCATCTATGAAGTTCATAATAATGATTATCTGATACATTTCAAATTGCATAATTTCATTACAATACACCAATATTATCAAATTACATCCATAAGTACATTTAAACCATCCAAAAAACGCCATGCTGTCCAAAAAAAAACTGTAAGTAGCTGTCCAAAAAGTAGTCCGAAAAACGTTGTCCAATATTCACCAAACGTTGTCCAAAAAATGTTGTGCTGTCCAAAAAAAAAACTGTAAGCAGCTGTCCAAAAAACACTGTCCAATATTCACCAAACATTGTCCAAAAAATGCTTTGCCGTCCAAAAAAAAAAAACTGTAAGTAGCTGTCCAAAATGATGTCCACTGTCCAAAAAATGCTGCCCAAAAAAGGCGGTCCCAAAAATGCTGTCCAAAAAACTAGTTGTCCAAACCTGCAACTAGCAAGACTCAACACAATAATGGCAACAATACACCAATTTTGTCCAAACAACAATACACCAAACGCTGTCCAAAATTGTGCTAAAAAACTGTTCAATATTCACAAAACGATGTCCAAAAAACGCGGTGTCGTCCAAAAAAAAATTTTGTTCAATATTTACCAAACGATGTCCAAAAAACAGCCCAAAAACACTGTGCAATCCCCAAAAAAAAAACTATAACAAATTCACCAATTGAATATTGAACAGATTATAAATATTGAATAGATTCAGCAATTGACTATTCACCAATTGAATATTGAACAGATTATAAATATTGAACATATTCACCAATTGAACCAAAAATGTTGTGCCGTCCAACGATTTAAAAAAAAAAAAAAACAGTTATATCATAAAGCCAAAAAAAGTAATTTGTTGCACCAGAAACTTACCTAATGGATTGTGATGTGAGGGGATAGTGGGAATACGTTTTAGGGGGATAATGGGAATCTTGACATTTGTGATGTGGGGAAAATGGGGACCTACTAAACAAATCCAATTGAAAAATGGGGACCATTTCATATCAAATTCAGCAATCAATTATTACGAATAAAAACAAAAATCATTTGCATGCAATTCATGTTTGCCAAACCCACATTACACATGCACACTTCAGTTCAATCATACAAGATCAAAGACATCAGCCTTAGTTTATACTAATTTTTGTCAAGCAAGTTCAGTTCACAAACCTCAAAAACTCGTTCCAATTCAGAAGATGAAAACGAGAAACCTCAAAAACTCGTTCCAGTTCATAAGATGAAAACGAGAAACATGAAAATCCTAAAATTCGAAAGTCGTTCCAGTTCAAAACAGAAAAACCCCTATTTTTGGAACATGAAAACCCTAATTTTCGAAACATAAAAACTCAGAACCGGATTAACATGAAGGAAATACAAATTTTTTACCTTCAACAATGAAACCCTAGTTGCAAATCGACCCTTTCTTCCAAATCTCTTCAATAATCGAATAAATATTAAACGATTCTTCCAAAACCCTCATCGTTCTAGGATCTGGTGGAAACTGCAAAAAAAATCAAAGAATATTAGATCAAAATGAACAAAATTAACGCGCAATGTGGAAAATGAATGGGAAATATGAGCAAAATCGAACATTCGGAGAACGATCTAGGGTTATTGTGAATGATAGTTCTCAGATCTGAGTGAAAGATGAGCGAGATTGAGAGCGAGTGATGAACGTCATCTGTGTGAAAGATGAGCAAGATTGAGAGTGAATTATAAACTTCTTAAATATGGATTTTGCGATCAACTGGTGGAACGACGCTGTGGAGAAGTGAGGAACGAATGTGCAATGTGCAGAGGTTGAGAGCTTAGGATGAGAAGTGGGTAGGGTTCTATGAGGAAGAAACGTCTAAGTGTTAATATATAAAGAAGGATAAAATTGACATTCCACGATTTTCGCTAACGGAGTGAGGGTTGCACTTAGGTCCACAAACCACAGGAGGGTAAATGGTGATGTTTGAACCACATGGGGTAAAGTGAAAATGGGCCAAACCACGGGGGTAAAGTGTAATTAACCTTTCTTTTTAATATGATAGGTGACCTGTCTCAAATGCGGTGGCCACGCCTGAACCACACCTTCAGTGATGACACATAAATACTATAAGTCTATAATTTAAGATAGGTCATTTAAGAAATGTATTTTTATTAAAAATAAACTTAAAAAATGTTTTTGAATAACAGTGAAATTTCAGTTTATTTTTCTAAATTTGTTTTTTAATTTCGAAGAATTTAATATAATTTTTTTTTTTTTTGTTATCTCTATGTATCAAATTAATAATTTGTTTTTTAATTCATATGTGTCAAATTACACTAAATAAATTATGTCAATTTCAATATAAATTAGCTAAAATTAAATTATAACCTAACTATAAGAAAAATGTAAAATACTAGATGAAAGACTTCATAATAGTATCACCGCCAATATTATTTTAACTTTTGTTCAGCGGTCCAAATACCATATTTACATAATATTTATTTTTTGAATATTTATTGACATGTGTTCGTCTATTATTATAATTTTTCTTCTAAGAAATTGCAAAATAATTTATGTAAAATTATTGATTTTTTTAACAAGTAGGAAACAAACAAATAACTACAACTAGGCTTTCACAAATAACTAAAGTTTGTTAAGTAGCAACAAAATTGTTTATTACATATTCATAAAATAGAATATGAAAGAATATGCATTCAAACTATATTCCCAAAAGATGTTTTGTATTGCAATACTCTGTTAAATATTAAAGTTAATCTTTTTATTTCATTGCCTTAATACTAACGTTATTTTATTTTTTAAAATTAAGCATAATTTTTTTTAGTCTGTGTCTTCAGGGACGGATTATATGGTAGTATGTATATATCGTGTGTGTGTGTGTGTATTTATATATATATATATAGAGAGAGAGAGAGAGAAAGAGAGAGAAAATGAGAAAGAGACTGTGACGTCGCCCGAGAAAATAGAGAGCAAGGAAAAGGAGCGGGGAGTGGGGGTAATTAGTGTATATTTATAAATATTAAAAAGAATGAAATTATGTTAAAATGGTGAAAAGATAATTTTAAAATAATTTTGATTTATCGATATACACCTCCATGATTTGGCCAATCTCCTCTTTGAATATTTTGTTGACCAATTGTTGATATGTTGCTCTGGCGTTGCGTAGTCCAAATGGCATGACATTATAACAGTAAGTTCCTCGGTCTATGATGAACGAGGTCTTGCTTTTATCAGGAGGGTACATAGGAATTTGATTGTAATTGGCATACGCGTCGAGGAAGCTCAGCTGCTCGTATCTAGCAGTGGCGTACATGACGATGTCTATCCTCGGCAGGGGGTATAAGTCTTTTGGGCAAGCCTTGTTTAAATCTTTGAAATCTACACAAAGGTGCCATTTGTTTCCGGTGTTAGGAGCAAAGACCATGTTAGATAGTCAGTCCGGAAACTTAACCTCTTCTATGACGTTAAACTTAATGAGCTTATCCATCTCCTTCTCGATGATCTTCTGCTGATCAGGGTGGAACTTTCTCCGTTTCTACCAAACTGGAGGATGATGCACATCGGCATGTAGCTGGTATGTCACACCCCACCCTGAACAGCCGTCACCCCTGGGCTGGCGTGACGTTGACATGACATCACCTATTCAACTATATCAACCAAAAATACATCAGATATACCAAATTGTCATCTATACAACATATACATAATTTTTCAACTATAAGGATATTCCCGCTTCAACAATAGGAACAATAAACTAAAACTCATGAACTTACCTTAGGTTCACTTCGGACAGCTCGTCTCAAATTTCACCCCTACGACTCCAACACATGACCCGGATAACTCTATCTAGTGTCAGTAGGGGACCGATCGACTCCTATCTGCTCCACTTGCGAGTGTACTGCTTTCTTAGTAAAAAAAAAATATTTTTAAAATAATAATTCATTCTACAACATCTAAACGGATCAAGCGGAAGTATATAAACATCACATAGCTAATAAGAATCTCCATAATATAAGAGTGAAAATAAAGCAACAAGTATAAGTTCCATTCAAACCCATCTAGCATAAAATAATACCAATCACCATAATAACAAAAATAAATCACCTAGTATAAGTAAAACACCACATCTCAAAACACCACTCAATTAAAGTAAAACACCATATCACAACCACCACTCTACCACAACACACACTGGCTAGCCATAGTGATCGTTTAACCTCACGATCGGGAGTTGCAATGGTACCGTAACATCCGTAGGAATGCCTTCTTACCAAATATTCACACCCCTTCTGGGGAGAAATATAATCCACACCTCTTACGGGGAGAAACATCCACATACCATGAGAAGAATCCACACCCTCTTACAGGGAGAAATATAATCCATACCTCTTTCGGGGAGAACAACTATGACATTGTCAAAATCTTCAGTATAGTTAAAAATTCACATCCCTTACGAGAAGAAATACATTTTCACACCACATCATCAAAAATCCACACCCCTTATGGGGAGAATATAAACCACACCCATTTTCGGGGAGCATTTCCAAACTACGTTTTTCTCTCTCTTTTTAAAAGTACCACCCATTTAATAAATAAAAAAAAAACCATTTTTTTACCTTTGGTTTTAGAAAACCAAGCATTATTAGAAAATCAGATATTTTTCCACTCTTTTAAATTACCAAAGCTAACGAATCATTTTTCAACTTTCTTTTAAAATCAACATAATTTATCGAAAATCCATTTTTCTCAACTCATCCAAAACCTGCTTGATCCATATCATTTATAAAATCATACAGTTCAAGTAAAACTATTTTACACACACATTTATATATAAAAATAGTTTGGCAAGAAGACAGTATACTCACCTGAAAATCCGTTTTCGAAAGTTCCACCGATTCTCTGCTACTGATCCTCTAGAAATCGGGAACCTATTCATGACAAGGCCTAAATTAATATTTTATGTAAAAATAACCTAACTATTAAATACAGGCCCTGATTTTCGTAATTTCCTATTCCCCGTATTCTATATTACTATTTAACGAGTATTGTTCCGTTACAGTTTACGATATCGAATTCATTCATGCAAATGGTCTCAATATTTATTATTGTCATTTCAACATTTTGGTGCTAGAAATTAATTTCACAATCGCCCACAAGACAATGTAATCACAATTAAATGCATATACTAAAAGTGATAAGAATTTTACCTCTTTCGACTTTTCCGTCGGTTGCAAAAATTGGATTTTTAATTTTTGTTGGGGTGGTTTGTGGAATTTTACCCATTTGTTTTTCTTTTTTTCTTTTTCTTTCTTTTTCTTCTTTTCTTCCTGTTTCTTCTTCGTTTTCTGGTCTACGTCCGATTCACCGACCCTCTCTCTCTCTTCCGCCGGCCTGCACCGTCGGCGACGACCACTTTTTTCTCTTCCTTTTTCATTTTTCTTCTTCTGTTTTTCATTTGTGTTCCTGGTTTAGCCGCTGACACCACCACTGGCCCTCACTACCGGCGACCCACCTCTCTCTCATTTCTCTGTTTCTGCTTCTGCTTCAACTTAGCCGAGCAGCATCGACATGACACACACATACGATCGCCTACTTAAACCGAATGGAACACACACCCACAACCCATCAATGATAACGGCGAACGGCAACTCCCCAAACTACAGCGATCGACCACTTCTCCGACCAATCTCCCTCTTTCTCTCTTTACACTCCATTCCGGCGACGACGGCAACCACCATGCACACACAAACACACACTGATCACACATATACATACCACCATTCATGTACCCACACCTAAACATACACATACCCACACACAGCAGGCGCACACACACACATACACGCACTGCTCTCTCTCTAAACTTACCGCCGGCAAACATCCAGCGACACCCATACAACCAAACGAACACGGCACCACTGTCATCGTCGGAATACATACACACACACGGCAACATACACAACACACACAACCACATTACGGCTGAACACTGACACCGCCGACCGGACCACCCACTCCGTCGAGCCAAATGACAACGATCACGCCCTCACATACCCACAATGATGAATGGAAAAATAGAGCACCCCCCACGGTCACACATACACCCACGCCTGAAATACACACGAATGACACACACACACACTCCGAAACACACACCCACTGACGACGTCCCACCGCCGGCAACCACTTGAACGTTTCTCTCTCTCCGGTTTTCTCATAGCCAAATGGCGAACACCACTGGCCACTTCATTCTCCCGTGTGTGTGCATATGTGTATATATATATATATGGATGAAAGATCGGCCACATGTCCTCTCCAAGCTCCGTTTGATCACACGTTACATTTACATATATATATATATATATATATATATATATATATATATATATATATATATAAATGTGGGGGGGGGGGGAGGGGGGGCGCAAACTGTTGGTCAGGAAGGTACGAAGGAAAAAAAATATTAGTTAAATTACACTAATCCCCCCTCTATTTTGTTAAGTTTTGAATTAAACCCAAATTAATATTTAATATTTTAAAAATTATAAATTGACCCCTAAAATATTTAAATCAAATAATAAATTACGTCATCTACCCAATTATTATTATTTTTTATTTATTTATTTATTATTTTTTTTAAAAACTTTTTAAAATACGATTTTAAATAAAAATCAGGGTCTTACATAGTACATGACCACCTCGGGATCGATCTTTGGGAGCTCGTTGTGAGACCAGGTAAAGATATCGTAGTTCTTCCGTAGCAGGTTGGTGAGTTTAGTCTTTCCCTCGGGGTTGAGCCTAGCTCCTATTATCACAGTCTTCGTCGACCTCTATGTTCTTCTCGGCGATCATTTTTCTCGAATTGGGGCTTCCTATTTGTCCTATGAGCAAAACTTCCAAGGTAGCCCCTTCTTATGAGTGCCTCTATTCCCTCCATGAGTTGAAAGCAATCCTCGGTAGAGTGACCCTGGTCTTAGTGAAAGTTGCAATACTTATTGACAAACTTTCCTATAGGCTTTTCTTTTAGGAGAGGAGAAGGTGGGAAGATTCATTTCTCGAAATTTTAAGTGAAAATTGTTGCGACTGAAGCCGTCAAGGGGGTGAACCTTTGTTGTCGATGCCCTGGGGGTAGGAGAGGTCTTCGATCCCTAGGCAAAGGTACTAATTGCTTCTCAACTTGAAGCTTTCACAAGCCTTGAGATCGGCTCGGTCCTTCCTTAGCCGAGCCTTTATTTTTTTGAATCCCTTCTCGGTCCTTCTTCACGATGTCTATTAGATCAACCTTATAGAAATTAGTGCCCTGATCTAGGGCAGCGCGCAAGTTCGGTGCGGGGCGTAAGCAGAGATCGTAGGACAACCTTTGATAACTCAACTCGTCGATGAAGGCCTTCAATTCCACTGCATCTGAGAGGTCCTTACATGCGATTGTCTCCCTGTAAAATCTATCTATGTAATTTCCTAAACTCTCACCAACCTCTTGCTGGAGCGCCATGATGTGAGTCATGATCTTTGGCTTTCGTCGGGAGCGGTTGAACCGAGATTGGAAGAGTTTTCGAGCTGAGAGAAAGTAGAGATATGGAGCCAGATTTCGGAACCATGTTAGTGCTTCTCCGGTAAGGGTGAGGGGAAAAATACTTACACCGCACCTCCACTAAGGCTGTGTGCATATCTATATAAGAGATAAAGATCGAGAGGTAATCCACTAGGTTGGTGGTCCTGTCATACAATGTCATCTGGGGGTGATAGAATCTGTATGGTACCACTTTATCTATAATATCATCCGTGAAAGGTGACCTCACCTCATCAGGTAGCCGAGTTGTCCCCCTTGAGCCTTGCAGCTGGTGTAAAATTGCTTCTACCACGACAAGGCAGGGCTCCACAACAGTTTCACCCTTGGGCGGTGCCACGACCTGATTGGAAACTACCTAGGCCACTTGTCTCTTAGCTGGAGGGGAATGAGAATCAATCTCTCGAGCATGGCGGACCCAGTGCTCAGACCGGGCAACGTAGTTGGGCGCTTTAGCTGGTGGGGATTCTTGTCCGTCCTTGGCTTGTACCTTTGTGAGGGTGGAGACGATGATCCTGAGACAGACAGGGGGGCCAGATCTCTTACAGGGTTGAGGTTGGGCTGAGACATATGTCTATGGGAGTGGACAACGCGATCTCCTGACTCTTGGGGTTGTTCTCCTTGCCCTGCATTCTAGAGTGCTGGTCCCCCCTGTACAGGTGTCGATAGCAGGTAGGAAAGAAGAACCTGGAAATAGCTTTGGAATTTACCAATGAGGCATTCCAAGTTGTCGATTCTTGATGTTTTGACGGCCCCGGACGTCTGGCTTACCACGATGCTTGAGGACAGAGTTGATCGGATTGTTTAGCTTGTAGAAGGTAAGTTATCTTCTTCAACTGGGATGGGGCTGAAACCCTAGCATCCGGCCTAGGGATCCTCGATATTTCTTGGTTCGGGTTGCTATTCACTGTGGCGTTCTGGTCTCTTTGCTAAATGATGTGACCAGACCTTGTGATCATCAAGTCTTAGTCGAGTTAGGAGTTGATGACCTGATGAAGCTTTTTGTAAGTTTCCCACAGACGGTGCTAAACTGTTGGTGTCAAAAATTGGTTTGCACCTACAGTATGGTCTAGTTAGAGTCCTGTGGAGAATTGTTGGTGATCTGGAGGTGATCTTAGTAGAGGAAATGTCCTGAGTCCTTTTATCCATGAATTTTGCATGCTGATTGAGCTGATCTGGCGTTGTCTGGCTTGAGATCCAGATGGGTACTTATATAAATGACCCACCGGGGTTATGCCTAGCAAATCCCTTCCAGCGTGAGAGTAAGAGCTTGAGGGGAGAAATCCAAGAATGCTTTGAATATTTTAAAAGCGATTACCTTTGTAACACTGTTCATCTTTCCTTTTATAGACGGAAGTCTGATTAGTGTTTTGGAGATTAGGGGTCTTAAGTTCGGTTATCAATCTTAACATGACCCGTGGTAGAGAAAAAAGGCGCCTGAAAGGATTAGAGCTACGGGCCCGAGCTTTTCAATGTTGATGGAGAAGTCGTGCGGATGAACTGGCCCAGACACAAGTACGGATGTCAAGGTGAGGATACCGACCATGGATTTATCGGTTGGTTCCTCCTTAAATTGTAGATAACTCTCAATCGGTGATTGTCCAAGTCTTGAGAAACGATCAACCTAAAGATACCGAGCCAAACAAGAATCATGTTTTTCAGGTCGTTGATGACATGTCCCATGTTGATCCACGTGGCAGGCTTAGGTAGAGCAGTTTTGGGGTTAGTTGATTTTTACCCACATCAGTTCTCATTTGTGTTTTTGTGACCATTCACACTGGTTTTTTTATTTTATTGAATGTTCATTGAAATGTTCACACCAGTTTGTTTTCTTATCGATGTTTTTTATTTGGTTTTGATTTTTGGTGAATATTTATACTGATTTGTTTTGTTGATCTCAATGTTTATTTTTCAATGTTTTTGATTCGTTGTATGTAATTTGGGATCCCCCAATTTGGTCAACCAGATATAGAAGCTTTTACTCGGGGCTGCTCCTAATCCAGTGAATAACGTTTATTTTGGTGTTTCCATCGTTTTCGTGAGCATAACAAAGAATGTAAAATAGAATAATTTGTGAACATAACAAACAATATTTGTTTACATAAAAATTGTGAATATTCACAGTAGCACAATCAATAATAAAATATATTAAAATGCTTAAAAATAGTAAAATAAAAATATGAATATTCACATATTGATTTTTTTTATAGAATGACATTGTATGTAAATAATAGAAAAAAGATGTTCAAAGAACAGATGACTATTTTCTAAAACATATTTGGGGACTAAAAACTTTATTATGGTAGTTGAGGGTCAATTTTTTTATTTTTATTTTTTATTTCTATATCTCTTAAGGTTTATATATTAAATTTTCCATAAATTCGCTCGTGTAAAAAATATATTTTTCATTTTTTTTCTTCGTATTTTTAATATATATATATATATATATATATATATATATTAATGACATAATTATGATATCACGGTTCAACCACAATTCGCCTACCGATTGAACCGGTGACCCGTGACCCAATAACTTTTCTGGTTCGATATCCGGTCCAGTTTTTAAAACATTGCTTCGGTGGTGACATCGGATTTTTTTTTCCCTCTTTCTGTAAATTGAACGAGTTGTTTACCAAATAAATGACATTTAAAAAACAAATCTCAAAACATGTATTCTCCAACTTATTTACACAACACAGGCCACCCAGAATTGGTAACCCCGAGCATAAAAAACCCCATTTTCGTATAGTCGAGATTCACAACCCCAGATATACGACTTTTTATTTTTTTATTTTTTTTTTAACTCAAACCCGGGGTTCAGGTTTCGTATTGTTGTCAACAGCTGCCATAAAGTTTGTTTCTATTGCAGATACAACAGACAACTGCGTATTACTACTACAGTACAAACTCAATAGAGAGAGAATTTGTCATTCTAGAGCTAAGAGAGAAAAAAAAAAGTCTAGAGAGAGAAAGACTTATCCATGTACTCAAGATTTTGCCACCTAAATGGCCCCTCAAATTAGATATAGGATACATAATTACATTTTGTACCCCAATTGTTTGGATTGTTTTTCAATTTGTTCCCTTAATAAATTTGTTGAGAGTTTCTCAAATCAATTACTATTTTGAGATTGTTGGAAAAATATATTTTCTAACTAATTTTTGCTTAAAATTGACGTTTTGTTAGGTTGTTGCTTTTTTTTTTTTTTTTTTTTAATTGGGATGAGAATTCTATTTTTGTTCTGGAGTATTCTTCGAATACAAATATATTTGATGACGATCATTGTACTAAAATTATTTTTTTAATTTATGAGAATAAAAATAAAAAATACCTTTGGTTGCAACATTGTTTTTTTTTTCTTTCTTTTAATGTATGGTGGCTAGCGGGATAGTGGTGGCCAAGAGCATGATAATGGGAATAATTTTGTGAAAATGAATAAAATAGATATTTTTATTTTTGTTTCTCAAACTTTTTTTTTTTTTTTTTTTGTTTCTCAATTTTTTATTTTTTTTTTCAAATTCTTAAAGAATTTAGAAAATAGTCACAAATTACTCCAAAAATTTTAAGAACAAAAACGTATTTGTCAATCGCGTTTCTGTATACAATAACCAAACCAAACGGGATTAAATTCTGTTTCAAAATTCAAAATATTTTTATTTTTATTATTAACTTTTTGGAAACATAAAAATAAAATAGTTACCAAACACAAACACAATATTAAAACCCCGGATTACTAATTTCGAGTGGCCTGTGTTTTATAAATAAATTGGAGCTCGTTTTGAGATTTTTTTTTAAATGTCATTTATTTGGCAAACAACTCTAAATTGAACTCTTTAAATAAATGTATATCCATTACATCACATCAAATGTGTTCCTCATTTCGTGGCACTCATCACAAGTGATTCTCACTCTGTGAAAGACAAAATTAAACTGTCTGGAGTCAATGTGGTCGTAGCCTTGCTTGAGGAATAGAGGCGTTTGAGTCTTCCATATTTGGCTTTCATATTTGTAGAAAGAGAAAAAGACCTTTTTGGTCCTTGAAAGATGGTCATAGTGTCCAATTAACCCCTAAGATTTGAAACTCAACACATTTGATCTCAACATTTGAAAATCGTTTCAATTTGACCCTTAAAGAGGAATCTGTGAAGTCAAAGTAACGGTCAATGTTACTTCAAGGGCATTTCGGTCATTTAAGTGTCCCCAACTGATTCCCTCCATATATGTCCATACCTATTCAGTTTTTTTGCGGTTTTCTTCATTTCATGTGCCTATAAATTAGCCCTCTACCCATCTCTCTTGTTCTATCTTTTGTAACCCAATTTTTTTTTATTTTTTATTCTGTCCAAAAAAAATATGGAGGGTGAACACATTTGTAATTGTGGGAGAAAAGCGAAAATGACAACGTCTTGGACTACACATAATTCCGGAATAAGATTCTATTCTTATGGAAATTACGACCAGGTACGTTTTATTTTTTTTTCATACCAATTTTTATGAAATATTTAAAAAACAAAATTCTAATTTCATTTTGTAGTCTAAAGGTTGTGGCTATTTCTGGTGGGTTGATCCTCCTATGTGTCCAAGATCAGCGGCAATAGTACTATGATTATTAAGAAAAATAAATATTTTAGAATAAGAGAATAACTGAAGGAAGAATAAGGAGAAGAAGTTATGGATAACATTAATTGTTTCATGGGTGGTGTTTGTTCTCATTTGGAAAAGAACCCTAGTTTGATTTTATTTTTTTTGTTTAACTAATGGTGTATTGTGTATTTTGTATTTTATTTCCTAATGAAACTCCTTTAATGAATGGTAATTTTATATTTTTTAAGTCACAAAAAAAAAAAAAAAACAAAAAAAAAACTAAACATATAATTATAACTTAATTTTCAGTGTTGATCAAAAAAGACATCCAAACACTGGAAAAACCATACAATTATAACTTAATTTTCAGTGTTGATCATCCAAACACTGAAAAAAAAAAAAGAAAAGACGTTCATGGATAAAAAACACAGGATTGATTAACTTCCAATATACATAACCTTTAATAAGGGTCCAAATCTATACAAAACCTCCAAACAAAAACAGTAGCATACAACAGTTTCATACCAAAAAAAAAAAAAAAAAAAAAAACAGCTGCAGTTGCCATCCATGAACCCCTAAAACAGCAGTTTCATATCCAATCTATACAGAACCTCCAAACAAAAACAACAACATACATGTGTTTCATACCAAAAAAAAAAAAAAAACAGTTGCAGTTGCCATCCATGAACCCCTAAAACAACAGTTTCATACAAAAAAAAACAAAAAAAAACACAGCTGCAGTTCTTCTCAATGAACCCTTAAAATAGACCGAAATCCAAAAATAATTACAGACCGAAACAGCTGCAGCTGCAACATATCAAACCTGTACAAAACAATTACAGACCAAAAGAAAAAATAGTAACAGTTAATAGTTTCATGCACCAAAAAAAAAAAACAGAAATTACAAACCACAAAAAAAAAAAAAAAAAAAAAAAGAAAAAGAAAAAGAAAAAAGAAAACAGAGAACACAACACACATCATACTTGATCAACAGCTGCAGCAACATCTTCAGCAGCTCCAATAGCAACTCGAACAGCATCTTCACCCCATCCAGCAACAGCTCTAGCAGCATCTCCAGCAACAGCTCCAGCAACATCTTCGGCCTGTCCAGTATGTTAGTTGAAGTTAAAGTAATTACATAAAAAATTAAATTAATTGAAAGTTTTAAATGTTCATACCATTTTCTCTTTGGCCAATTTACAACTTCGCTTGTTGTGTCCCGACTGTCCACATATACGACATGTAACTACATATTTCCTCTTCAACTTTGTTTGACTTTGTTGAGATTCATTGGGCTCTCTTCTTCTTATTTTCTTTGGCCTTCCAATTTGCTTTGTGAAGCAAGGAGGCTTCACTTTTGGTAGTCCACTACTTGGCCATAAATCAGAAGAATCCATTGGGTTGATCATCGGGAATAGGTCTTCAAGTATCTCTTTATGCTATAGAATTCACTCACATACTCCTCCAGATCAAGGTCCTTGTAGACAATGGCCGACACTACATGTGTACAAGGAATACCAGTCAAATCCCATTTTCTACATGAACACATCTTGGCCTCCAAATCCACACTGTATTGATCACCCCAAATACAAGATATCTGAAATTTATCACCCCCAACCCATTGTGGTATGCATCCGCTGATATTATCCTTAACAAGATCTAACCTTTTTTGAATTTTTGGATAAATTTTACTTGTCCACTTCTTTGCCCTTTCTCTGTTCACTGTCATCCGGTTCATCAAAAGGTCTCTCACAGCTTCTAACATGGTGATTATATCTTTTTTCCCTTGCTTCAAGAATAAATGCATTGAAACTCTAACCTAAATTATTCAGCAAAATGTCACACTTTGCGAGAACACTGAAATGAGACCTAGACCAATGCTTAGGTGGCTTATCATTGAACCACGTTAGTGCATCTTTTTCCAATTTACCCAATTCTTCCATACAATTTTCAAACTTCATTGGAAGTGTAGCCCGGGCAGCCTTCCACACAAGGTCCTTATTGACATTTCCCCTATATTTAACCTTGAAATTGTTGAACAAATGCCGAACACAATGCCTATTTTCAGCAAAAGGCATGATGTTATCAATGGCCCACAATAATCCTTTTTGCTTATCCGAAATTATAGTGAAGCCTTCTTGCTTGTGTGGCTTCAAATCGTCATCAAGACATGCTAAAAACCAAGTCCACGAATCTTTATTCTCTATCTCTACAATAGCATAGGCAATTGGAAACATATTATTGTTCCCATCTATGCCAACAGCAGCCAACAATTGACCCCCAATAGCACCCTTAAGATGGCACCCGTCAACACCTATAATAGGTTTACATATCGAGTACCCTTGCTTACAAGCTGCCAAACACACATACAAACACTCAAATTTAACTTTACTATCACAATCCGGATCAGAAATATGCAACCGAACTGTGGACCCGAGGTTTGTTCTCCTAAGTTCACAAACATAATCCTGAATGTTTTCATTTTGATACTCCTGACTGCCCTCAATAACCAAAAGAGCCTTTTTCTTAGCCCTATAGACTTGTGTCTTAGACACAGTAACATTAAGATCATTTTGGACAGTCGTTTTAAAGGCTTTCAACCCCCATTTTGGTCCCTCAATTTTGATATTTTCCATGTATTTGTTAGCCAACCATCTTAAATTAACATGCCTATTCCGAAAGTCCCTAGAGCATTGGTATTGAGGTTGATAAGTTTTCACTACCAACCCTGTTTCTCCAGATGTACAAGATGCGAATATAACCCAAGGGCACCCTTCTTTGCAAACAGTCCTTACTCTCTTAGGTTCTCTCTTAGTAAACCTAATGGATTTTCCCATCTGAATTGCTTGATCTCTTACCGCCTGTTTAAATTTTTTAGAAGTACTAAAAACCATACCTAATTTGAATTTAATTTCCTTCGTTTCAGGATTGAACTTGATTCTCTTACTTTTTTCGTCATCATCCGACTCACATTGACTATTCATGTCATCACTAGATTCAATACAATCTTCTTTACATTCATTATTAATGTTATTATTTTTAGATTCATTAACATTAGAGCCAATCACATTCTCAGATTCAACATTGGTTCCCTTCCTGATAAGCCACCCAATTAAGCCCCTTTATCAACACAAACATCAAACAATTCAACATCCACATTGATTTCGTACTCACTATCAGTAAAATCGTGTTCATTATATTCAAATTCATCATCGGACTCTGAAATCACATTCGAGTCGACAACTTTATTCTTACCACTGCCCTCCACAAACATTTCAACCACTTCATTGTCTGGATAAGTGTTAATTGCATCTAAGAATTCTGCATCAGTTTTAATGGTAGCCAACCCCCCCCCCCCCAAACAGATCTAATCCATATAAACAAATACAAAATGTAGCATCATTGGGGCATCCTAATAACACAACAAATTGTTTCAGTGATTGTATTGTCATTTTATCCTTAGATGCATAGTCGAAATAGCTCACCATACCCCCAACATATTCAACAATAGGCTACTGTATAAAGGAACCCCCATGATACACCCTGAGTAAAAACAGTTTAGAACCACTCCTTGACAACATAAATGTGCTATATACATCAGCAGCAAGCAAACACGTTGGCATGAATAAAATAAAGAGCATGCACATCATAAACCAACACAAACACATAAAACAACCAACACAAAATGTGAGGAATAAAGAACAATACAGAACACAACATGAATAAAGAACACAACATAAATAAAGAACAATAAAGAATACAAAACGGGATGATTAAAATATTCATCAACACATTGTTCAGAAAAGAAATTGTTCACTTTTTTGAACTAAGAAACAAATCGTTCATTTTTTTATTACTTACTGTATATTGGAGTTCCAAACTTCTCCAAATTTTTCGTTCTTAGCGCCATCAGAAACCCTAGCTTCAATCGTTCACTTGTATGTCATCCCAAAGGCCTCTTCTTTCGACTGTCACCAGCGAAATGAGAATCAACTGATCAAAAACCTTTGTTGTTTCAAAAACCCTCTATTTTTTTACTCCAATCGTTTGATCAAAAACCCTTACTTCGGTCATTATCAGATAGATTTCGAACGAAAAGTTTATCCTTCGTTCTTTCGGTTTTCGAAGCTCCGCTTTTTGCCTTGGAAAGGAACGTTATGGACATGTCTTCTTGGAACTGATGAAATGCGACGTTTGTATTGCAAAATGACGAATGTACCCTTGAGCCAATAATCATGTGCTTCTCACGTGCAGGTTCCGTCCATTTTTCCCAATTTTTGCTAACAGCGTTGGACTCAGGGGCCAAATTGGAACAATTTTCAAATGTTAAGATCAAATGTGTTGAGTTTCAAATCTTAAGGGCCAATTGGACACTATGACCATCTTTCAGGGACCAAAAATGTCTTTTCCCCTTGTAGAAACTATTTAAAGAATTTTCAATTAAAATAATAATTATAATAGAATTAATTTTATTTTTTAATAATTTATTGGGTAATTAATTTTTTAGTCCTCTATAAAGACCCAATAGAGAAAAAAGACTCTCTGACATGAACAATTAAGATTTCAGACCCCACTAACTTCATTATGGCCCTCCATGTTAACATTTATTTACAAGTCTTCTATTTTGTCATTATACAACAAGATAAATTTGAACAATAAAGGATGTTAACGTTAACGTAACTTGTTCAAGTAAATACCACTTACCTATATTACAATATTACATTGGGATTGATGTTAACGTTGTTAAATCCTTTTTTTTTTGTTAACGTATCATCTCTCAATCTGTCTGTTTGTGCATTACGTTAACGTTAACTTATTTTATCACCAGACGTATTGTATATTTTTTCTCTTGAATATTTATCATATTTTTTGTATGTGTTAACGTTAATGCATTTTTTTGTGTGTGTTTCGTATTATCGTCTCTTTCATTATTTATTTTGTATCCATTAACGTTAATGTTAGTTGCATTAATGTTAATGCAAATATAACCCAACACATTAATTTAATTGCGTTAACGTTAACACGATTACAACCCAACACATTTAATTTTATTACGTTAATGTTAACATAATTACAATCTAGCACACTTAACTTAATTGTGTTAACGTTAACACAATTACGAACCTAATACATTTAGTTGTGTTAACGCCCAACACATTTAGTTGTGTTAACGCTCAACTTTAAAGAGTGAGAGAGAGAGAGTGAGCTTAGAGTGAGAAAGAGGGAGAGTGTGAGTGATAATTAATATAAATAAGAGAGAGTTTGTTTAGGGGTACATGTGTCTTTTTAGTGTTTTTTTTGTTTTTTTTGGAGGACTAAAAACTTAATTGATTGTACTATTTGGTCTGAATCCTAACCAAACATATGAAAATGATTTTTTTCTCAATGATCTCTCTATGGGGACTATATAATAAAAAAACTCTAATTTATTTAATTAATTAGATATAAATATGAAAATTATATCTTCAAACCCTACTAGTTCATCTTTTAACCGCTTTGTAGTACCACCAAATAACCCTAACCTTAATTTCATATCTCTAATTCTAATTATCTAATAGCTGCTCAAGTCACCAAATCCAGTTCATCCGCTCTATCAATTCCTGTTGTTCGTCAGATTCCTCTCTCTCGAGTCCAAATATTGTCTAGTTCCTCTCTCCTTCTCCATCCTTCTCGTGCACAGTACAGCGAAGGTCACCGCCTCTGCGTGTGTTCGCCGTATCGCCGTACTTTCTCCGTTTGGTCACCATTTTCGCAGCCGTATTTTCACCTGCTCTCTCTCTTCATCTATTTCCAGATCTGGAAATTCACGGCGGCGGCGATGGCGATTACAGTGGTGAACGGCGATGGAGACTACAGTGGTGAACGGCGGAGGTGATGGCAAAACAGACGATGGCGACCTTTAAATTCCCATTTTACCCTTGGGCAGTTGATAAAAACTAAACCAAGTTCTTTTCATCTTTTAGAATTGCTTAGCCTACATTAGTGGAGAGTGGAACTCAGTTCAGCTTATGGAAATCCTATACCTTATCGGTTTTAAGTTATCAATTTTGTTGGTGGATAATCCAATTTGGTATTTGGTTTTTTGTGAAGTGGGAGTCAAAAGAAAATTACTTGGGTTTTGTTTAAATGTGAACATTTATTTAGAGTGAGGTACCAGCTTCGGACGGGTGTCTTGGGGTTCTTAAAATCTTTTTTGAGTATAACTGACTCTCTAACTTAAAAAAATATCTGGTAAAAGACCTTTACAAGTAAAAACACAAGCCATTTCAAAACAAAAAATTAATTTCTAAAAATTCTGATGAACTAGCACAACACTTAACCAATGCTCGATGGCAACTTCGTTTTCAACACAAATCTTGGCAGAAATAATTTTTTCAAAATTGACGCCTAGAAACGTGATAGATTGATTCTATCTATATATTTCCAATCCAAAATAGGTAGTTTTTGAGTGCTCTATTAGTATTTTCACTCATTTTTATGGGTTTTTCTGCAAATTAGGTGATATGGGAAAAAGATTGAAAATCAAGCTTGTCGATAGGACTTCGGTGAACAAACGTGTGAAAAAAGTGTCAAGCGTAGTTTCGTGTGTATCATTGATCTAAAGATGCTATCCAGTTTTATATTCCCATTTTACCCTTGCGCAGTTGATAAAAACTAAATCAAGTTCTTTTGATCTTTTAGAATTTCTTAGCCTACATTAGTGGAGAGTGGAACTCAGTTCGGCTTATGGAAATCCTATACCTTGTCGGTTTTAAGTCATTAATTTTGTTGGTGGATCTTCCAATCCGGTCTTTAGTTTTTTGTGTAATGAGAGTCAAAAGAAAATTACTTGGATTGATTTATTTAGGGTGAGGTACCAGCTTCGGACGGGTGTCTTGGGGTGCTTAAAACCTTCCTCGAGTATAACTGATCATCTAACTTAAAAAAATATCTGGTAAAAGACCTTTACGAGTTAAAACACGGGCCGTTTCAAAACAAAAAATTAATTTCTAAAATTACGATGACCTAGCTTAATACTTAACCAATGCTCGATGGCAACTCCATTTTCAACACAAATCTTGGCGAAAATAATGTTTTCAAAACCGACGCATAGAAACTTGATAGAATGATTCTATCAATATTTTTCCAATCCAAAATTCGAAGTTTTCGGGTGCTCTATTAGTATTTTCATTCATTTTTATTGGTTTTTATGAAAATCAGGTGCTATAGGAAAAAGATTGAAAATCAAGCTTGTCGGTACGACGTCGGTGAAGAAACGTGTGAAAAAAGTGCCGTGGGTATCGTTGATCCAAAGATGCTATCCTGTTTTATCGTCCCATTTTACCCTTGGACAGTTGGTAAAAACTAAACCAAGTTCTTTTGATCTTTTAGAATTGCTTAGCTTACATTAGTGGAGAGTGGAACTCAGTTCGACTAATGGAAATCCTATACCTTGTTGGTTTTAAGTCATGAATATTGTTGGTGGATAATCCAATCCGGTCTTTGGTTTTTTGTATCGTGAGAGTCAAAAGAAAATTACATGGATTTTGTTTAAATGTGAACATTTATTTAGAGTGAGGTACTAGCTTCGGATGGTTGTCTTGGTGTGCTTAAAACATTCCTCCGGTATAACTGACCCTCTAACTTAAAAAAATATCTGGTAAAAGACTTGTACGAGTTAAAACATAGGCCATTTCAAAACAAAAAATTAATTTCCAAAAATTCCGATGACCAGGCACAACAGTTAACCAGTGCTTGATGGCAACTTCGTTTTCAACACAAATCTTGGCGAAAATAATGTTTCAAAACCGACGCTTAGAAACGTGATAGATTGATTTTATCTCTATATTTCCAATCCAAAATTGGTAGTTTCTGAGTGTTGTATTTGTAATTTCATTCATGTTTATTGGTTTTTATGCAAATCAGGTGCTATGGGAAAAAGATTGAAAATCAAGCTTTTCTGTAGGACGTCGGTGAAGAAACGTGTGAAAAAAGTGCCAAGCGTAGTGCCATGGGTAACGTTGATCCAAAGATGCTATCCTGTTTTATATTCCCATTTTATCCTTGGGTAGTTGATAAAAACTAAACCAAGTTGTTTTGATCTTTTAGAATTGCTTAGCCTACATTAGTGGAAAGTGGAACTCAGTTCGGCTTATGGAAATCATATACCTTATCTATTTTAAGTCATGAATTTTGTTAGTGGATAACCCAATCCGGTCTTCAGTTTTTTGTGTAGTAAGAGTTAAAAGAAAATTACTTGGATTTTGTTTAAATGTGAACATCTATTTAGTGTAAGGTACCAGCTTCGGACGGGTGTCTTGGAGTGCTTAAAACAATCCTCGAGTATAACTGACCTTCTAGCTTAATCAAATATCTGGTAAAAGACCTTTACGAGTTAAAACACGGGCCATTTCAAAACGAAAAATTAATTTCTAAAAATTTCGATCACCTAGCACAACACCTAACCAATGCTCGATGGAATATTTCTTTACAACAAAAATCTTGGCAAAAATAATGTTTTCAAAACCGATGCATAGAAACTTGATAGAATTATTCCATCTATATATTTCCATTCCGAAATTGGTAGTTTTCGACTGCTCTATTAGTATTTTCATTCACGTTTTTTTTGGTTTTTCTGCATATCAGGTGCTATGGGAAAAAGATTGAAAATCAAGCTTGTCGGTAGGACTTCGGTGAAGAAACGTGTGAAAAAAGTGTCAAGCCTAGTGTCGTGGGTATTGTTGATCCAAAGAAGCTATTCTGTTATATATTCCCATTTTACCCTTGGGCAGTTGATAAAAACTAAACCAAGTTCTTTCGATCTTTTGGAATTTCTTAGCCTACATTAGTGGAGAGTGGAACTCAGTTCGGCTTATGGAAATCCTATACCTTTTCTGTTTTAAGTCATGAATTTTGTTGGTGGATAATCCAATCCGGTCTTTTGTTTTTTGTGTTGTGAGAGTCAAAAGAAAATTACTTGGATTTTGTGTAAATGTGAACATTTATTTAGAGTGAGGTACCAGCTTCGGACGGGTGTCTTGGGGTGCTTAAAACCTTCCTAGAGTATAACTGACCCTGTAACTTAAAAAAATATCTAGTAAAAGACCTTTACGAGTTAAAACACGGGCCACATCAAAATAAAAAATTAATTTCTAAAAATTCCGATGACCTAGCACAACACTTAACCAATGCTCGATGGAAACTTTGTTTTCAACAAAAATCTTGGCGAAAATAATGCTTTCAAAATCGACGCATAGAAACTTTATAAAATTATTCCATCTATATATTTCCAATCTGAAATAGGTAGTTTTCGAGTGCTCTATTAGTATTTTCATTCTTTTTTTTTTTTTTTTTTGGTTTTTATGCAAATCAGGTGCTATGGGAAAAAGATTGAAAATCAAGCATTTCGGTAGAACGTCGGTGAAGAAACGTGTGAAAAAAGTGCCAGGCGTAGTGCCGTGCGTAACGTTGATCCAAAGATGCTATCTTGTTTTATATTCCCATTTTTCCCTAGGGCAGTTGATAAAAACTAAACCAAGTTGTTTTGATCTTTTAGAATTGCTTAGCCTACATTAGTGGACAGTGGAACTCAGTTCGGCTTATGGAAATCATATACCTTATCTATTTTAAGTCATGAATTTTGTTGGTGGATATTCCAATCCGGTCTTCAGTTTTTTGTGTAGTGAGAGTCAAAGGAAAATTACTTGGATTTTGTTTAAATGTGAACATTTATTTAGTGTGAGGTACCAGCTTCGGACGGGTGTCTTGGAGTGCTTAAAATAATCCTCGAGTATAACTGACCTTCTAGCTTAATCAAATATCTGGTAAAAGACCTTTACGAGTGAAAACACGGGCCATTTCAAAACAAAAAATTAATTTCTAAAAATTCCGATGACCTAGCACAATACTTAACCAATGCTCGATTGCAACTCTGTTTTCAACACAAATCTTGGCGAAAATATTGTTCTCAAAACCGACGCCTAGAAACATGATAGAATGATTCTATCTATATATTTCCAATCCTAAATTCTTAGTTTTCGACTGCTCTATTAGTATTTTCAGTCATTTTTATTGATTTTTATGCAAATCAAGTGCTATGGGAAAAAGATTGAAAATCAAGCTTGTCGGTAGGACGTCGTTGAAGAAATATGTGAAAAAAAGTGTCAAGCGTAGTGCCGTGGTTATCGTTGATCTAAAGATGCTATCCTGTTTTATATTCCCATTTTACCCTTGGGCAATTGATAAAAACTAAACCCAATTCTTTCGATCTTTTGGAATTTCTTAGCCTACATTAGTGGGGAGTGGAACTCAGTTCGGCTTATGGAAATCATATACCTTATCTATTTTAAGTCATGAATTTTGTTGGTGGATAATCCATTCCGGTCTTTGGTTTTTTGTGTAGTAAGAGTCAAAAGAAAATTACTTGGATTTTGTTTAAATGTGAACATTTATTTAGTGTGAGGTACCAGCTTCGGACGGGTGTCTTGGAGTGCTTAAAACAATCCTTGATTATAACTGACCTTCTAGCTTAATCAAAAATCTGGTAAAAGATCTTTACGAGTTAAAACACGGGCCACTTCAAAACAAAAAAATAATTTCTAAAAATTCCGATAACCTAGCACAACACTTAACCAATGCTCGATGGGAACTTTGTTTTCAACAAAAATCTTGGCGAAAATAATGATTTCAAGACCGATGCATAGAAACTTGATAAAATTATTCCATCTATATATTTCCAATCTGAAATAGGTAGTTTTCGAGTGCTTTATTAGTATTTTCATTCATTTGTTTTTTTGGTTTTTATGCAAATCAGCTGCTATGGGAAAAAGATTGAAGATCAAGCTTTTCGGTAAAACTTCAGTGAAGAAACGTGTGAAACGTGCCAGGCGTAGTGCCGTGGGTAACGTTGATCCAAAGATGCTATCCTGTTTTATATTCCCATTTTACCCTTGGGCAGTTGATAAAAACTAAACCAAGTTGTTTTGATCTTTTAGAATTGCTTAGCCTACATTAGTGGAGAGTGGAACTCAGGTCGGCTTATGGAAATCATATACCTTATCTATTTTAAGTCATGAATTTTGTTGGTGGATAATCCAATCCGGTATTTAGTTTTTTGTGTAGTAAGAGTCAAAAGAAAATTACTTGGATTTTGTTTAAATGTGAATATTTATTTAGTGTGAGGTACCAGCTTCGGACGGGTGTCTTGGAGTGCTTAAAACAATCCTTGAGTATAACTGACCTTCTAGCTTAATCAAATATCTGGTAAAAGATCTTTACGAGTTAAAACACGGGCTATTTCAAAACAAAAAATTAATTTCTAAAAATTCCGATGACCTAGCACGACAGTTAACCAATGCTCGATAGAAACTTTGTTTTCAACAAAAATCTTGGCGAAAATAAAGTTTTCAAAACCGACGCTTAGAAACTTGATAGAATGATTCCATCTATATATTTCCTATCCAAAATAGGTAGTTTTCAACTGCTCTATTAGTATTTTCATTCATTTTTTTTTTTTTTGGTTTTTATGCATTTCAGGTGCTATGGGAAAAAGATTGAAAATCAAGCTTTTCTGTAGGACTTCGATGAAGAAACGTGTGAAAACAATGTCAAGCGTAGTGCCGTAGGTATCGTTGATCCAAAGATGCTATCCTGTTTTATATTCCCATTTTACCCTTGGGCAGTTGATAAAAACTAAACCAAGTTCTTTTGATCTTTTGGAATTTCTTAGCCTACATTAGTGGAGAGTGGAACTCAGTTCGGCTTATGGAAATCATATACCTTATCTATTTTAAGTCATGAATTTAGTTGGTGGATAATCCAATCCGGTCTTCAGTTTTTTGTGTAGTGAGAGTCAAAAGAAAATTACTTGGATTTTGTTTAAATGTGAACATTTATTTAGTGTGAGGTACTAACTTCGGATGGTTGTCTTGGTGTGCTTAAAACATTCCTCCGGTATAACTGACCCTCTAACTTAAAAAAATTTCTGGTAAAAGACTTGTAGGAGTTAAAACATAAGCCATTTCAAAACAAAAAATTAATTTCCAAAAATTCCGATGACCTAGCACAACAGTTAACCAGTGCTTGATGGCAACTTCGTTTTCAACACAAATCTTGGCGAAAATAATGTTTCAAAACCGACGTTTTGAAACGTGATAGATTGATTTTATTTCTACATTTCCATTCCAAAATTGGTAGTTTCCAAGTGCTGTATTTGTAATTTCATTCATTTTTATTGGTTTTTATGCAAATCAGGTGTTATGGGAAAAAATTGAAAATCAAGCTTGTCTGTAGGACGTCGGTGAAGAAACGTGTGAAAAAAGTGTCAAACGTAGTGCCGTGGCTATCGTTGATCTAAAGATGCTATCCTGTTTTATATTCCCATTTTACCCTTGGGCAATTGATAAAAACTAAACCAAGTTCTTTTGATCTTTTGGAATTTCTTAGCCTACATTAGTGGAGAGCGGAACTCAGTTCGGCTTATGGAAATCCAATACCTTTTTGGTTTTAAGTCATGAATTTTGTTGGTGGATAATACATTCCGGTCTTTGGTTTTTTCTGTTGTGAGAGTCAAAAGAAAATTACTTGGATTTTGTTTAAATGTGAACATTTATTTAGTGTGAGGTACCAGCTTCGGACGGGTGTCTTGTGGTGCTTAAAACCTTCCACGGGTATAACTGACCCTCTAACTTAAAAAAATATTTGGTAAAAGACCTTTAGGAGTTAAAACATGGGCCATTTCAAAACAAAAAATTAATTTCTAAAAATTCCGATGACCTAGCACAACACTTAACCAATGCTCGATGGAAACTTTGTTTTCAACAAAAATCTTGGCGAAAATAATGTTTTAAAGACCGACGCATAGAAACTTGATAGAATGATTCCATCTATATATTTCCAATCCAAAATAGGTAGTTTTCGACTGCTCTATTAGTATTTTCATTCTTTTTGTTTTTGGTTTTTATGCATATCAGGTGCTATGGGAAAAAGATTGAAAATCAAGCTTTTCTGTAGGACTTCGGTGAAGAAACGTGTGAAAAAAGTGTCAAGCGTAGTGCCGTGGGTATCGTTGATGCAAAGATGCTATCCTGTTTTATATTCCCATTTTACCCTTGGGCAGTTGATAAAAACTAAACCAAGTTCTTTTGATCTTTTGTAATTTCTTAGCCTACATTAGTGGAGATTGGAACTCAGTTCGGCTTATGGAAATCATATACCTTATCTATTTCAAGTTATGAATTTAGTTGGTGGATAATCCAATCCGGTCTTCAGTTTTTTGTGTAGTGATAGTCAAAAGAAAATTACTTGGATTTTGTTTAAATGTGAACATTTGTTTAGTGTGAGGTACCAGCTTCGTACGGGTGTCTTGGAGTGCTTAAAACAATCCTTGAGTATAACTGACCTTCTAGCTTAATCAAATATCAGGTAAAAGACCTTTACGAGTGAAAACACGGGCCATTTCAAAACAAAAAATTAATTTCTCAAATTCCGATGACCTAGCACAATACTTAACCAATGCTCGATGGCAACTCCGTTTTCAACACAAATCTTGGCGAAAATATTGTTCTCAAAACCGACGCCTAGAAACATGATAGAATGATTCTATCTATATATTTCCAATCCTAAATTCTTAGTTTTCGACTGCTCCGTTAGTATTTTCAGTCATTTTTATTGGTTTTTATGCAAGTCAGGTTCTATGGGAAAAAGATTGAAAATCAAGCTTGTCGGTAGGACGTCGTTGAAGAAACATGTGAAAAAACGTGTCAAGCATAGTGCCGTGGGTATCGTTGATCTAAAGATGCTATCCTGTTTTATATTCCCATTTTACCCTTGGGCAATTGATAAAAACTAAACCAAGTTCTTTTGATCTTTTGGAATTTCTTACCCTACATTAGTGTAGAGTGGAACTCAGTTCGGCTTATGGAAATCCTATACCTTTTTGGTTTTAAGTCATGAATTTTGTTGGTGGATAATATATTCCGGTCTTTGGTTTTTTGTGTTGTGAGAGTCAAAAGAAAATTGCTTGGATTTTGTTTAAATGTGAACATTTATTTAGTGTGAGGTACCAGTTTCGGACGTGTGTCTTGTGGTGCTTAAAACCTTCCTCGAGTATAACTGACCCTCTAACTTAAAAAAATATTTGGTAAAAGACCTTTACGAGTTAAAACACGGACCATTTCAAAACAAAAAATTAATTTCTAAAAATTCCGATGACCTAGCACAACACTTAACCAATGCTCGATGGAAACTTTGTTTTCAACAAAAATCTTGGCAAAAATAATGTTTGCAAAACTGACGCATAGAAACTTGAAAGAATGATTCCATCTATATATTTCCAATCCAAAATATGTAGTTTTCGACTGCTCTGTTAGTATTTTCATTCATTTTTTTTTTGGTTTTTATGCATATCAGGTGCTATGGGAAAAAGATTGAAAATCAAGCTTGTCTGTAGGACTTCGGTGAAGAAACGTGTGAAAAAAGTGTCAAGCATAGTGTCGTGGGTATCGTTGATCCAAAGATGCTATCCTGTTTTATATTCCTATTTTACCCTTGGGCAGTTGATAAAAACTAAACCAAGTTCTTTTGATCTTTTGGAATTTCTTAGCCTACATTAGTGGAGAGTGGAACTCAGTTCGGCTTATGGAAATCCTATACCTTATCGGTTTTAAGTCAAGAATTTTGTTGGTGGATAATCCAATCCAGCCTTCGATTTTTGGTGTAGTGAGAGTCAAAAGAAAATTACTTGGATTTTGTTTAAATGTGAACATTTATTTAGAGTGAGGTACCAGTTTCGGACGGGTGTCTTGGGGTGCTTAAAACCTTCCTCAAGTATAACTGACCCTCTAACTTAAATTTTTTTTTTGGTGAAAGACTGTTACGAGTTAAAACATGGCCATTTCAAAACAAAAAATTAATTTCTAAAAATACCGATGACCTAGCACAACACTTAACCATTGCTCGAAGGCAACTTCGTTTTCAACACAAATCTTGACGAAAATAATGTTTTCAAAACCGATGTTTAGAAATGTGATAGATTGATTCTATCTCTATATTTCCAATCCGAAATTGGTAGTTGTTGAGTGTTCTGTTAGTATTTTCATTCATTTTTATTGGTTTTTATGCAAATCAGGTGTTATGGGAAAAAGATTGAAAATCAAGCTTGTCGGTAGGAGGGTGAAGAAACGTGTGAAAAAAGTTCCAAGCGTAGTGCCTTGGGTATCGTTGATCTAAAGATGTTATCCTGTTTTATATTCCCATTTTACCCTTGGGCAGTTCATAAAAACTAAACCAAGTTCTTTTTATCTTTTAGAATTGCTTAGCCTACATTAGTGGAGAGTGGAACTCAGTTCGGCTTATGGAAATCCTATACCTTATCGATTTTAAGTCATGAATTTTGTTGGTGGATAATCCAATTCGGTCTTTGGTTTTTTGTGTAGTGAGAGTCAAAAGAAAATTACTAGGATTTTGTTTAAATGTGAACATTAATTTAGAGTGAGGTACCAACTTCAAACGGGTGTCTTCGAGTGCTTAAAACCTTCCTCGAGTATAACTGACCCTCTAACTTAAAAAAAATATCAGGTAAAAGACCTTTATGAGTCAAAACATGGGCCATTTCAAAACCAAAAGTTAATTTCTAAAAATTTCGATAACCTAGTGTATTCGCGAGGATTCACAACCATCGTCCCCGCGGTAATTGACTACTCGCAAATATACGAGGTCTAGTTTTAATATAATGGATCTTGTAAGATCGGATATCGTTCCACTGGGAATGGCAGGTAATTTGGTTGAGTATTGCGAGTTAAATAGTTTCATATTATCTTGACTAAGAAATTTTTGTTTCTTTTCTATTTAATATACTAAGATAAACGACAACTATGAAGTTAGTTCTAATTACACTAATTACTTAGCTATTGATTTCTTTCACATAATGCATAATCAAAGTAATTAAGTTAGCTATAATGGTTTTCTATCTATTCCGACAATCTCTGTATCGATAACTCCTCCGCTGCCTCTCTCGAGTGTAAGACGGGGGTTTATACGACTTCGTGTCAACGAAGAAGTCCCCTTCAACGCCTTTACGACCCTAGGTCGCGTGTGTCTTTAGCCAACGTCATGGATTGCATATATTCTAACGCCCTCCTGGGTCGTTAAAACGTCACGTTGTATTTACCCTAATCCGAATCCAGGGTTACCTCTCCCGAGTGTCAAACCCTGTATTCTTAGTTTATCAATACAAGCATAATATCAAGAATAATGGTAAACACAATCGGATTTAGACAAACAACACATTAAAGTAACGTTAATTCATTTAACTTAACAATTACATGATTTCAACTACACCTAAGTAACATTTAACTAATACTATAAGATCTTAGCCATATACCATACAAAATAAGAGGGATTCAATATTCTTAGATATGAAAAAGTGATTACAAAGATAAAAATAAAAGAGAAACGATCAAATCTGAAAGTGAAACGGTTCACTGTCGCTAATGATCGATCCGCAAGTGATCCTTCTTTGTCCGAATGATGAACCTCCTTCTTGATCTTCAAAATATAGCTTAAGAGCTCTCTACTAGGGTTAGGGTTCTTCAACAACTGGTTTTAGACGTGGGAAAGGGTTGTATATAGGCCTAGGGATTCAAAATTATCTAAACATATATTTTGGGCTGTTCTGCGAATTCCGCCTAAGCGGTAGAATTTTCGCCTAGGCAGAGTTTAAGGCGGTTAGAATTCTGCCTAAGCGATAGTTTCTTCGCCTAGATGGAGGACTAACTTCTTGGGCCCCTTTCTTTCTGACGGAATTCCACCTAGGCGGTAGCTACATTGCCTAGGCGGATTTATAGCAGTACAGCTCTTCCAGCAGTTCAGCACTTCTAGCGTTCTGATGGATTTTCGCCTAGGCGGTGGAAACTTCGCCTAGGTGGATTTCAATACTTCAGCCCTTGCAACCTTCTGACAGATTTCCACCTAGGCGGTGGAAACTTCGCCTAGGCGGAATTGCGCTATTCTTTTGAAATCTCCTTTTTTTTTTTTTTTTTTTTTTTTTTTTTTTTTTTTTTTTGCTACACTTTTCTCCACCGTTTTGTTCGGTTTGCCGATTGTTTACGTCCCTTCTCCTGACTAATAAAAACAGCTAAAAAGATATTCAAACTTCAATAAAATACTCGAAAACTGGCAAATTCGATTTAGAATTAAATAAGTATTTTACACCTATCAAATACCCCCAAACTTGGAATTTTGCTAGTCCTCGATCAAAACACCCTAATGCTAAATAACACTAACTACACTAATTAGCTACATTCTAAACTACAAATAAGTAATCATTAACAAATATGAAGTACACACCTGTAAGATTTAAGTTCAGTCAAAGAAACCATGCTATTCTTCCCTCAACAACCCGTAATCAGATCTGGTTAAGGAATAACACACACCACGTGGTGTTCCAGAATTTCAACACTCAATATCAGTTAAAATAATTTTAGATCCAATTGAAATGTGTGTGTGAGAGAACTCGGATATATAACTAATCAAACACCAGATTGGATTATTCAATGAATAAGGTAATGACATAAACTTGTTAAAATATTCAAGAAATCCATATGCTTGACTGGGCTCAACTATCCACTAATGTAGGTTTGGACATTCACCGAGATCAATAGGGCTTGGTTTGGCTTTGGAGAACGGCCAAGGGTATCTTAGAAATAGAAACTCGTTATAATTTTAACGATATCCGAGGTACAAACACTTGTCGCTAAATCTCTCTTATGGCCCCCCTTATCTTTGAAGATATTACCCTGAATAAGATTTAGTAAACTTGTATTCACTTGTCACAACAACCGAAATTAAACACTATATTCACATAGGTTTTTTTTTTTTTTTTTTTTTTTTTTTTTTAAACACACACACCCCCAAACTTATTCAATTTTGTACCATTTTAGGGGCATGTAAATACCACTCAAAGATTGACAAGTGAATACTCTTATACTTAACCAAAAATATTTTAACTGAAACCCCGATTGCCCGCTTTAAGTTAGCATAATCTAATGCTACTTGTTTTCACTCAATTTTCACTTTTATTCCTAGCGACAATGGTTTTGAAAGATTTACTTGGTTAAAGTATAGAAACAAGTTCAGAAGTGAAAACTTTTATGGCTTCGACAGGAGAATGAGGGAATAACTTTTCAGGTTAGTTTCAAACGGTTCAAGCGATCAAAATGAAGGCCTATATCATGCCTCCGGAATTACCTTACCTATAATTTTGCCTCAAGCCTCCCCCAGTCAAGTTCTAGATTTCTCATTTCTGTCATGAACTTATTACTAAATAATCAGCGTCAAATCATTCAACTAGTTATACAATGAGTTTATGCGATCGTGCGATTTAGGATCAAAACAATTTTCACCTAATTGACATGCTAAGAACACAAAACACACGTGAATGGCATTACCCCCGACCTCAATATGCAATTTAGGGTGTAATTTTCATCATCGGGATATGGTTCAGAATAACTCAAAAACTCAGCATGCACGTACAACTATATTCATTAACAAATCTACTCTAATTTTACAAACTAACATTACTTATGCTAATGATACTTACACATGCATAGCTAAACATTACACATGCATAACAAAAAGAATTTTAAAATTTACAAAAATTTAACATTAATATCATTATAAACAAAAATTTGTAGACAAAAACAATTTTGTCCCTTTTATATCAAAAAATTTGTCATCCTTCATATCTCCCAAAAAAAAACAAAAAAAAAAAACTACATGCTTGTATTGCATATCATATACCCCCAAACTTGAACGAGGCAGTGAACCCAATAGCAGAATAGAAAAATATGTATTGAAAACTGGGGAGGACATATACCTAAGAGGGAAGACATACAAGTCTAACCTCCTACCGTTCATTGTGGAGGAGATGGCGGTGGCGGCTCATCAGTCTCGGAAGGCGGCACGGGCGTATAACATGCCATGTCGATTCCGAGATGTTCGAATATAACTCTTTGGTTTTGATCTTATTGCCGGATGTAGGAATCCATGTAGTTCTCCATCCGAACCAAATTAGCTTGAAGTTGGCTTATATCAGACTAGAGACTACAGACATCTCATGAAATTTGGTTGAGTTGGCGGCGGCTGGTTATGGGCGTCGGTGATTCCGAAGGGCCGGCTTCTTCCTCTGCCTAACCCTCTTCTCCTTCACCTTGTCCGCCTTTCTATACCTTATTAATCATTGCAAGATCAAGTGGCTTTATAGGTAGAAAGGGGCTTGTGGACGTGATACGAACTTCGGCTCGTTGAAAGAGAGCGGTGAGGAATGAGGGAAAAGGAAGGCCACCCTTCTTCGTCCTAGCAGTATGAATTACTGAAGAATAATTGTGCCAACTGACGTTGACGGGCGTCCCTCTATCAATGCCGTAGAGCATAAACGCTCGGTCCTTGGAAACATCAGACACATGGGTAGTAGGGAGCAGATTAGTGCAGATAAATGAGTGCCAAATATTTGGGATCGGTTTCAGAAACCGCAACTTGAAGATTGCCTGACCTTGCCACGTGTTCGTCCACTGGGCGTTTCCTGTCGTCAGAGTCTAAATCACCGCACTCATTGTCGGTGTGGCGGCATCGGATAAATCTCTGGAGGCTTCCATCCCCGTCAATCCCAGCCACTCATTGAAATCGTCTGCGCTGAAAAGAACGGGAATGTTTTTGACCCTTGTCTGAAATCTCGTGGCCTCCGTAATGTTTGCATAGAAATCTCATACAAGGGCCAACTCCCCTGGTGGCGGTAGAGCACAGAACTGTTCCCATCGTCTTTGTAGAATGACAGTCCTGATTTCTTCAGGGAGTTCATTCGAAGGTCTGAACCCCCTCTGGCGAATGCCAGGATGCTTACTTTCATGCTATTTGTAATGGTCCTCGGCCTGCTTTGAGACAAATTTGAGGGAGTTGTAATTTGAAGCAGCCGGAGGTTCGTCTGTTTGTGGTTGCTTGGCTGCACGGCACTTTGCCATTTTCCCTGTAAATCAAAATCACAACACCAACCACAATAATAACAATAGAACACGCAATTCAAACCCTTGTCAGCGAACACACAATGCCCTATTTTATCAAACATATGTCAACCAAAGCCAAACAATACAAATTTCACAAGATATTCCACCAACCATAACCAAATCACATTTTTGTCGCAATGTAGCATAAAATAAATGATTCACATTGTATATCAACATAAAAACATGATAGGGTTTACCATTAATCATTCCTCAATCCCAAATATCATGAAAACCGCAACTTAGGGTTTAAAGGGGTTTAGGGTTCTAACCAAATCCAATAATTTTTTAAATAAATGAGAAAATGAAGCAAATATTTCAATAACTAAATGAAAAATTGGATCATTGACACTTACTTGTTGAAAATTTTTGATCAAATCACTGGAGGATGGAGATCTCACACTGTTTCACCGTTCAAAACCTAATTTTTGAAAATGGGAAGAGGAATTCCACTTTTGGACGAAGATTCTTGGTGAAAATCCAAGTTTTTAGAAATATAGGATGAATCTTTAATGGGAGGAAGGGATTTGGGATGGTGAAGTTGAGAGGTTTCTTGAAATTCTTAGGAGGGAAGTGCCGTTTGCGAAGAGGACTGTTGCGTTTTAAAACAAGGCTCGCGTGAATTCGCTTAGGCGGTGGTTTTTCGACCTAGGCGAAGTAGCGCCTTTTTCTTTTTAAAAACCTTCTGGTGTTAATTCACCTAGGCGGTGGTTTTTCTGCCTGGGCGAGTTTACACCAGTGTGAAACCCCTAATTTCGTTGTAAATCCTCTTAGGCGGTGGGTTTTCCGCCTGGGCGAATTTACGCCAGTGTAGGAACTCAGCTTTTCTTCATTTTTCCGCCTAGGCAGTGGTTTTTCCACATGGGCGAAGTTACAGCAGTGTAGAAATTCAAACTTTTTCTTCGTATTTCCGCCTAGGCGGTGGTTTTTTCGCCTAGATGAATTTACGCCAGTATGTTTTCTCAGCCTTTTGTCCAATTTTTTCCTGGGCGGTGGTTTTTCTGCCTAGGCGAATTTTCACTAGTGTGGACATTAGCTGGATTCCTTCAGGTTTTTACATTTTTGCTCTACACCTCTTACTTCCTCTTCATTCCTCAAACGAGTTTTAGCATGCAAATCAATCCTAAGTATCTAGCCTCATCAATTCACCACAAAAAAATAGTATTACGAGATCAATACGATCTCCAAAAAGTAATTTATACAAAAGTTGGGAATGTTTGTTACCCTCGATGACATATCAAAAGATCTTGCTTGGTTTTACGTCCCTAGCATGGACGTTTATGAATTCCAGCTCTATCCTTCAACGAGGGAGATGTTCTCCACAACTCACTCTTTATCTTTGAAGTAGTTCTCGATCCGCTCCCCATTGACTCGAAAAGTTCGTCCGTCTGCGCCTTCTAGCTCAATAGCACCAAATAGATAAATATGCTTGATCTGAAATGGTCCAAACCACCGAGACTTCAACTTTCCAAGAAAGAGTCTCAGCCTTGAGTTAAACAATAAAACTTGTTGGCCCGGACTGAACTCCCTCCGGACTATCATTTTATCATGCGACCTCTTCATTTTATCTTTGTAAAGCTTGGCATTCTCATAAGTCTCGTGCTGAAATTCCTCTATTTCATTCAATTGGAGGAGACGTTGCGCACCAGAAACTTTTATGTCAAAGTTGAGTTTCTTAATCACCCAGAATGTAAGGTACTCCAATTCAACGGGCAAATGACATGCTTTCCCAAACACCAATCGATACGGCGACGTGCCGATTGATGTCTTAAAAGTTGTGCGATAAGCCCATAAAACATCGTCAAGCTTCACTGCCCAATCCTTGCGATTAGTATGAATCGTTTTCTCCAGAATTAGCTTAATTTCTCGGTTTGAACTTCAGCTTGGCCATTTATCTGTGGGTGATATGGTAGCACCACCTTGTGTCTAACCCCATACTTTGCCAACAAAGCGCTTAGCATTTTGTTACAAAAGTAGGTTCCCTCATCACTGATTAAGGCTCGAGGTGTCCCAAACCTTGTCATGACATTGTGCTGAAGGAACTTCAAAACCACTTTGGCATCATTGGTAAGTGTTGTTATGGCCTCGACCCATTTAGACACATAATCCACCGCTAACAGAATATACCCCTTGCTAAATGACGGTGAAAATGGCCCCATGAAATCTACGCCCCACACATCAAATAACTCAAGCTCAAGAATTGACGCCAGTGGCAATTCATGCCTTCGTGATATGTTACCCACCCGTTGACATCTATCACAAGTTTTCACAAACGTATATGAATTCTTTAAATAAAAAAGGCCAGTAAAAACCTAATTGAAGTACTTTTGATACTGTCCGAGTCGTACCAAAATGGTCGCCACAAGGTGATGAATGGCAATGGTAGAGAATACTAGCCATTTCCTCCTCCAGAACACATCTTTGGATCACCTTATCAGCACATTTCTTGAATAGTAATGGCTCGTCCCACATATAATACTTTGCATCAAAAAGAAATTTCTTCCTTTGGGCTCCCGTCAACTCAGGTGGTAACACGTTACATGAAAGATAATTCATAATGACCGCATACCAAGGAAGTGCATTTTCCACTGAAAATAGTTGTTCGTCAGGGAACACTTCCGTAATGCTAGACTCCTCACCAACGTCTTCTTGAATCAACCTTGACAAATGGTCGGCAACAACGTTCTCACTCTTCCTTTTTTATCCCTTATTTTAGCATCAAACTCTTACAATAGAAGAATCCAACTTATCAATCTCGGCTTGGCATCTTTCTTTGCAAATAAGTACCGGATAGCCGCGTGATCCGTGCAGATGATCACTTTTGACCCAATGATATAAGACCGGAACTTATCACAAGCAAAGACCACCGCTAGCATTTCTTTCTCAATTGTGGTGTAATTATCCTGGGCATCATTCAATGTCTTACTTGCATAATAGATTGATCAGAAGATCTTCTCTTTCCGTTGGCCTAACACCGCGCTAACAGTATAGTCACTCGCATCGCACATTATCTCAAATGGCAACTCCCAGTCCAGAGCGACCATTATTGGAGTCGTGCTCAACTTCTCCTTTATCGCCTTGAAAGCCTCCACGCAAGCCTCATTGAATTCAAATGAAGTATCCTTCTCAAGAAGGTGACATAACATCTTCACCGTCTTTACGAAGTTCTTAATAAAGCATCGGTAAAAGTCGACATACCCCAAGAAACTTCGAACTCCTTTCACATTAACTGGTGGTTGAAGCTTCTCAATCGTTTCAATCTTTGCTCGGTCCACCTCAAGCCCCTTGGAAGAGACTCGATGACCTAAGACGATCCCTTCTTCAACTATAAAGTGGCACTTCTCCCAATTTAGAACCAAATTCTTCTCCTCACATCAGTCAAGAAAAAGCGCCAGATTGTAGAGACAGTGATCAAAAGACGGCCCAAAGACTAAGAAGTCATCTATAACGATTTCCATTTTCTCTTCCACCATATCAGAAAATATCACCATCATACACCGTTGAAAAGTTTCTAGTGCATTGCAAAGGCTAAACAGCATACGTCGATAAGCAAACGTTCCATACGGGCATGTGAAAGTAGTCTTCTCTTGGTCATCCGGTGCAATGGCTATTTGATTGTAACCTGAATAGCCATAAAGAAAGCAATAGTACTCATATCTGGCTAATCAATCTAGCATTTGGTCAATGAAAGGAAGAAGAAAATGATCCTGTTGACCTTCTTGTCATGTTCTTGACATAAATTTGGATAATTTTTACATGGTTTGATGAATTTGACATGTTTTCAATGTTTTTTTGTTTTTTACTTGGTTACTTGATATACATGTTATGTACATGGAATAAAAGTATAATAACCACATAAACATGGTATGTACAGGCAATATAAACATCGTGAAGACAACATCAAAGTGTGTTTAAGAAGATATACCATGTTTAATGGAGTTGTTTTTCCCTGAGCATTTATTTTCTTTTCCTTCTTTGGATCGTCTCGGTTGTTCTCAATCGTTCGTTGTCAACCTCTTAAGATCTTTCTCCAAAATCCTCATGAACTTCTTTGAGAAGACATTTTGATGGAATTTCCAAGTTTTTATCGAATAGAAAGCTTGAAAACCCTTTGGACCCGAGAGAAGAATTAAAGCCTAGAGAGAGAAGGTATAGGTTCAAGACCTTTTCCAAATGAAAACAGGGACCCTATTTACAAGGACGGGATGCCTGTGCATTGGACGATGTGCATGCCATCCCAAGAGGGTCCTTAGGGCCTGTTTTGCCTAATGGTTACTGATAGGTAGAAAATACCTATCTACTTCTAAGCCGTATTTGGTAGTTTTCGAGTGAATTAGTTATATTTAATTGTGTTTTTATTGTTTTTATATAATTCAGGTCTAGGGATACAAACAAGCGACAAACGAGCGAAAACGATGAAGAAACGTTGAAAGAACAAGGTTTCAACGGCACAAGACCCACCGCCGCGGTGGTGACAATACAAAGAATGCTAAAAATGAGCAAAGTACCATGACCTAGGTGGTGAAGGGCAAAAAGTTGGGAGCAGTCCCACGGCCTAGGTGGTGATTCCACCGCCTAGGCGGTAAAAAGGAAGAAAGTTGGGAGCAGTCCCACGGCCTCCACCGCCTAGGTAGTGAAAGATCAGAAGAGCAACCGACTTACCCACCACCTAGGCGATTAGCTCTGTGCAGAACTAAGATCTTTTGAGATATTTTTAGATCCTTGCCACTATAAAACCGGTTCGCCCACTTCTAATTGAACCCTCTTGGATGCTTGGACACCTCTAACCTTAGGAGGTGATCCTTGGCCATTCTTGAAGGATATATTCATCATCCGAAGAAGATAAAACATTAGCAGATCTATCGTTGGCGACAATAGATCACTCCACTTTAAGATTTGATCTTTTTCTCTTTGTTTCTCTCTTTATAATTTAATGTTTTGTTGTAAATGATGATGAATACCTCTTGGCTTAATGTTCTAATGGCCAAGATCACGATCGATTAGATAAATATTAGCTAGGGATCAATGTAGTTGTGTAAATACTTGTTTGATCTAATATATGTTTCTTTAACAGTTGTTTTCTTTTAAATCCGATTGTGTTTATCATTTTATATCTTAGTATGCTTGTTAAGGTATTAGGGTTGGATTTGAGAATACAAGGTTTGATACTCGGAAGAGGTAACCCTGAATTCTGACTAGGGTAAACACATCGTTACGATCTAACGACCCGGGAGGGTATTAATTAGTGTGAAATTGATGACGTTGGGACAAGACTCACGCGGCCTAGAGTCATTAATACATCAAGGGGGACTTCAGCATTGATACGAAATCACGTATTCTCTCGTCTTACACTCGGGAGAGGTGGCAGTGGAGTTTACGAACCGAGATTGTCGAATACCTAAACTCCGTTATTGTTAACTAAATGAAATCAAACATATATTAAGTGAATGAAATCAATCCCTAGGTAATCAACTTAGGTAGAATTAACCAACTAATTGTAATTTAGCTTAGTTTTAATTAGTTTAATTTTAAAACAATCCTTTAACCGTCTGGATAATAGGAGACTATGCAAATTGCGGTACTCAATTATTCAACCCGTCCCTGTGGGAACAATATCCAATCTTAAAGATCCACTATATTAAAACTGGACCTCGTGCACTTGCGAGTAGTTAATACGCGTGCGTTAAATCCTCGTCGTACAGTTACCCCTTCGGTAAGATTCTATAAGATCTTTAAAATGATTTGGTAATGATTACATATCTAGGTTTAATGATTGGAAATCATTTACAAATCATTTGCAATCATGAGCAGTCAATAGTCATCAATGCACAATCTTGGATATTATTGGTTGCATGCACATGGGAGGATTTATGGCTTGAAGTAATGTTTGCGGTTCAGCTTAGGGGCTAAGTATCGGTTACTTTCACTATTTCGGTTTTAGTTGCCATAAATGCTTTGGAGGTTCAATGGATCTAGTCTTGATGTGTCATTTAGCATTCAACGCATGACAAGGACACTTTATTTGATGGGCTTTGAATTGGTTCAATTTAGATTGAATCGGTTCAGTTTACATTGTACACATTTCAAGTGTTCTAGTTATCCCTAACATATTTTGATCAAAATATCTTAGTGCGTTGAATGTAGTCCCTCCATGTCATCACAATAATTTAATGCTAGATGGTATGTACACTTAATGACTCCATTAAGTGTAGTCTAGGTGGCGAACCGGATCATTAAATTCGATAACTATTAGTCACTTCTCAAGTAACTTGGTTCACTTCCTTAGATATTTTGTAGAAATTATCTAGGAAATTTCTTGGTTTGATCAAGGCTTTTGTCTTGATGTTTTCGGAGGATTTGATACTTTAAATGAAAAATTAGAAAAGTATTTTTGGTGTCAAGAAGACGAAACCAGTGGTAGTAATCGTTTCAGGGGTCAAATGGGCAATAAAGGTAATTGACGAAATTTCCTTAAGTGCAATAACTAATTTCATTGATATTAAAAAGTGATTTTTTTGAAAAATCTACATTTATTATTGTTGTTTTATCCCTCCTTAACATTTAGAATTTTTGAGGTTGACCCGAAACTTTTACTTATACCGAACTCAGTCAAATTGACAATTTTATACTTTTTTGTGTTTTTTAGGTTTTTGTAGTATCTAGTGTAATATAAGGCATAAATTCTCGTGCCCTTTAAACATCATCTTAAACTTTATCCAAACTTGTATATTAGACCTGATATTTTTGAAAACTTAAACCGGGGGGTCAAAATAGGGTGTCTACAATTGCCTCTCTTTGTCATGTGAGTTTACTCGTAATGCAAAAGATAAGGACAGTTGATATTTTGGCCACCACTAAAAGGAAAATTTACTTGGGAATGGACTCGACTTGTTACAATCTTTGAAATTTGAGCGAAGATGCTGGTGAACAATTATTAGTGCTAATGTACGATATCGATCTCATGATGAACAACATCGTGTAGAAGGACGCTTTGGTGATGATTTTATGGGAGACTCACTATATCAATTTCATGACGGACAACTTCGTGTAGATGATAAATTTAGTAGATGGTTTTTGATAGACTCACTACATCGATATCATGATGAACAACTTCTTGTAGGGGATCAATTTAATGTATGGTTTTTGAGAGACTCACTATATCGACCACATGACGAACAACTTTATGTAGAGGATTGATTTAGAGGATGGTATTTTAGAGACTCACTATTTAATGGATGGTTTTTGAGAGACTCACTATGTCAACTCATGACGAACAACTTCGTGTAGAGGATCGATTTAGTGGATTGTTTTTGAGAGACTCACTATGTCGACCTCATGACAAACAACTTCGTGTCGAGGATCAATTAAGTGGATGGTTGTTTGAGATAATCACCATATCGATCTTATGATGAACAACTTCGTGTAGAAGATCGATTTAATGGATGGTTTTTTAGAGACTCACTATATCGACCTCATTACAAACAACTTCATGTAGAGCATTGATTTAGTAGACAATTTTTTATAAACTCACTATGTCGACCTCGTGACGAACAACTTCGTGTAGAGGATTGATTTAGTGGATGGTTTTTATGAGACTCACTATGTCAACCTCATAACAAACAACTTCATGTAGAGGATCGATTTAGTGAATGGTTTTTGAGAGACTCACTATGTTGACCTCATAATGAAAAACTTCGTGTAAAGGATCGCTTAAGTGGATGGTTGTTTGAGAGAATCACTAGATCGATCTCATGATGAACAACTTCATATAGAGGATCAATTTAGTGGATGGTTTTTAAGAGAATCACTATGTCGACCTCATGACAAAAAACTTTGAGTAGAGCGATAGGTGTAAATTATGTATCTATTTCTAAAACAAACAATGTTAGTTTTCGATTATGTTTAGTACATTTTGGTACGTTTTAATATGTTTTTATTCTTTTTATATTAAAAACAGGTGTGTATGGTGAAAATATATGAAAACAGAGCATAAACGATCAGATCGGACCAAGAACAGTCAAAGAAAGGTGGAAAAACAAGCTCGAGGGCAATATTTTGAAAAGAAGACCGCTGTCGTGGTAGTGAAAATGCAGAGAGGTGCTTTTCTTGCTGAATATCCACTGCCGCAGTAATGAGATCCACCGCCGCAGCGATGAAAATAGAGGATAGTCCCTGAATCCACCACCTAGGCGATCAATGAACCGACTTACCCACTGCCGCGATGGTGAATCCCACCGCTGCGGCGCTCACCTCTGCACAGTTTAGATATTTAATTTAGATATTTTTCCTATTTATACCCCTTCCTCTCCTCTCCTCCGGCCATTAGAGCTCCATTAGGGATAGTATATTTTGGATAGACGTTTTGGGAGCGCTCATTCAAATCCTAAGGAGAATATCACAAAGCAAAGAAGGGAGAGCGATCTCGAAACATTTTTAGCGACAAATCTTTGAACTAGGCTAAGTTTCTCTAGTTCTTTCCTTTATTTCTTAACTTATGAGTATTGTTTGAGCATGTTTAGCTCAATTTACATTGTATAATAGGCTATGTCCATGAGCTAAACGGGTTTTTGTCTAGGGATTAATATCATTTATGAAAATGTAGTTTTGTTTGAGTTTGTGTTTCATTAATGTATGTTTTATAATAATTTAGATTGTATTTTCTTTGTTGTCATGTTATTATGCTTGTCTAGATAATTTGAGAATATGGGGTTTAATACTTGGGAGAGGTAACACCGGATTCGGATTAGAGTAAACACAACACGACAATCTAACGACCCGGGAGGGCGTTAGAAAGTGTGCAATCAATGACGTTGGGGCGAAACTCACGTAACCTAGCATTGATGACGATTAACAAATGTTGTTTTATCCTAATAGTATAGAGATAATATTTTATTTGTTATTTGTCTTCTTTTTCTTTTCACTCTAGAACTAGGGACGCATACTTCCTATATACTCCATGTATTGAGCTTTGCGTAGTGATCTCGATCCAGTTGGCCCAAGTCACTAGTGTTAAGACACCCCTACGACTTAGTACTTAGATTATATAGAGATCATGATTCACCCGATTGCTTTCATGTGACCACTCAGTATTTATAAACTTTCTGAGACCAATCTTTATTTTATTCTTCTTTTCTCTTAACACATACTTTCTGGATTTTACATTTTAAAGAATTAGAATAGTTTGATTCGGTCTTGAGGTCTTCGGTGATTTCATCTCTATCCCTACTACTTTTCCCCTTATCAGGTATTATCTTAATAAAAGCTTATTGTCTTCTTCCAATGTTGATCATCTTCAATATTACAAGGTTCCTCCTACTTTTATTTTTAGTAGGTTTCCATGAGCTTTAGAATCTTTGTCTATATTAGTCTATCCTTAACTACCTGACCTTTCAAGAACTTTTATCTGGAAGGTCAAGTTCTAAGACTTTATCCATCATCATTTACATCAAAAATCTTCTGAATATTTCATCATTTTACTCCGGTTGAGGAGGTCTTCTATACTCCTTCATGATTACTCTAACACTCTCGGGTTGGAATATGTGTAACGATTGCATAACAAGGTTACTAAGTTTTCCTCCTAACTTTCACTGATTTTATTGCCAAATATCTCTCCATCATTTGGTTGAAACAAGACATTTCTTTTAACATTTTTCTTTGGATGATGGTCTAATTTAGCACTAAAATTATACGTTCATAAGTTATTGTTGATCCTGAGATTTTAATGGACAATTAAATATTCATGTTTTTTGTGGGACTAATGATTTGTTTAAGTGTTTCAGTTTGTTAGTTCCGATTGATGAAGATTTGATGATAAAGATAACCTAGGGAAAACAACTCAAGTTTAAATTCAACTCTTAATATCCCAATTAGGATCACACATGACACACAAAAAAAATTAAATGATTTTTATGCATATTTGTGTTTTGAATAGGATCCTAATTAGCCAAATTATTGGCTCCTATGTGTAATTGCAAAAGAAATATTTATAATGGATTAAAATTGAATTTAAATATTTAGTGGAGCTAATTGAGAAAAGAAAATGGTTAAACGGGTGAAAATATAAATTAGAATGAGTTAAAAATGAGTTCAGAAAAGAGATCTAGTATCCTTAAGTCGACCGAACAAAGCAGTCAGAACTCTCTAAATCTCTAAGTCGACAAGTAGGTCGATCGGTGAAGAGAAATGAAACTCTCTGAATCTTCAAGTCGACAAATAGGTCGATCGATGGACACATAATCTTTGACTTAGCTACATCCTGAATCGAGCGGTCGATTGGTCGGTTGACTGATGGCATAGTTTCAGGATAATGAGGATTCTGAATTCATATCTAAAAGTAGCCATTTTTTGTTGAGATTTGTGAGAGATTTCAGAGATTTTATGATATTAAATATATAAAACACCTATTATTTAATTCCTATTGCTTTGGTTCATTAAGATTGAATATTTCTCAATTTGGTACATAAAATTATTTCTATTCTATTTAATTAAGATTGAGAAATATTTTGGAGATTTAATTGAGAGATTCAAAATTTGTAATTAAGTGAATTGAACCAAAATAAAGTCATAATAATATAGGGGGTCTAAAAGAGCAATTAAGTACCATGACACATGGGAACTAGCCATTAGAGAGCTGATTTATATCCCATATATATAGACCTGCATTTTTCATATATCGTTATCAAGTGAAAGTGAGATTAAGAGATCAAGATATCATATTGAGTTGTTCTAAGAGATATCATATTGAGATTTTGTGATAGCTATTCTAAGAGACGATCTTGAGAATCATTGATTATTAATCATTGCTGCTACCGGATCTGAAATAACTACGTTCTATTTATTTTTTCAGTGCATTTCGGTGAGATCTTTCCAATTATTTTCTATATTGCATTGCTTGTTTAATTTTGGAAATTGATCTTTAGAAATTGTTTCTAATTTTTATTGAAGAAAAATATTTTATAAACAATTTCTTAAATCTAATTACGTGCTCAATTATGTGCTACCCATCTTTCGTTAAAAATAAGATTTTGAGTATCTCACGTTTTCTATCACTAGCTTTGGGATATTATTGAGTTTTAATTTATTTGGAGTGGTAAAAGTTCCGAGTGAGAAAAATCATTTGTCTATTTTTATTGGTAAGTTGAGTGACGGATTAAATATTGTTGGGTGTATTTAATCAGAGGGTAGCCGATTTCAGTCTCTTCTTGTAAAGAGATTGAGGTAGTAATTCTTCTTGGATAGAATTGATTTTGTGTGAATTTTGTAATAGTTCAATCCTTACCGGGTAAAGGGATATTTGGAGTACTGGTAAGGTTTTGATTCTTTTGCCTTTACGTTAAAAAGAATTAAGTTATTCTTTAACCTGTAAAAAGTAGAGGTTCTTCCTTAACCTATGAAAAGGATTTTGTAAAAGTTAATTCTAAGCCTGTAAAATAATTGTTGTGTGAGTTTGATTCTTACCTTTAAAAGGATCTGGAATATTAGTGGGTGCAACTCTCCGTGGGGCTCGGAGGACTGAATTAGCCAAGACTAGCTTGGTGAACCAGTATAAATCTCTTGTGTACTGCAATCTTTAATTTGTTTATTATTATTGTTTAGCGTGCACCTAGTAAATTTTATAATTCCGCTGTGATATAAAGATAATAATTAATTTAGGATTAAAATTAATTATTTGATTTATTAAAGTATTATTCTGATAATTTTTTAATTACCCAATTCACCCCCCCTCTTGGGTATTCTACTGGGCCAACAATTTTGATTATTCGCGGTGTGTAAATTACGAGAAGAAAATTAATTTATGAAAGTTGGAGTATAATGACTTGAGTCAACCTTAGATAAAATAAGTCTACACTTAATGAAATATAGATCTAGTAGATGGGCATACAAGATACTATCTAATTCATTAGAATGGATTTAAGAAGTTAAGGGAAAGACAAAGATATATATGGTCTTTTTTTTTTCTTTTCTCGGAATAGAAAAGTTGGGTTCATTTGGCTCAAGGCTTGTCATAGAGAGACAATACTTTGCAATGTAGAGATTTGGGAGTGGTTTTGGCTACTTCTAGTAAATGGAGTGATTAAGTCCATTTTATGATCTTGCAAACAGATCTTGGATTGTTCTTTAGCAAAAGCTACCTAAAGCAAATTTCCTATCTTTATTGAGTGATTAAAACCCTAGATCTTGATTTTATGGATGCAAAATGTCCAATCCTTATGCATGATTGTATTATTTTCTGTATATGAATATGTCGATATGAAAGGATGATTATATTTGTGCTGGATGCAATGCAATCCTAGGAAGATATAACTCTAGCAGGCAACTCTTAGATACGGTCTGAACAGACCTTGGCTTGGGTTTGGTTTCACATGATGAGGGTAATTTGGGATTTTTGGATTGTCCTCAACTCGGAAGTCATAGTTATCCTACGATTATGGCACGACTAACCTTTTATTCTCAAAATATTGATCTTTTGCTCTTAGGACTTCATGACATAATTTTATTCCTCAAAATGGATCATCCCTCCTCTAACTAAATGACAGACTTATTTGTTCCTTCCTAAAAAAATAGATAATTGTTCTTAGATTCTAACGATAGCATTGTACCTTTTCTGTCATAAAACATAGATAATTTCTGACATGATTTGTTCTCTCTTTTTTTTCTTGCTTAAGACATGGGTCATTTATCCTAGGACTTTAATGATAATATTATCCTATTTTCTCCTCGAAACATAAATTATTTCGCCTAGGAATTATTGATACGATTTTTTTCCTCAAACAAGAGACCATTTTTCCTAGGTCTTAATGATAGAATTGTTTCCTAATTTTTTCTTCAAAAGATGGATCGTTCCTCCTAAGACCTGATGAAGGGTTTGAAATACCTTTGAATTCATGATGTCTTCTTGAGGGTTAATTTGTTTTGATAGTCTCACTGGTGAACCTTAGGTGGCTTCTTAGCCGAATCGGTTTTAACTTACTTAAGGTGTTTTGAACCTAGACCAAAAATTTCTTCCCTATGGTTTACAGTTCCTACTGTATAGAATTTGTGAGAAAGAATACTTCACTTAGGACATGTCATGTAAATCCTAGGGAAATGTAACCTAAGGTATACCTATTATTGTATTGCATAGTCTTGATTTGACTTGGTGGTGATACTTTCTTTCATCTTGGTAAGTTTGGCGTGATTATCATCAATCGACATAGTTTCCTTTATGTTGCCTTTAGCGAATGAACATTAGACGACGTTTTTTAGCGAAGGCCATTTTTTTGGATGACTTATCGAGGTAGGGTTTTTATGTAGATTATTTGAGAGGCAAAATCATTCAAGAATTATTGGAGTTATGATCAAGTTGAGTTATAACAACTTTTTCACTAAATATTGTACTAGAAAAATAAGGATTTCAAATGTGTAAGAAATGTACATACGGTAGAAAAAATTTTCTCTCTCCAAGATAGTATCCTAAGTATAGCGAGGTTTTGGATACCATTCTATCCTAGGCTCACTATATGGGGTTTATGGATTTTCTACTAACGTATCCTAGAAAGTTTCGGTTCCTATATCTTCAAATCTCTATCGTCTTCCCCGAGGGAACATCCATCTATGGCTGGTGATCCAAGCGAAGCGAGTTTCATTTTCATATCTGATAGGTGTGAAAAACCTATCTATTTCTAAATCAGATTTGTTAGTTTTCAAGCGTTTTAGTTATATTTAATTGTGTTTTAGTGTGTTTTAGTGTAGAACAGGGGAAGGACGTCAAAGGGCGAGAAACAAATGAAAACGGTGGAGAAACGGTGAAGTAAATGTGCAAACCAGGGTTTCGGTAAATGGAGATCACCGCATAGGCGGAAGTTCCACCGCTTAGGCGGAAAAGAGGCAGAATGTTGGAGTGCTGAAGGGCTGAACCACTGCCTAGGCGAGAAAACTACCGCCTAGGCAAGAAAAGAACAGATTGTTATGCCAGCATGCACCGCCTAAGCAGAAAAACCATCGCTTAGGCGAAGTTACCGACAGAACTTAACCGACTTAAGTCCACCACCTAAGTGGTGAACCACTGCTTAGGTGGTGACACTCTGCAAAGAAATATCTATTTTTAGATATTTTAAAGATATTTTTCAAATCCCTCATTTTAACCCCTTTCTCCACCAAACCTAAAAAAAGGGAGAGACGTGAAAGGAGGCTCCGGTTGACATCTTGAGAGCTCTCCTTCCACCTTGGTTAGGTTTAGGTAATTTAGTAAGTAGATTAGATTAGTTTAGGAGGTTTTCTTGGCCAATCCTTGAAGAGCTAGAAGAGGAAATTCATCAACGGAGAAGAGGAAGCTCGAGAGGATTGTTCTTTGGCAAAAGTGGACTACTCCACTTTGAGATTTGGATTTTCTTCCCTTGTTTCCATCTTTGTATTTAATTTTTATTATTGATGATGATGATATCCTTTTGATTTAATGTTGTATTGGCTAAGAACATGTTAGTGTAATTTAGAGATTAGTTAGGGAAAGGTGTAGTTGTGTAAATACTCGTTTGGTTTAATATACGTTTTTTTAACGGTTGTTGCTTTTAAGTCCTATTGTGTTCATCATTTGATGATGATCTTAATATTCTTGTAAAGGTATTAGGGTTGGATTTTAGAATCTAGGGTTCGACACTCGGGAGAGGTAACCCTGGATTCAGACTAGGGTAAACACATCGTTGCGACCTAACGACCCGGGAGGGCGTTAGTTAGTGTGCAATCAATGACGTTGGGTCAAGACTCAAGCGGCCTAAAGTTGTTAAGACATTGAGGGGGACCTCTTCGTCGACACGAAGTCGCGTATTCCCCCGTACTACACTCGGAAGAGGTGGCGGAGGAGTTTACAAACCGAGATTATCGGATACCTAAACTCCGTTATTGTTAACCGAACGAAATCAAACGTGTATTAAGTGAACGAAATCAATCCCTAATTAATCAACCTAGTTAGAATTAACCCACTAATTGTAGTTTATCTTAGTTTAATTTCAATTCACGTCTTCCGTCGTCAGGATAACACGAGACTACGCCAATTGCGGTATTCAATTCAATTATTCACACTTTTCTCTGTGGGAACGATATCCGATCTTCAAAGATCCACTATATTAAAACTTTAGACCTCGTATACTTGCGAGCATAAGAAGGCGTGCACAAACGCGCCCCTACCAATATCCTAAGAGAGAAACTCACCCTACCTTGCTACTACTAACTCCTCTTTCTATCCTAAGGGTTTCGGCGCTTAGGTTGGTGTGATGAAATTGCACAACTTCAATCTCTATTAGTGACCTTTCTATCCCTAAGAATATTATGACTTGGGTTTTTCATCATGATATGCAATGAAAAAGTAGTGCTCAGAAATAAATGCAGGAATTTAAAAAATGCAAATTAAATGCAGATATTGAACGATAATAAATTAAATGCAGTAATGTAAATAGAATAAATAAAAGCCTACTAGTATCTACATATGGAATTTTCGGGAATTATTTTATGTTTGAAAATCCAAATACATATTTCTTGGATTTTATTTACATAGTGAATATAGAATTAGACTCCAACTAGGCTTAACCCTCTAAAGTCCCTAGCGGAGTCACGAGCTGACGCACCCTAGATTTCCTTGAAGGAAAGATGAAGTAGATCCGGGAAAGAAAAAAAAAAGGAAAATAAGTTTTCATTTCTCCCTCTCAAAATTCTCAAAATTCATTCATTTTTTTAAATGATTTTTAAGGGCAATTCTAGGCATCAGTTTTAAAACAAAAACACATTCTTAGGGCCGAGATTTTAAAAAATGAGTTACCACCTAGCATGGAGTTAAATGGTGTGCTAAGTCACCAGTATTTTAGAAATTCATTTTTATTTGAAATAGCCTAAGTTTTTAATCGAAAATAGTCAGACTTTTACCTAAAATTTCTATAAATTTTGGGGGTCGGTTATGCTCGGGAAAGATGGTCCCAAGACGGTACCTAAGTCTCAATAGATATTCACCTTTAAAAAAAGTCCAAACAATTTTTAATTGGTTTTTGTTAACAAAATAATTCTATTTTTCAAAGTTTTTATCTTTCTTATGCATTTTTATATGTAATGAAATTAGTAGATGTTATCCTCTAATCAACAACCCCCAATAACAATAAATGAAAATTGAAAATGTTTTTGGTATTTTTTACGTCCGAACCTTGTAACGTTTGCCTACGTATCCCAGTAATCACGGGGAAATAGGTCGCCATGTAGTTCTACTGGTCGAAGATGAACTGATTTTTATTTAGATAGATGACCCAACTCATATGTGGGTTGCCTACATATCTCAGATCATTGAGAATCAGGTCAACGCGTAGTTCATTTCGCGATGAATTTTGTTTTGAGTTTATTAGAGTTCGATTTCACTTGTTCCTAAGAGAATCAAATACACTATGTACAACATGTTTTCAATGTTTTTTACTTGGTTATGTGAAATTCATGCTATGTACATGGAATATAAGTTCAATAACTGCATAAACTGGTATGTATAAGCAATATAAACATATTGAAGAAAATATCAAAGGGAATTTAAGAAGACTGATGAGGATGTTATTTTCCAACAAATCAAGTACTTTTAAATTTAAATACTTGTGCGTTTTCAAGCATTTTTGTTAATTTAATGTGTTTTTGTATTGTTTTGTAGGAATATAAATAAATGGGAGAAAATGTGTAAAATGAATGTAGGTCTAGTGATTTCAAGACCGATTTTGACCATGATTCAGACAAGAACATTATGACCAGATTTCAAAGGTTGCACGCTTCAGCATGAAACTCAAGCTGTAGGGCAAAAATGCACGCTGCAGTACCAAGGTTCTATCCCAACAGGTCAGAAACTTCACACTGTAGCAGAAAAAAAAATAGCCCCAAAATGTAGACAAGACTTATTTTGAGCCCTATTTATACAATCTTATCCCATAAACCCTAGGTGTGGCGAAATTAGGAAGGAAAATACCATTGTCAATTTTTGGGAGAGAAACACCATTGGAGGTACAAAAAAGCTAGAGAGGTAGCTTAGAGTAATGATTATTAAAGATTTGAAGACTTGAGCTCTTCTCCACAATGAGTTTTTCTTCTCTTCTCTTACCCTAATCTTTTTATTAATTTTTGTATTTGTGAATATTGTGTTGAATATATTTGCATCTATGGATTTCTTGAAAATATTAGTAATAGGTGTCATTATATTGAGTTAAAGTTTTTATCTATGGGGATTTGAATAACATTGTATAAACTATGCCTTAAGAATCTAAGATTTTGTTAATTGGATTTCATGTTTCGATCATTTGTATTTCTTTATGCATATTTGCTAATTTATGCCAGAGGTAAATTAGATATCATAAATGTGTAAGATTAAACATTCGAGAGGTAATATGTTTAATCCTCTCACACTCAAAAATATCAAAAATTACTTCATTCTACAAACATGAGCTTCTACCACCTCATATAAAATATAATCAATTAATGTCCCAATATACTATATGATAGAACTACATGAGAATATAAATTAAATTTTACTCAATTAACGCACGATGATTATTTAAATCAAATTTCACATGCAAAAATTGTTTCACAAGATATACAGGATATTCAAAAATGGAAAATGATTTTCTGAACACAAAATTACTACAACCTCACATATATACATACATACATATATTTATATATATACACACACACACACATTCATATATACATATATAATGGGACATTAATTGTGCATAAAGTATTTGGAAAGATCTTACCAGATTTTTTTTGGAAATTATAGAGACAAAAGTTTAGTGCAAAAACCAGTGGCAAAAATCGACGAATACCTTAATCAAGATATTCAATAAACTCTAAAATATAATTTCAGCAAAATAATACTCAATTTTTGAAAAGGACGATTTAAACCTGTTGTTCGTGATTTTTTATATTGAAATTCATGGGTCCATATATATAGATTTCAAACTATTCCTATAACGGTTATTTTTCAAAACATAAGACCATAAATGTCATATATAGACTTTATATAATATATTCTTTTCAATTTGAAATGTTTGACCAAAAAATATTCTTTTAAAAAGATCAAATTAGTCCCCAAAATGTTTTGTTCCAAACTCCTTAAAAAAATAAAGTAATTTTTCTCGTAAATCTCATAGAATCAATTAATAAAACGACTAAATAATAATATCTTCAAAATATATTATAATTATATATAAAATATAGTCAAAATACCTTAAAATAAGGTTTAATAACGATTGGCCCACTGATCTACCTAAGAGAAGAGGTGAATTGGGTAGTGATAAAAAATTTAAACAATTAATTTATCAAACACACAAGTTATCAATTTATTAATTGATTATTATCTTGTCCTACGGCAGAAACATATTTAGCTAAGTACACAACCGAAAAACCAAAAATAAATAAACAACACAAAATGATTTATCCTAGTTCGGTAAGCTACTCTTACCTATGTCCAATCCTTCGAGCTCTACAGGGTTTTTGCAATATCCACTAATCCCTAATTCTTTTCCAAGGTAGGAACCAAACCCTTACAATCTTTTTCACTGGTTTAGGACTAATTCTTTTCATAGACTCAGAATCAATCATTGATAATTTTCCTTTCCACAGACTAAGAAATAACCCTTATCATTTTACTAGGCTAATGAATAATTAATTGTATTAGAGGAAGAATCAAACTCAATCATTTTCACAGGCTAAAGATCAAACCTAACTATCCTGATTGACACCGTCCAAAATAAGTCTAATCCGATCACACTCGCAAGTACGAAAAACACTAAGTTTCTTCCCACATGATCCTCTACTACATCAATGCAAATTATACTCAATTAATTTTCCAAAACTACATGATGAACTATGTGAGAAAATAAATCTAATTTAACTTAATTAAAGCACACAATATTATATAATCAAATTTTGTAGGCAAAAATCACTTCTTAAGATATGCAAGTTATTAAAACGCAAACACGATTTTTCAATCAGAAATATTCCAAGTTAAATAAAGATATACCAATTAGATAATAGAATAAAAGAACATAAATTAACTTGAAAATATCTCACCAGGATTTTTTGAAAACAAATAAGATAGATCACTGTAGTATAAAACCGGTGATGAAAATTTTTTCACACTCCTATTAAGAACATTTTCAAAATCACTCTTTAAAAATATATTAGTAGAATCACACTCTCTTTTAACCAAATGATTATGTAAACTCTTTGTTCTTGATTGATTATAGGTAAAAATGCATGCCTTATTATATAGATTTCAAACCATGGCGATAATGGCTATTTTTCAAAACATAAGAAAATACATGACACTTGAAGACCCCATATGTAATATACTTTCAAAATAGATATATTTCATTAAAAATAATCTTTAAAAATAAGAATTTGGTCCCCAATTCAACTCATAGAATCAATTAATATAAGAACCAATTAATTGGATCTTCAAAATATGTGATATACATTTGAAATATACCCAAATCCCTTTAAAATTTGATTTTTCAACATTCAAAACTATAGGATTTTGGTAGATCACGAAAATTGAAACAGTCAAAGTTAACTGGATCTGCCACTGTCGATCGGCCATCTTTCTGTCGATTGATCGGCTATCTGCAATGGTCATAATTCAAACCATTTATGGCATGTGTTGGTCAATTGCCCCTACTGTCGATTGACTGATTTAGTCAGTAGATTCCTTACACATTGCTTTTAAGCTATTGTGTTTTTGTTAGTCGACCGACCCTTTTCGTTGGTTAAGCGAATTGACCAGATTTTTCCCATTTTATCTGTTAAAAATATTTTCTCAATTCAACACTTTATGAAAAATATAATCATGATTTTAACACTTTATAAAAAATCATTTAGGATCTTAAACTTATTACTTCCTACCATGACAGACATAAGTTTGCTCAATTTTAAGCATCATAAGTGATCCTAATCTTGTTGCATTAAAGGTGTAAGAGTATTAACTGTTGTTACCTAAGAATACAAGAATTTAATGCTCCAAAAATTTCTTCAACGTCTATGTTTGCAACCATCTTAAAAATATTGTCTTGTAAATCTTCAATGATCAATATCTTTTTTGATTTAATCTTTTTCTCATTTGACCAATAGAAACTCTAATCTAAAATTACTCAATAAACACATTAGTTACATAAAATATCAAATTTCAATTGTCTATCAAAATATCTAAGGTCAATAATAATGTTCAAAATCTTAATATTTGAGTCGAAGATATCAAAAATTAGATTGTTCAAATAACCTAAAAAAAATACACCCTCGATCCATCGACCATCTCAGTGATCAATCGGTTGCCCCTTCAATGGCTTATTTTTCAACAGTTGATAACCAGTTGGTTGACTGAACAGTCAATAACCAAAAACCCCACAGTGTCCATGTTGGTCAATCATTTAGGCCAAAGACCAAAAAACTCTTAACCTAAATCTCCCTGTCAATCGCCTACATTTTTCTCATTATCACTTTTAACCATAACTCGCATAATTCAATTAATTTCTTGAGTGTTTTTCATGATCCTAATTGGTTTACAATAAGAACGTAAATGGTATTGAATTGTTTTTACCTAGAAATACAAAAACTATTTTTAGCTCCAAAAACCTTCAATATCTTTATTGCAACCATCTTTAATCCTTTATCAAATGTTATCTTGAAATCCATCATCAACTGTTATCTTGAAATTCATCCTATTTCGCATTTACTCAATCAGAACATTGAATCTTAAATCACACAGTAAAATTATTAGTTCCCTGAAAACATCGAAGTTAACTTGTCCATAAAAACATCTAGGGACAACAATCTTTCCCCTTTTATGATGACAATTAACGTTGATATTTGTTTCAATAAAATATATATCCACACTCCCCTTGAATAAGAGAACGGGTTATTATACGCATTTAAGATCATAATGAGAAAAATAATTTCAATAATATGCAATGTAAATCATAAGAATTTTATTACTCCTTTTTTAATAGTTATGAATTTATGCATGAAAAACATCATAAACGTTTTTCGCTTTGTCATCTCAAAAAGTAGAGTTGAAGGATCAAAACATCTGTTGTAGGCACACATCATTATTCCTAGTCATTCCAAATATTTTTCAAAACTTTTATTGGTGTAAGTTTAAAAAAATGAAATTATAGAAAAATTATTATTTTTAAAAAAGCAAAAATTATCAATATCATAATTATTGAAGAATAAATTTTTGAAACCCATTTTTCAAATAAATTTTTGAAACCTATTTTTCAATCCTTTAAGAGTTAATGCAAAAATTATAATTTAAAACAACTCTCAATAAAGATCATAAAGTCATTTTTTATTTCAAAAAATTTCAACCATTTAAAACATCAACATTTTCATATAAGATTAAAAAAATGATTTTTCATAATCAATTCACAAGAAAATTTAATCTTAATATTCATATAGATCATCTTGAGGCAATATATGAGATTAAGCATTTAAGAGGTCAAAATGTAACTAACCAAACCAATATCCAAATTGATAATGTTATTCATAATCATAATTACTAGTAAATGTTCATCCTCAATCCTACCTTACTATTATAGACCAAAATGTTTGTAGCTTTTCTACACAATATAACAAATTAATATATTTTCCAAGAAAATGAACTAAGACCAGAAAACGAGTAATATGGGCCAAGTGAGCTACCTGAAGGTGGTGGTTGGTAGTACGAACTTGATTAACTTTCTGTTCCATGAGGCATCTATTGATACTAGGAGGTTAATGGGCCAGTTGTTCTAGGAGGCATGTGCGCGTTGTACGGCTGAAAACTTTACATCATCCCATGAAGCTGCTCTATTGAGTTTGCCATCCTCCACATCTATAGATCCATTGACATTGGAATTTTTCCTACCTAAGTGAAAATTCTATGAAGCATTTCATATATACCGTGAAGCCACTAATCAACCACTTCAATATACTGTTGGAAGTTATCAAATTCATCGTGTAAATGATTCATTCTTTCATACATTCCATCAAACCCCATCTCTCAACTTCCTATTCACCTTCTTCACCTCTTGTTCTAACCCATATATTCCCTACATGTTTATAACCCATTAATATAATACTATTTGAATTAAAACAAGATGAGCATGTCATAACATACACAATCATCATCAGTAGGAACACCAAAAATCTCAAGACTTCTTTGAATAGCATCACTATAAGGCAACACTGGAGAGGGCACTCCCAATTAATGTTTCATATGTTCAACATGAGATATGAAATATAAATTTTTGTTCCATTCATAATAAATGATAGAAAATACAAATCAAAATCAGTAACAGTCACACAATTTCCCTACATAGAGCAATGGAATAGGTGATTATGACGTGGAGAACCATATTTTCTAAACTCAGAGCCCTAGCCTTGGCATTAATAATATTTTTATTTCTTCAAGCTTGATTAATGTTAATATTTTGTAAGATCCAATAGGCAATTTAAAGGGAAAACGGTAAATTTATTAATCTTAAGAAATTTGGCAAAATCATCCAGAGACAAATCAATATCAACTCCATTAACACATGAATGAAGCCTATCATCCACTATTATCAAATTGCAGTGAAACATTTTCTACCAATGTGAAAAACAAGGATTACTTTATGACAAAAAATCAGTCCACCCCAAGCCATTAAACTTCTCCTCAAGGCCAATATAGTTATTTCTCAAATTAGCCAATTCAATCGGCCTATAACAAACAACCCTTGATTTGTTAATGTCCTCATTAAATTTCTTCTCATTTTCTTAACTTAGAAATGAACTTCATCAAAATTAGGCATTTTATTATTCTTCCCCTTTTCTAGTGACTTGCTTAACCCCATAATCAAGAAATCAACCTAACTCACTTAGTTATTTCTAAACCTAATGCAAGATCTTAGAATAACCAAGTAATTTACACAAACTTAGGATGAACAAGCACAAAAAAAAAATTTGGAATAGATCTTACTTGAAGTTCCAACAACCCTTGGATGACTCGAGACCATGCAATCCACTTTCAAAACGTTCATATTTGGCTCTAAAGTAAAGAAAGTTTCAAGTTTGATTGAAGATGAACCATCCTAGGTGAATGAATCTTGGAGAAATGATAAAAATAATTGGTGAAATGAAGAAAATGACCTAGGTTTACAATATTTCTGCCAACAGTAGGTTGACCGGGTAATCAAGTAGTTGACCGACTTTTATCTATTTGGTCAACTGGTAAACTTTGGCGGTCAACCGAATTGGATTAATTTTTACCTTTTGTGTTATTATTAGCCTCATCCATTTCTTAAATGATCTTCATAAATATTTGATTTAAAAAAGTCATTTTAAAATGTTAAATTAACTACACAACTACTAAAAAAATATAAATCTAATTAGTAAAAAAAAATGCAATGCATTTGTCTCCCTAAAAAAATTTATGTATTTATAATTTAAGAAAATTAACATACTTGGTTCGTCCTTGGGAGTCATTGGTGTGCGACCCTTAGTTTGATGATCAACACACATATCGATTTCCTTTGCATAAACTGACTAATCAAACTTGATATTCTGAGATGAATTAGGTTGATTTACCTAGATAATAACTATTTTTTTAATACTATGTATTGATCATGTTTAATTACAAACTCTTTATCTTTTTGGGATACTTGAGATTGATTCGTCTTGTTACAATGCGCAATGACTTTATACACCAGATTCTTTTGATTTTGAACTTGTACTTGTTTTCAATGATAATTGTTGGTTTGTCTCCCATATTGAAGTTGTGACTTCTAAAATCATTCACTTTATCATATCAATTCATACTTCTATGACTAGCAAATCTTGCATTTTTTTCTCTGCTAATAATTGTAGTCACCACATTTTATCCCGCTCTTTTTTTGCTTATCAAAAGTTTCGAGAAATATTTGAAAATTTGGACAAACTTTAAATCGACATTTAGAAGGACAAATTTTCCCCTTATATTCTCAGTTCAAATTTTGTATAACACTTAAAAACAAGTAAAATAAAAGAAAATTTGATCGAATTCTAGCATACATAAAACTTTTGGGTCGAAATTGAAATTTCTAAAAGTTAATTCGGGACAAAATTGATGAACTTTAAAGTGATTTTCCTATGGACATCACTTTTAATATATCTAAATTCAGTTTTCACCTTTTAATTTTAAGAAATTTGGTCAATTACGCTTACTTTTTGTTTTGACCCCAAAACTATTATTTTTGCTAATTTCATCAAATTGACAACCAAAACATTTTATTTTTCCAAATCGATTGTTCCAATAATATTTTGGATAGTTTAATTTTATTTTATTTCACTTTCAATTTCAAGAAAAATCCAAATATGGCTTTTAATTGAACAAAAAGTGTCCAAATTACTAAAATTGCTATATGCATATCCCCCAGGAATAAAATGAAGCATTGGATGCTTCTCGGGAATGGCAATAACAAACATTTAGCATCCCAAGGTCATTTAAATAAAATTAAAGACTTAATTTGTTGGAAAACAAAAGTCAAACATGCAATACCTAAAATAAGGGGTCTAAAATGATATATTTACGAAATAGTGGTAGGCCCCCATCAATCACCTTCAAATCCCATCTGAAGGGTTTGCGCACTCCTGAGTATGCAGACCCTTAATAGTACAAATTGGTATTGTTCACCCCCTAGAACAGACACATTGCTCTCTCTCTCTCTCTCTCTCTCTCTCTAGCTGCTAATATTCTTTCTAGTTTCTTAGTTCATATGCCAAACGCCCTCAAAATCTCTCACAAAAACTCTCTAAAATCTCTGTAAAAATCTATCAAAATCCTCTTCTAAAGATGTGAAAATTGAGCAAGAAAAAAAATGAAAAGAAAAAAAATAGAGGAGAAGGAAGAAATAGAAGAAAGATGAGAAAATCATAAAGGAAAACTGACACAAATCTAAGAAAAGTTCCCAAGAGAACACAAAAAACAAAATTTTATTTTCTTCCATTTTACTTTTGGTTATTTACTGTCCCGCATTTACTTTACTGTTTTGTGCCTTTTTGAACTTTTACTTTCTTGTCATTTATTTTATTGCTTTGTGCCTTTTTATGCTTTACTTTTCTGTCATTTACTTTACTTCTATGTGCCTTTCCGCACTTTACTTTATTGTTCTATGTCTTTTTGCGGTTTTGTTTTCTTGTCATTTACTTTACTACTTTATACCTTTTTGAACTTTACTTTTCAATGATTTTCTTTACTGCTTTGTGCCTTTCTGCGCTTTACTGTTTCGTACTTTACTTTACTGCTCTGTGTCTTTCCGCGCTTTACTTTTTGTTGACATTGTTGTTGTGCAACAACATTTGCATTTCCCTTTCATTATGTTGCTATTAACATTATTGATGGACAGTAATATTTGGATCCCCTCATTTATTATGTTGCAATTGATGAAGTGATAGAATATATATTTGTGTTTATTTTAAATAATAAATATATGTGTGATATTTTCTCAATATGAGATTGTATGTAATGACCCATTTCAATTTTAATGGTAAAAGTAAGGTTCTCTCTAATTTTTTCTTTTTTTTTTTTTTTCAAAGAGCTTTGTTTTACACAAAATAGATTTTCTAGAAAAATCTTTTTTTAAGATTGTTCTACTTAAAGATCACTTCCTAAAAAAAATTATTTCATAACATATCTTTTCAAAAAGTGTCTCCAAAGGAAATCTTCCAAAAAGTGTATTTTATTTTTTTTGCTAAATATTATTTATTTTTTCAATAAATATTTCTGAGAAGTTTTTTCTTCAAAATATATATTTTTTTTTAAAAAAAAAAAGTATGTTTATAAAACTTTCAAAAAATGTTTCAATTTATTCTTCCTTGAAATATGTTTCAAACTTATTTCTTTTTCAAAGGAGCCTTTAAAAAAAATTGTCTTTAACGCTTTTTTTTTTTGTTTTATCAAAAAATGATTTCCTAAGAAGGAATTTTTTTTTTTTTTTTTCAAATTGTGTTTTCAAATTTTTCTAAAAACAATTTTTTTTTAAAAAAAAATATATATATTTTGTTTTAAGTTTGAACCATAAAAACTTCTGTATAAAAAGATTTCTAAAAAATAGTTTTAAAAGTTCTTTTGGAAAATGAACAATAATTTCTACATGTTTTCTAAACTTAAAACATTGTTTTTCCACATTCCTAAAAAAAAATTCTTATAACTTTAAATTTTTTTTTTTTTTTTTTCCATTTGCTTTGAAATGCATGTAAGTTTTGCCAAAATAACATAATCTGGAAAAAAAAAAAAAAAAAAAAAAAAAAAAAAAAAAAGCTCCCCCTAAGGCCAAACATGTCAATATATCTATAATCAATAGCAAGTCTAAAAAGAGAATATTTGTTTGTTTCTTTGTTTGTTTTTTCAATTTATTGGTTTTTTTGAAACTCTTCTTTTGCAAAAAAAAAAATATAATAATAATAATTAAAAAAAAAAAAAACAACAAAAATATCTAAGTGGAATTTTTATGTTAATTGAACCGAAAAATATTACTTGGACTTATTTTGATTGAAAGATTTATTTAAACTTAGATACTATCGTCGAGCAGGTGTCTTGGGGTGCCAAACACATTCCCCAAGAATAATTGGCTCTCGAACCTTCAAAGAATTCTTTAGTTAAGACCAAATATTTTCAAGTCAAATAGTGTGCTATTTCAAAACTACAAAAATGATTTTTTTTTCTTTCTAAATAAAGATAAACAATCTTGGTGACTTGGCACACTATTTAACCTAATGCTAGGTGGTGACTTCATTTTAAAACAAAAATCGGCCCAAGAGAAATACATTGTGTTTTTTTTTTTTTTTTTTTTTTTTTTTTTAATGAATGGATTTAGTAGAGGAAACCAAAAATCATGTCTTTTTCTTCTTTCTTTTCAAAATTCGGGGTATGTCAACTGACGACTCCATTAGGGATTTTTAGATGGTCAAACTTAGTTGGAGTTTAAATCAATATTAATCCCAAGAAATGCGTTTTTGGTTTATGACAATTGCCTTTTAATATGAAAAAATATATGTCTCTTATTTTTGTGCATTTTCTTTTTCCTTTACTTGATTTTAAGCATGCATGAGGGTGTGTAAGTGTGTTTATTTCCTAAATTATTTTCTACACTCTACTATTTATTTCTGCTTTTATTTTCTATACTTTAATTTTTTTGTACTTTATTTATTTACTTTTCGCATTTATTTACTGTCTTTACATTACTGCATTTATTTTTCTGTAAGCTCCCTCCAAGAAACCATCACTGATCATCTCTTGAATTTCACAATCTTATAGTAGATGCGGGACCAAGCGGTCTACTAGCATAGTTTGGTCTCAAAATCGTCTAGGATTAAAAAGAGGAGTCAGTAGGAGCTAGGCAGTGCAATTTATCCATTAGGATGCGATTCTAAACCTTGTTTTCTCAGATCACCAACCGACGATCGATGCTTCTTCAGGATACCTTGGTTTGAAGATCCAGGAGCCGAACCTTTCTGGGATACGTTAAAAGAAAGTCATGAAGCCCATAAAGTGAACCCTAGGATAAAATTCTTCCCAAAACCCCATCAAATCAAGATTGTTCGATCTAATAATGCTTATATTTTATAACATACCTTGGGTCGTATCTCCTTAGAGTTTGCCTTCTAAGCATGTTACACAATTGTCCTTTATCGTAAGCTTGTATAATAGGAGTCATACACCATGATAATAATCTACATAGAAGCTCGTTCTAATATTTCATTAAGTAGGATTTAGGTTCATAACTGCTTAAGTCAAAAGTTGTTTTGTTAAGAAGCCAACTAAGGTTTACTTGTCAGACTGTTAAAATGGATCAACCTCATAAGAACATTATTTGGTATGAGTTCCAATACATTTTAGACCTTTTATTGAGTCCTGGGGGAAATGATTCATATTTTGAAAAATAAAAGGATAATTATTCCATAATCTTTTATGGCTATGACTTCAAAATTAAGGACAATTTGAAAATTTTAAGTTACCCTAGTCCTACGAACCCAAGTCCAGGATAAGGTCTGTTTGAAACACATCTCAAAATCACCTGCTAGAATTACATGATCCTATGATTGCATACATATTACACGCTCATAATCATCCTTTCATATAGATGTATATTCATACATAGGCAAGAATACAATCATGCGTAAGGATAATTTGCATAAGAAAACCCTTATATTTCATTAGTCAAGATCATTACTTGGTAATTCAAAGAAACATTCTTTAGGTGACTTTTGCTAAAACAAATCCATCAAAGATTTGCTCCCAAGATCAATAAAATAGACTCAATCCCTCCCTCTGTCAGAAATACTCAAACAACACCAAGTTTGCTACGATACAAAAAAGTGTTGCCTCTCTAAAATTGGCTCGAAACCAGATAAGCCCAGCCTCGTTATTTCGAGAAGTGATAAAGAAAGACCACTCATTGCCACCTGAAAATACCCCTAGTATGATAAAGGATTGGGATGAAGTACAAATCGAGAAGCTCCCTTATGGAAAATGGATCACCAAAGGAAATTACGAGAAAACCTACTCAACGAATAAATGAAACAATAGCCTTTTTAAATATTAGGACAATGTCAAAAAGTCAAATGCTAGAGACGAGGACGAATCAACCAAAAGTTCGGTCAATATTTGGGTTAATACTACAAACCAAGAACTACTAAACTAGGAGGATGTACTAGCAATCAAGACACCCTAGACAGGACATACTAAACCTAAGGAAAACTTAATCCAAGGGGAAATTTACAAAATATGAAATTAGATAAACTATATGGACCAATATATCAAAGAGATCAAACAGTCCATTCCAGTCTGTCAACCATATAGTAAGTGCACTACTGTAAAAGAAAGAAGCCTATATGCGACCTCAATAATCGAGACCCCTAAATACCAATCTTCTGTCTCTTCTCCATATTCTCTTCTCCCAAGTAGCTCTCGTCAAACCCACATCGAACCTTGAAATTCAATCCAAATACCTCATCAAATCTTTGATCCTACACAAAAGCATAAAGAGAAGAGACAATTCACCCCAGTCCCTATTTCACTCCCTCAAATCTATCGCTACTGCTTCAAAAATATGTTATTGGAACCAATTCTCCGCAAAAAAAAAAAAAAAAAAAAAAAAAACAATCCCCAAACTTTGATCCCCACACAATATTTGAATACCATTTTGGACGTGTCGACCATCACACTGACTAATGACACAACCTCATGAACCATGTCGAGGATCTCTTCCAACTGGAGATCATAAGCTTCTCAAAGGAGTATGAACTTTAGGAAGGAAATATATATCTTTACCTTTCCCTTTAATTTTATAAGTACATTTTAGTGAATTAAGTATTATCTTGTACAACTATGTACTAGATCTATGTATCACTAAATGTATGCTTATTTTATCTAGAGTCTACTTGAGTCTTTATGCTCTAACTTTCAAGTAATTAATATACTTTGCCATAATTCACATGTCGTGAATAATCAAAATTATGATAATATGATTCAATACTAAATTATACCATCATCTAAAGAAAAACTTTAAAAGAAAAGTCTTGTTTAAACCAGGCGATGGTAAGCTATTGACAAAAAAATTGAGAAAGTTAGAAATAAAATTGAGAACCCTAATGTGGAACCATTTCATATGTTCCAACCCAAGAGTCATGAAGAAACCACAAAGAAATAAATAAAAGACTTACAACTGAAATACCTATCAAGAAGTACTCGGGACAATGGAAAAAATACCTATTGCAAATATCGTTCTTAAGAATCCAAGAAAAAGAATGAAGAAACCTTTCGAGCCTAGCCTCACTTAAGAAAAATTGCAAAGAAAAAAGGTAGGTGGCCAAAAAATTGGTCTCAAGGGCAAATCAAGTAGCCAGAGTCGCGATTTTGGGAAAAAATTTGAAGATCAATCAAAAAAGTTCTTAGAATTCTACGAGACCTAACCTTATGCCCAAAGTTCTCAAAAGGAGTAAGGCTGGTAACTAGAAGAATGTTTTCATTCCAAGGAAGAAGAAAATAAGCTAGAAGAAGATAAGAAGTCACTATAAGAAAAAAGTCAACATTAAATAACCAGCATAGATAGGTAAGAATCAACAGAGACCTTGAGATTGACTAAAGTTTTCCCATTCTCGCCATGTAATGTCTAGTAAATAAGTATTAAGGGGAAAACTATGGTCGCAGGATGTTTTCAAAGACTGAGTAGTCACACGATGGTGATCTGGTCGATCAAGCATTCTTCATAGTCCGAATGATTAACTCATAAGACAACACCTAGTGACTTGAGCTAACTAGACTGGTATCACTTCGCAAAGCTTGCTATATGAATATTTAGAAAGGTGAGAGATGCTAATTACCCAAGTGAAAAAATATAAAAAAAAAAAAATTCACTCAACCAACATTTGGTTAGCCATCCTAGTTGTCATTTGTTTCATTATTGTTTCTATTCTTTTTTTATTTTTCTTTCTTTCCCTCTAAGTCATCTCAGGAATTCTCACTTAAGGTTGCCTTCAGCATCAAGATAAAAAAGAAAAAAGTATGAACGTCGAAGAAATCCTGAGAAGCATAGAGGGTGTAGGTAACTCGACAACAATCTCAAAAAATATCAAATATCAGCACTTGATGGAATTAAGCCAGACAACCTCTTTAAACTAATAACTACAGATATTTGATACAAAATACAATTAGAATCATATTTATCATAATCTAGATTAATTCAATGTAAAAATCGTGATAATCAATGAGATGATTAGATGCTTGAATAGGATTGCTTGAGTATACTCTAGCCAAAATAATTTTGGATAAAAGTAAACAACAAATGCATAGCACGTATAGGGATAATGCCTCAAAATGTTAGAACTAAACTCGGGAAAGTAGAGGAAAAGAAAAAGACCTTGTTAAGTAAATCAATCACTCAAACCCCTTCCCAAATATCTTCAGGAAGTCATTCAAAGAAAGAGTAAGACAGTCAGTGATCTCCACTCCGAGACAAATTTTCCCATTCTAGGACATCACAAGCTCAACTAAGCAACACAAAAAAACCCTCCAATATTTCTGATCAAACATTCCTGTTGATCCTAATATTTTGATGAACAATTAAGTATTGATATTTTTTGTAGAACTAACGAGTTTATTGAGTGTTTCAGTATAAAATTTCCATTACTGATGTTATCATGAAAAAAATACTAAGGAGGCAAAGTTACAATCAAAGAGACGGACATTAAGATATTGAATATTCTGTACAATCTAGGTGAAAATAAATCAAAGTAATTTTTACCTTTAATATATTCCGATTATGATTACACATAACACAAAAATAAATTTATATTTATGTGTATTTTTATTGGGGTTCTAAATAGTTCACATATTTGCTTCAATGTAAAATTGAAAAAGAAAATTTGACCTCAGAAGGATTAGTATTTAAAATTGATTAATATTGTCAATTACATTAATCGAGAAAAAAATCGGTTAAATGGTCGAAAACGTCAAAGATTGGAGTTAAAATGAATGAAGGAAATGAGATCCAACACTAATCGGCTAACCGACGGGAAGTGGTTGGGAATTGGAGAAGTCTTTGAATCGATTGGTCAACCGACCAAGAGAGATCGATCAACCGATGGATGAGAAGTGAACTCTCTGAATCAATCGGTCAACCAACCGTAGATGATCAGTCGACCAACTAGGGCCGAAAAATGGCCTGGAGAGCATCCTGAATCGATCGGTCAAGCGACCCAAGGAGAATTGGTCAACCGACTGGTGTATGAAAATGGATTGGGCTACAATCTGAAATGATCAGTCGACTGATAGTGATTTGGTCTATTAACCGATTGTGCAGTTTCAGGATTTTGAGGATTTTATATAAAAGTAGTCATTACTAGCCGTTTTTTGGTTAATATTTGGAGATATTCCCAGGAATTGAACATATTATAGATATCTCATTCATATTTAAATATCCCTATAGATATGGTACAAATATTTTAGGTATTTCTCAAATTGGTATATTCAATACTTCATATCTAGTTTTATTTGAGATTGAAAAATATTTGGGGGACTAAATTGAAAGTTTTAAAAGCTATATTTAAGTGAATTGAATCAGGATTGAGTAATATTAATATATGCGGTCTTTATGAGCATTTAAGTGTCATATCTTATGAGAACTAGCCGGTAGAGGGCTTGTTTAAAATTATTATATATAGACCTGCGGTTTTCACTTATGAGATACATTATTCTATCAGGAACAAATCAGTTCCTGAGCTTTCTGATAGTCATTATTTTGATATTATACTGAGAGTTTATTGTGAGATCATTGTTGAGAAAAGTTCTTGAGAATAAGTGCTGAGAATTTTGCTATCACCGATCTAAGTTTTACTGCGATTCAGATTTCATTCTTTCGGTGGTATCCTGGTGAGATCGTTCCAAGATTTTATTTTTAATTGTTATTTGATATTATTATTGCTTGCTTGGATTCTAGATCGTTGTAAAATTATTTTTGAACTTTAAAATACATAAAAATTATTTCAAAACGATTTTGGTGATAATCTGATTACGTGCTCAATTATGTGCTACCCACTTATTTTAAAATCAGATTTTAAATTTTCTCAGTTAATTCTTTCAATAATATTTATCCGTACATTAATTGAGTTTAAATAAACTTGAGGTGGTAGAAGATCTAAGTAGGAAAAGATTTATCAATTTATTGTAATTGGTGAATTGTATGCGAATTGGATATCGTTGGGAATATCTAATCAGGGGTAGCTAGGTTTCAATCTCTTCCAGTAAAAATATCGAGATTTGATCTTTACCTAAGGCATAAAAAGATTAGGTTATTCTTTTTTGTAAAAAGTAATAGGTATTAATTCTTCCTAAATAGAATTAGTTTGTGTGATTTTGTAACGGTTCCATCCTTACCAGTGAAAAGGATACTTAGAGTGATTTTGGTGAGGTTTGATTCTTAGCTGAAGTATAAAAGAATTAGGTTAATCTTTAGCCTGCTAAAAAGATAGAGGTTCTTCCTTAGCCTATAAAAATAGAATTGTAAATGTTGATTCTGAGCTTGTAAAAGAATCGTTCTCTAAATGTTTGGTTCCTACCTGTCCAAATGAATCTTAGTGGTTTAGTGGGTGCGACTCTCTGTGGAGCTCGGATGATTGGATTAGCCAATAGTAGCTTAGTGAACCAACATACATCGTGGTGTGCTGCATTCTTATTTTATTTATTTTCTGTTGTTTGGGTGTGCACCTAGTTTATATAACACTTATCTGCTGTCATATAAAAATAATAATTAATTTATGATTAAATTAATTATTTGAATTTTTAAGTGTTAAAAGATAATTTTTTGCTTAAATTTTTTATAACTACCCAATTTACCTCCCTCTTGGATAGATCACTAGGCCAACACTTTCCATCTTATAAACGAAAGCCATACATTTTTGAAAAGAAATCTCAATCTTGGGCCCAAATTTCAATTGCAACAAAAGCAGGAGCAAATGAGTTGAAAGTCTCTCAGAAGCACAGGTCAATCTTCCGTATCCAAGACAATATGGAAGCACCCAAAAGATATGGCTGATTAAAAAAAAAAAAAAATGCAAGCAAAAAAGAAAGAAAACTGGAAAAGCATCCCATAAAAAAGAATTCACACATATAGGTAGACCCTCCATTCCCTAGGAAAACATTCTAGGTAAGACATATGGTATCATCAAAACCATACATCATCATGCTTAAGCTCATATAGCTAAAAATGAAGAAAAAAATGCATTCATTTACACAAGCATCGTCATGCGATGTCATCATGTAAATCCTTCATTTGCTAGACGTCTTTTCTTATAAATTTATAATACATATGCCAACATCCAAACAATGCACGAAGCACCATGAATTATCATGTTTTCACAGATGCTTGCATGAGAAAAGTTAGTCATCATATCATTTTGCATCAATAGGCCAACATCAACATAACATTTGCACCCATACACATTATATGGTAGCTCTAGTAGGTAAAATAGACAATCCACGGGCAACTAACTCAATTCATAACCTCACCAGCCACCTTATAATATTCTACCTCTTATAGTATCTTCAACAAATCAGTAATTAGACAAGTAGTCGACCTCACATGAATTGCATCTGAATAGTAGACTTTACTCATTCCTACAAAGCACCAGGATCGAGCAGAATTTCATTATAAAAAGTGATCTTGCCAATATCCAACAAGTATTCCAAGAACAAGGCCTCCAATAGAAAAAATTCGAACAACGTCATTAAAAGACTTCAACAGTCCAACAATTAGGACATCGACTGATCTTACCTAACTAATGTTCATGCAAGAGACTTTATCCAACCCTGCAAAATGGTGGTATGGAGCGGGTTGTTGCCATTCGGAACTGCGTTTTGACTTGATTCTGGGAAAGAACCAAGATACGTAAGAAACCCAAGCGAGTTTGCTCGAATCAAACGAAGCTTCGACTCCAGGACATCTATCCACTCATGTACTATTTTGATGCTACTCTTTGTTCCTTCTACTGCTTTCCGTTCCATTTGGTTACAAGAATCTCGTTGTTTATGTTTGGTTTTTAAACATTTGTATTTGATAAAAATTCAAGTTTATGATTCTTGTATTGAAAAATAGTGTCACTTGTGTTTTTCATGGTGATGTAAAAATATTCTTACGTTATTAATAGGTTCATCATTTTGGAAATATAAATTTCATTTGTTTGATGATTCTTAACAGCATGTTTTGTATAATAGTGGGTGGGGTAGTATTATGTTTTTTAAGAAATATATGATAAACAATCACAATTTTTAAATGTGATTTCTCATTAATAAATAGCAAAATTTATAAATATGATAGAAAAATAGGAAACATCTCATTTTGATATAAAAATAAGATAGATATTATTCAAATGATCGCAATAGTTTACTTTGATCACCTATTTATGAACCTTCTAATCACATGAAAAAAGTGAGATGTTAAATAAACTAATCATCTTGTTTTTTGATGCACAAGAGAGATTATAAGTAAACGATCTCTTATTTTTGTTACCATCATAGCTTCTTTATATTATCTATCACAATTGATAAATATGATGATAAGTATCATATTTTCTATCACACTGCCACTATCACGACCGGTTTTGAAACACAAAACATGATAAAATTCTTTAATCGTTGTTTTTAACCGTGATAACATTTATTTTTTTCATGTAGTAAAATAAACCTACATGTGGGATTAAAAGAGCCTAAATTTGAAAAATGGTCTCTCAATAGGAAGGGACCTTTCATAATTCATTGTCATAAAAATATTTTGCTTACTATTTGAGGAATTTAAATGGTTGTGTGAAAATAATGTCAGGTTCCTTAAAAGATATTTCCTATTGGTATGGAATGCAAGGCTTTAAACGATGCAGATGCAGAACATTAATGCGTAAGGGTAAGGGACTTGGGGGACGAATTTCATTTAGGTAAGGGATTTTAATTTTTTTTTTTTTTAACAAATACCTTATTTGGGTATTTATAAAATAGAATTTGTCAAATCCTTGTATCTTAAAAAAAAAAATTGAAATAAGGGATTTAAAAATGACTTTGAAATATGTGTCATTTCTCAAATTCACCCAAGGGAAGATTCCACAAATAGCTTTGTCGCGTCTCTATCTGCTTCTTCACAAATAGCTTCCATTTGCTTCGCATCTCGAGTCGTGGTGCAGGGTTCAAATTTCGTTGTCGTCGTCTTCTTCAGCGGCCATCGTCTTCTTCTTCTGCGGCCATCATTCGGTTTTACGGTTCAAATTTTCCCATCGTCTTTGTCTACAGTTTCATCCATCGTCCTCGTCTTCATCGTACAGAGGCTGCAAACATCCATCGACATCGTCTATTATTGTTTTAAGTTCATCGTCTTCTTGGTATGGAAGAAGCTTAAAACCCTACTGCAAGTGTTGTTTGATTTTTGTGTAGGAATTTTAGATTTGTTTTTTTATAATCTTAAAACTTGTGGCTGAATTTTGCCTACTTAGATTTGTTGTCATCCAATTTGTGCATTTTGTGAAGATGCAATGTAGTAATTTTTGTGAATGAGAATTTTTGTCAATTAGAATTCTTTGTTGTTTGGTGAACTTGGTAAATTTTTGTGTATTTTGGGAATTCTGTTTACAAATACTTCATATATCCAAACAAAAAAGTTGTAAGATTATACAATGAAATATTTCAACTAAAATCGTTATCTAAATAAGGGATTTGTAAAAGATTTGGAAATGATGGGATTTCAAATACCTAATAGAGTAATAGGTAATTGATTGACGGAATCGATAGGCACACTTTTGAAAGGTTGCCATTAAGAATAAAAGACGTAGACGCCACAATTAATGGCCATTAATGGTGATCGAGTGAGTCGCATGCCAGAATTCTTTAGAAAACAAATCTCTAAAGCAGTCCGAAGGGAATAATGGATATAGAAGTGAAACATGCGTTCTATGCCATCAAGGTAGAAATTAATCGGTTGGCTTTAGAAGGAGAAAAAGGCTCGACGGGAGGGTCTTATGCTGAAGGCAAGGCTATCAAAGCTCAAAAGCCATCTCGAGAAAGAAAGACGAGAAAGAGTGACAATCAAAGAGGCTAGCTCGAAAGCCTTGGAGGAAGGTGAGACGATCAAAAAAATCCAGGAATTGGAATAAAAAATTAACAGCTACAAATCAAACAAAAAAGCAAATATACATTAACAATGATTATCCTAATCACTATTACTGCGAAGAATCGTATGTTAACCCCATAACTAACCCGGCTAAGTCTCGAGCCCAATAAATTGAGCCAACACGTAAAAACCACACGTGACATGCTTGACCACGAGCTTATGAAATAGCTCTCGAAAAGGACATGGTTTGATGGTTGGAAATCTTCAACTGATATGAATGACATGCCAATTGTAGCTAGACTGAACGCTTCTCCCAGGGATTACCCTTTCCGCTTCTGGTAATTTCATGGCGTTGTAGGCAGTTACCAACTCAAGAAAATGAGATAATGGACAAAGACAAGGCCTATAAATTTGAAGCAAGCACTCTGACTAAAAAACTCAAACATAAATTATACTCGAGATCACAGTCACTTCAAATCTTTCATTTCCTTATCATAGGAGTAGATGTAACTAAATATAGCAAAATGGCTTGCACAGAGCTTTTGAAGTAGGAAGATCTTTCAAGGATAACTCGACGTTACTTGTAAACATTTTGCTTTCCAGTTCATTTATTTTCAATGCTTGCTTCTATATCTTAACTCTTTAATTTCAATATCTGCTTATGTTTAATGAAATATTTATCCCTCAACTCTTTATTCTGCCGTCAATATAACTTTCGTGCAAAAAATTCTATCCCTTAAACTCTTCAATTTCTTACATACCTACTTTCATAGAAGTAGTTTTAACTTAATTCTTGATCTCATATCACGTCCACATTACCCATCCAACTATTTTGAAAGATCCTATCTTTTTCCAAAGAAGTACCCATAATTGAGGCAGAGTTTTTTTCTCAATTACCTAATATTGGATAATCCACATCACCATGTTTCTAAAGCCGAGAGCGCTTCTATCACGCCTTAGCAAATCAAATATCGTCACCAAATAATAAACAAACCCACAAAGATGTAATAGGGACTTGGGACTTGGGACTTGGAGTAAGCTAAATGAGAAAGTTTTTTAGAATGGAAATCAAAGTGCAATCTCAACCATTTATTTCTCTCAAATTAATTAGAACCGTTAAATTAATAAATAAAATATTAGGTAATCTACATTATATACACACACAGAGAGAATCTCCTTGCCTAAAAGCACCATATCAATTTTCAAATTTATAAATATAAAATGTTAGATTCTTATCCCACATCGCTCATCTGAGAATTCCCAAAAAATTACTTCACTTAGCACCATATGATTTTAAATTAGAAGCTCCTAAATAATAATAATAATAATAATAATAATAATTAACTAATAGAGTACAAACTTAAAAAGTTACAAATATAATCTGAATTAACCGCTTTGGAAGTTATAGTGTGAAATTTTTAGGCGGAATTTTTTTCTCCAAAAACTTCCGTAATCTAATCCATCAATTTTCCTCAAACCAATCTCAACCCTCAACGAAAAGACATCTAAAAGAAAACAAAACGGTCAAATTTATTACATATTTCTAGCATTTTAAGTTACAAAAATATGTTTTACTCGTACAAATGCTACAGGTTTTAACAGTTTATTCTTTTCTTGGTACGAAGTTTGACAGTTTATTCATGGGATACACAAATGACCTGTTTACCTAAATTTTTTCCAGAAAACAGCGCAACAAAAGCAGCTGGACCACTTTCCAAACCCTGGTTCATATCTTCAATGTACACAATCTTACCTTGCTTGAACAAGCTAACAACATCTTCTAGAAAGCAAGGGAACAAATGCAAGTAGTCACTCTGTAGGAATCCCTGCATCCTTGTGCGTGTCGATATGAGATTGATCAAGTTGCAAATTCCTTTCGGATCGTACAAGCTTTGCTGAGAGACCATTCCGCAAACAACAATGCGTCCATGAATCCTCATATTGAGAATTGCGGCATCAAGCATGGCACCACCCACATTGTCAAAGTAAATGTCAATGCCTTGAGGAAAGTATCTAGCAGTAAATAAGATATACGAGTTTAGGTACTTCTATTTTTCGTATCTATTTCTTGTATTCTAAGACCCGTATGGCAAAACATAATACTTATTAGGTCACACACAACATTGATAAAAAAACCAACAAGAAAATGGAAAATGAATTAATTGCATAATCAAAACGAGATAAACTAATATCAGCATTACCGTAATCATCATAGATTAGGTTTCTCATGCTCTGGATATATAATGAGAAAAGGAACAAGACACTAATTTTTAATGCATCAGATATCTACTTCGTTAAAGTCGATTATTTGCACATTTATGTATAACGATACACCACTGACCTTTTTAAAGCGGCATCAAGGTCCAATTCCTCTTTGTAGTTGAAAGATTCATCAAATCCAAGTTTATTCTTCAAAAGATTAACCTGAATAGCAAACATGCAAGTAATTGTAGCTTATCATTCCTGATAGACAATGTCAGTTCACATATAAAAACGGGAAGAAAAAAAATGAACATCGAGAAAAATACACACTTGAAAACCTATCAGAAAAAACTTACCTTTTCACTTGTTCCAGCACTTCCAACAACATAGCAACCATGCAACTTCGCAAGTTGGCCTACAAGCTGACCAACTGCTCCTGAAGCAGCAGAGACAAAAACAGTATCCCAACTTTTAGGGGCACATAGTTCATTAAATCCAACATATGCTGTAAAACCTGGCATGCCTGTATAGAAATTAAGACATGGGTAACATGCTCGACAGATTAAATTCTAGCTTATGTAAAAAGGACTAAAATTGGTTTCAAAATTAAAAGTCGTAAGGCAAATAAATCACAATTATTGATTTTTTTAAGTAACTCCAAAGTGACATGCATGAATAGTAATGCTAGTTTTTTCCATTTCGATAATGAAGCAATAGAAAGTACTACACATCACTTAGTTTTGTACAAAGAAATACTAAACCTTCAAGTGAAAAAAGGACAAAAAATTAAAGATTATTGCTATTGATCCATTCCATCATGGATCATGGTGATTGGTTCAATATTTACATGACTCTTGGATTTGTAATTTATTTAGGTCAGAGGTATAACTTGACTGTTGATTCAAAACAACTCCATATCATAGTAGCAAATTTACTTTTAAGTCCGCAAAAGATAAAGAAATTTGGTACTCGTGTAACTTCCTGAAGAAACCCATTGGTATAATAAATCACAAAAACCTAATAAGACAAAAGAAAAGATCACAATGATATTTTTCAATATATTTCGGTCATCCAAGAGTTCTAACCTTCCAAATCTAATGTTAAAAACAAAACATAAAACTATAATGACGCATGTCCCACCAGCAAGGCCAAAAGCTAAAAATGCAGCATCTGCCAGGAAAATGGTTTTGGTAATTAATGAGCAAACACCATAATTCAGATGGGAAGAATATGGTTTTCCAATGCCGCAGGAAAATGCTTTTTGTAATTAATGATCAAACACCACAATTCAGATGGGAAGAATATGGTTTGCCATACAGAAGCTGATATAGTTCCAATCATATCCCAACAAACTGAGATAATTCAACGTCACCTCCCATCCATGAGAATTGTGATTGAGATTGAGATCCAGCAGAAGTTTCAAGTTGCCATTGTGCTCATAGAATCAGATAGTAATAGAGTAACAATATTCATTAACCACAGAACTAGAACATGATTTAAAGGAATGATATTCGTAACCCATATCCTCATAGATGTAGAAAAGAAGAAACAAGGGAAAAAAAATAGAAATTAAACAATTTAAATCCACTCAAGGGGAAAGAATGTGGCCATTTCCTTTCATATCTATAGTTCTATATTGCTTGTTTTTCCTTTCTTCTTCTTTTTTTTTTTTAATTATTATTGGAAACATATTTCTACATTTAAGTTGGTATTCGACTATCACATCTCTCATTTTTTGTATGAAATTTCTATGTTGTACCTAATTTATTTATTTTTATAGTAGATTGAGTCATTGACAATCTACGCAAAACACTTTATGTCGATTATTAATCTTTCTTAAATTTTGGTTAACTTGATTTATGATTTTTCAATCAAATTTTTGTTAGGGTAGACTGTAGAGGGAAGGGATTTTCCCATCAGATTTCGGCTAGTTTTTCCCAAACTCGCCTCTGGGTTTCTCGCAGGCACAAAGATAAGCAGTAGGTGCAACAACCATGTTTTCTTAGGTGATTTTTTTCTCGAATGTTCTCTCTCATTTCCCTGTAAAGACCCCCCCCCCCCCTACAATTGCACTTGCCCGTAGTGCTATTTTTGTAAGCATACAAACCCCTTGTGGTATGGCCCCTTCTTCTATCTTATCTAATGCCCTGCTCCTCGGCTCCATACTGTTCCAGCCCGCTTGAGATAATAGCATGCTTCATTTGTTATAATTCATTCCAGTGATCTTTTGACCCAACAAGCAACGGCAAGTGCTCAGTCTGTATTGGATGGCGCGTTCTCACACCTTCTTGCAACAGGAGTCTCCACTCCATAAAGGATTTCCAAGGTTGGTCTCCTAAAAGTAGCCTATAGTGAAATCCAATCCCTTCACTTTGTGCTAGGCTTGGAAAACGAAAGTCAGGCCCCTTTCAACAAACAAGCTAGAATCTACACGTGTTACTAAATAACCACTTTGTGTCAATAATTCAGCAGCCTTATCATACCACGCTCTCTGTGCTTGTTACAATCCGTATAGTGCTTTTCGCAACTTACATATTCAGGATGATCTTGGCTCTGTAAGCTCATTAGTTGGATCATATAGATCTCTCGATCCAACTCTCCATGAAGAAAAGCATTCTTCACATCCATCTACCATAAATTCCAGTCTTTGTTGGCTGCAAGCGTAGGTAGGACTCAAATGGTTATAAGTTTTGCCACCGGACTAAATGTTTCATTATAGTTTAGTCTGTACTGCTGCAAGAAACCACGAGCTACTAACCTGATACGAACCAATGGTTACAAACCCACTAAATAGAATTCACTCTTGAAAACCGACTAGCAAGGGGAGGGTGCCTAGGAGTTTATAACCCACCAACTCATCCCATACTTAGTTGATGTGGGATCATAACATAACCGAGCCTTGTAACATTCTCCCACGCTTCCACAACCGACGTCCACGTCAGCCTCTTTACCCTTACGCCCGCCCTCATCGGCCTTGCCCTCCGTGGGTCTTACCTAGAAGCTTGTCAGCCCTTGGTCAGCCTGCCACGCAAGCGCGGCCACGTAGGCATAGGGTTAGACTCTAATACCAATTGATACGAACCAATCTCATACTTGGTACGAACCAATGATTACAAACCCACTAGGTAGAACTCACCCTTGAAAACTGGCTTGCAAGGGGAGGGTGCCTAAGAGTTTATAACCCACCAACTAATCCCATACTTAGTCGATGTGGGATCATAACATAACCGAGCCTTGTACCCCTTGATCTACCCATCTGGACAACACTTTATCTTGTAAACCCACTTGCAGGATATAGGTTTTATATCTCTTGGGTTTGGCACCAGATCCCAAGTTTGATTTTGCCCAAGTGTCGCGATCTCTTAATTCATTGTTGTAATCCACTCAGAACTCTGCGATGCTTTTTCAAACATCTTAGGTTCTGTCATACTTGCTTCTTCAACAATGGCTACATGACATATTTAAGATTTGGTCTTCGTGTTCTTGTTGACCTTTGGAGTTGTGATTGTGGAGTCGATTCTTCCATTCAAGCAGACCACCTCTTCGTCTGGTTGTTAATACATGACAATTTGCTAAGGATTATGCGTTACTATTTGTTCAACATCATGGTTGCTTGAATTACCTGGTTCATTTGAACTTAGCTATTTATGCTCCCCCATCTTCTGTTGTAGCTTCTCTCCAAATTCTCTTGAGTCTGGAAAAACTTCATTTCCTGGAAACCACCAGGAAGATACTTCATCAAACACCACATCTTGTGAAGTGTAACATCTTCCACTCATAGGATCGCAACATTTCCACCCCTTTCTTTGGCTGTCGTATCCCACAAAGATACATCTAACAATTTTCTTATCAAACTTGCTATGTAAATGATCAGGAACAAATACGAGGCATGCACAACCAAATATAGCTAACTGAAGATTTCATATGCCACAATTTCTTAAAGGGTAAACCAAACTCTAACCTTGGTTGAGGAAGTTTATTGATCACATGGGTTGCAATTCTCATAGCTTCAGCCCAAAATCTTCCAGATACATTATTCGAATGTAGCATACTCCAACAAATTTCAGCAAGATGTCGGTTCTTTCCCTCTGCTACACCATATTGTTGTAGCGTATTGGCACAAGTATACTGATAACGTATTTGACATACCCGTAGGTATTAATAGAACTCGCTTGAGCTATATTCTCCCCCGTTGTTTGTGCGTAAGCAACAAATCTTCTTCCTCACTTCTCCTTCAACTATTTCTTTGAACTAATTAAATTTTGAAAATGTGTCAGATTTTTTTTCCATAAAGAAAACCCACACATATCTAGAGAAATCATCAATGAATATCACCATATACCACATTCCGCCAATTGTTGGTTGCTTAATAGGCTCGAACACATCAGAGTGAACTAACTTTAATGATTCATTCGCTTTAAACTTTGATTCATTGTGTGGCAATTGGTGTGCTCTACCATATTGGCATCCCGCACAGACCGTGCCTGTTCTCACATCAAGCTAAGGAAGTCCCTTAAGCATCGATTTCTTCACCATCACACTTAGCTTGGAATAGCTAATGTGACCCAATCTCATGTGCCATAAATCTGCTGTCTCATTCTTTACTATCTTGTCTATATATGCAGACTTCGTTGATATCACGTAGACTGACTCCAATCGTCGTCCCTCCATTGTCGGCTTTTATGAGATTTTGAGGTTAAGATACACCTTCACATGTTGAGGCCCGAACAAGATATAGTGACCCGATGATGTCAATTGAGCAAATGACAGCAAATTTTTCTTCATTCTTGGAACATGATAGACATCTAGAAGTGGCACCTGATTAGAGTTATATCGAGGAGTGACTATCGTCTTACAGATGTAACTATCGGTAACCTTGAGTTGTCAGCTGTCACCACCACACGACTTCCCTTATAAGTAGACGCGTTTTGCAACCTCTCTTTATCACCCATCATATGATTTGAGTAGCCTGAATCTACGATCCAATCATTCTTCTAGTCAATCCGTTCTCGTGTTGTTACCGTGCGAGCTAATTTTTCTTCCTCCGTAGCGAATGACGCTTCGGCATCCCAACCATCTTTGTTATCCTCCTTAGAACTGGAAGTTATAGCATTACTCTCAACAGGCTTTTTCTTGGTTCAATAATCTTTCACCATGTGGCTCACTTTTCCGCAATTGTAACACTTGTCATCAAACTTTCTACCATTAATGCACTCCTTCAAAACTCCCCCTAGACAAGAGCCTCCCTCTCCTTGATCGTTCTTTTTAGATCCACATTTGTTGTGCTGCTTGGAGTTGCCTTTGCTTTTGTTGGTGTAAAGCGTTTCCTCCTCCCCCTTCAACGAGACTCCTCACATTTGCTTAGCCATAACTTCTTGATCGGAAAGCAAATTTTCAAACTCAACAAGTGATGGCAGTGTCGGCCATCCATTTATTGTAGCAAAGAAGCCTCAGTATTCGGGTCTTAAACCATGGATAATTATTCTCTTTATCCTGGTTTCCCCAACAGAAGTTGTCAAATCCAACTCTGAAATATTGCAGCATATCGACTTTACCTTGTGAAAGTATCGGGCAATCGTCATATCATGTTGCGCCATCGATAACAACTCGTTCTCAAGAAGTTGCAATCACGTGTCATTCTTTTTTGAAAAGAGTGTAACAAAAGTGTCCCATACTTCTTTCGGTGTTTTGGTGTCCCGAATGTGCTCCAACATTTATTCTTCAATTGTGATATTTAAGGCACTTTACCCGCTTTAACCTTCCATTTCCGCAAGGTGCAATTGGTGTCTTCCGTCGGTTTTGTAACTTCATTACCGCCAACAACTTCCCAAATGTCTTGACCTTATATATACGACTCTATACATGTTGCCCATGTGTTATAATTTTGGTTGTTGAGCTTCTTGATTCCTTCAACTATTTGAAGGTCTCCCATCATGACAGCAAGACTTCGATTCTACCGAACAAGCTCTCTTTCAAACTTGCAGAGTACCAAACTCCTCACGACTCAAGATAGCTCCATCAAGAACAATCCCTGACTGTCCTGCTCTTGACACCAATTGGTAAGAAAAATTTAGAGTACACAACTCTAATTTTATCACTCAAACAAGAAATTCGCTCAATATTGGAAATACAACAAAAGACTTTACATATATGACTACTAGTTTTCTTCACTTCTCAGTACATTACAAGGCTTGGGGACTTGGGTATTTATATATAAGATACACGCCACTCATTTAATTAAACTAATTAATTGACTACAAATAATAGTCTAATTCATTGTATCCACACAAGATACTTTGCACATTGGTGACTTGTATTTGGACTTGAGCTTGATTATTTGTATTTGGACATTGGTGACTTATATTTAAACTAGTGATAGACTGACATTGAATCTTAGCAAGAAAGCGAGCAGCAAGCTGAGAAAGTTTTTTCTCCTTTAAACAAGCAAGCAAGCACAGCTCAAACGTTGTGCGCTTAGCCGTTTGTGGTAGGGCGGAACGTTGTGTGGTAGGGGGATCATGATTAGGCTGCTTAAAAGGCAATTGTGTCGATCGTTGCAGAAGGCAACTCCCTCCCAAACTAGAGAGCAAGCAGTTGATGGATGGCTTGCGAAATAGAAATAAACAATAGACAAGATAAAGAAATTAATTCTCTTTCCCTCATATTTTATAGAATTACTACATTATAAGAAATTAATTCTCTTTCCCTCCCAAAATCTTTTTTGCTATTGGAGCCAAAGGAAAAAATAAAAACCCTAACATGCTCTAATGGGCGACAACCCACCAGAGCAGCCACCACCGCTAATGCGGCTTCCTCCTGGCTTTTCTGCTCCACCAGCAGCACAATTGTATTTTCTACTCCATCAACAACGCCGCTGAGCGGTTTTTGCTCCACTAGTTGCGTCGCCGCACGTCTCTACTCCACCAACAGCTCCACTGCACGTCTCTCCTCCACTAGCAGCGTCACCGAGATGTTTTTTCTCCAGCATCACCGCCACAAGTTCAGCTCCACCAGCCCTCGCCATCAGAGGCATTTTTGTTAAATCTGGTATATGTACTAAGTTTAGCATCAACCTTTTGGGTGGCCCACAAGGTCTACTCTATCGATCTCGTTTTGATAACTCATACACCTATCTGATCTATGTGATTGATGCCCTATTCGTTATCCTGCTTTTCAGTCTCTCTCGATACAATATCAATCATCTTTCGTACTTTAGAGCTGTGGGATGAGGGTGGTTGTGCCTTCCTGTTGGAGCTTTGGTGAATGCACTTGGAGCTATTATTTTGGGTGCACCCATTGGAATTCAGCTCTTCTCGAAGACAATCAACAAGACCCTTTTGATTTCAGTGTGTACTTTTGTACCCGCAACTTGTGGTTTTTTGGCTCTTCAGCTACCAGAAAAGGCATTGGACCTTTCGCATCAACATATGTCGCCTGACATTCCAGTTGTCGACATTGGTCACCTGGGGTCCAGTTGTCGCCCGGTATTCCAATTGTTGCCGTATGTCGACCAACGTCCTAGTTGTCGTCGTCGTTCATCATCGTTGATCGTAGAACACTTACCTTCATCATATACTTGTCATTATTCCCTCGTTGATCGTTGAACACTTACCTTCATCATATACTTGTCGTTATTCCCGGTAACAATCATTCTTCCACTTTTACTCTTGTCAAGCTGTGACTCCAAAACATCTTCACCCCAACTTGAAAGGGAGTGTTGAAATATTTAATTTTCCCATTAATTATTATTCAGTATTTAAATTATATTTCCTATACAGATCATGTTAACTAATTTGGTGGCTTCCATTTTCCTTTTATCGTCCCATTTATTAGGGTGATATTCTTCCAAATGTAGCCAATTGTTATGGCTATATAATAAGGAATGTGGAGTCTTATTGTATAAAATTATTACATCATAAGAAAATAATTTTCTTTCCCTCCCAAAATCCACTTAATGTTATTGGCAAAAACCCATTATAATTTTTATTTAATACATTTTTTTAATATATATATATATTCATTCTCGTGGACCCCTAGAAAGCAAGGTTTTAAATAGCACTATCAGGTTACATAACAATAACAGTCCCAGGGTAACGGTATTGGGAGTATCACTCTGTCTATAATGATAATCGGTCATCGTTGTTTTTATTTTTTTTCCCCCAAATCACCAGGAAGCTCTCTAAAACTCAATAATTGCTATATTTCAAGTCTTTGAACCTCAAGTGAAGGAATTGTAATAGATTCTTTCCATTTACCTCTATATAGAACACATTGTGAATATGCAACAAGAACAAAGTCTGTCACGCCTAAGTAGGTCCAGCTACATGAATTCACTCCCATCATAAAGATCGTTCAAGGGTCATCATGGATCATCATGATGTAGGACAAGGACCCCAAGCAAATTATGATTTTTTTTTTAACTTTTTTTTTTTTTTTCTATTTATTTTTTATTTTTTTGATTTAGTCAAATTAGAGTCTTATTAACATGGTATAGGTATAGTAGGAAGAGTAATTTTTTGAATATTTTTCTTTGATTACAGATTCGAGCATTGGTAGTTTCCTATTTTTTATGTTTTATTTTCCAGCAAGTATTGGCACTATTTTTTTCTCTATTTTTATGTTTTCTTTTCCAACAAGTATTAGAACTAGTTTGATTCCTTTTATTAGCATTAGGTTGCGTTTGAGTGAGGTATTTGAAGAAGGAATTTCATTTCAGGAGGGAATTTGCAAATTTTTCTTTAGGAATTTTGTTCAGAAAAAATTTGCAAATTCTTTCTTGAAATGAAATTCCTTTTTCAAATACGGTTATCCAAACGTACCCTTACGTTGCGTTTGGTATGCTGGAATGAAATAGAATGACAATAGAATTAGAATTAGAATAGTAATTGAATGGAATAGTTATTACCATTCCTATATTTGGTAAAAAAAAAATTACATATGGTATTAGAATGACATCCAAGGGTAAAATGGTAATTTAATTAAATTTTCAAACAGTATAATAATTAATTCAATTAAATTTCATTCTAATTCAAATATTTGGTTAAACTTCGGTCTCGTTTTTTGGCCGATAAATGACTAAAACCTAATCACATGTAATTGGGATTAACTAATACGAAATTTATCTTAGTATTGGTTAATCCCATGTTTTGTAGGATTAGGGAATCCTTAGTAATGGAAATGAGATTTAATCCATGTACCAAACATAGGAATGCAATGATCATTCCCATAGTCATTCCAATCCCATCTCAAATTCCACGTACCAAACGCCACCTTAGGGGTTTTTTTTCCTACTAGTATTGGGATTTGTTGAGTGCTATAAATATACCCTTGACAACCTCTTGTTATTGATTCAACTATTCCATTATTCAAGTCTAATATAATTTGAGTTTTTCTCTTTCTTGTGGATTCAAGAACCATTTTTGAACCTTTTTTTGGATCCAAGAGTCCCTGTAATAAAGTCTTATATAACTTGAGATTTTTCTCTCTTTCTTGTTCATTTAAGAGTCTTTTTTGTGGATTCAAGAGTCCCGTGTCTGCAAGAATACTATCTAGCCTTTTTTATGTCTATTCCACTCCGCCACTTGACATCAGAGCTTCGACGTACCCTGGCATGATAAGTAACAGAAGTAATGATGGCACCCGATCCATCAATCATAGTCATGGAAAGGAAGTTCTTACGACAGTTGAATTCAAAGAAGTCAAAAACGAGTTTCTTCAAGGTGAACCTATATTGAAGATGACAAGAGAAAAAATCACTGGAAACATGAACTGAGATTGTGGAGATATCAAAGATCGCTATGTGGATGGACTTATTCCTGTTCGTCAAGATTTTAGGTACTACGATAATTTGCCTAAGTTTAATGGGAATCCTCTTACTGAAATTTATTATGATTGGTCATTGTAATTTGAATATCGTTTTTGAATATATGAATATTCCATAAGACAAAAGGTGTTAGTATGTATCATATCACATTTTTTGTGGATTTAAGAGTCTTTTTTGTGGATTCAAGAGTCCCATGTCTGCAAGAATACTATCTAGCCTTTTTTCCGTCTACTAGAACAACATCTAGTCTTTTGATGTCTATTCCACTCCACCACTTGACATCAGAGCTTCGACGTACCCTAGCATGATGACTAACAAAAGGAATGATGGCACCCGATCCATCAACCATAGTCATGGAGAGGAAGTTCTTACGAGAGTTGAATATAAAGAAGTCAAATGCGAGTTTCTTCAGGGTGCAGCTATATTGAAGATGACGAGAGAAAAAAACACCGGAAACATGAACAGAGATTGTGGAGATATCAGAGATCGCTATGTGGATGGACTTGTTCCTCTTCGTCAAGATTTTAGGTACTATGATAATTTGCCTAAGTTTAATGGGAATCCTCTTACTGAAATTTATTATGATTGGTCATTGAAATTTGAATATTTTTTTTGAATATATGAATATTCCAGATGACAAAAAGTGTTAGTATGTATCATATCAGCTTAAAGGTCCAGACACTTCAGTGGTAGTAGGATTTGCAAGATCACATGAAAAACGGGGCAAGTTTCGAATTCTGCTCATGGTCAAGAATGAAAAGACTTACGGTGAAGAAATTTTCATCATGGTACTACGAAGAACAAGTGGTTGCAGAACAATATGAAGCAAAAGTGATAAGAAATAGAGCTCACATGTCAAAACAAGAAGCGACGTAATCTCTGGGACTAACTCAAGATGAAGTAACGCTGACGAAGGAGATTTATTACGATATGATTACGGCGATTCTATGATAACAATTGATATTGATATTTCTCAAGAAGTTCACGAGGAATTGTATCATCCGAAGAAAGAAATAATTAAAACGATTGTTGAAGAAGATTTTAGGGAAGACAAATTGAAAAGTGATGGGGAAATGTTTGGCAAAGAAACTTGTGTAATGTATTCAAAAGAAAATTTACACAAAGTGACTTATATTGATTTCATAGGAATTGAAAATTATTTTTCCATGCTAAATCCTCTATTGGTAAATATGGTGAATCAACTCAAGGATAATGCGAAGTTGATTAGGGTTTCTCAAGTAGCAGAAATTAATTTTGGCAGGTATTGACACGTCCAAAATTTCCAAAATACTTGGTTCTTTGGTATGGAACACTCCAATATTTCAAGACGAACTGGAGGACAAGTATTTTTTTTTTTTAAATGGGGGAGACTGATATAATTTTTGGATTTTTTTGGGTACGGCAGCAGATCGGATGCGAGTATGGAAATAAGAATAAATTCTTATCTATGACCAATCATGAACACTTACGTTGAGCACTTCTAACTGGCTAGCATATGCATTAGGAAAGGAAAAACAGTGGGACAAGGTTCCTGCAGTAAGTAATTAAAAAAACAGCAAAGAATAAATTAAGATTACCGAATAGGCCCACGTAGTATGAAAGAGGGATATCGTCGTCTTGCTGAATTTTTCTCAATTGCCAAGTTTCGTGAATCAAACTGTATTCTTCCCAGCCTGTTAACCCGGAAACTATATCACCGGCCTTAAAGTTGGGGTTATCGGAATCCACAACTCTCGATACACCGAATCCTTCGATTACCTTTTTATTGGACACCAAAGAATTAACACTGAGAAATAATATTTAAAATTTTGATAATTTGAAAAAATAGGGGAAAATTGAGGAGATTACGGAACCGGGGACGAAAGGAGGAATGTAGGATCCGGCGTTGGAGCGGCGCATACGTCCACGCATGTACGGATCACAAGAGAGAAAAAGGTTCTTGACGAGGAATGACGACGAACCCTTGGGAGCCTCCAGCTTTATTTGGTTGCCGAGCTTCAGTTCCATGTCCGTTTCTTTTGGTATCCCATCTATGTATCCACTGAATATGACCTGCTTGTTCTCTACTACTCTACCTACCGTTTCTTCCATTCTGTCTTCTATGTAACTGCTGGATGAATCACAAATTGGGCGCCGAGCAGCTCCGTGTTATACTCGTACTTTCAAATTTTTTTTAAAACTTTATCTGCTTGCCAATTGTAAAAATAGTATGGATAATTGGTAAATAGTCCAATTAAACCACCTAATGTATAATTCATCTTATTTTATTTAAATTTATTATTAATTCCTTAATTATATTTTATTTTAGGTGCGCTTACCAAGTAGAGCTGGCAAAACAGGTAACAGGTCATTACACGATAACACGAAACACGATAAAACCCAAACCCGAACACGACACGATAAGCTTATCGTGTCAGACTACCCAAACACGAACACGACACGAAAATTATCGTGTCGACACGACACGACACGATAATTTTTCGTGTCACACGATAACACAAAACCTATCAGGTAAACACGACACGATAAGACCTGATAGGTTTCTATTATACATTAACCTACCCATTACACGTTAACCCATTACACGTTAACGACCTGTTAACCTGTTAATTTAAAACTATCTTAACAAATTATTACAAAAGCAAAAAAAAAAAAAAAAAAAAATCAATTTCAACCAAAACAAACCAAACCAAAAAATAAATCCATCATTACATTTACAATGTCACACAAAAAAAAAAAGAAAATACCAACACAAACATCATTCACATAACACCACCAAATATGGAATATCTTAAATTAATTGTCAATAGATCCATAATAAACATAATAAACTAGTGACTTTCCAATTGTCAAACACCTTAGTCCTGTACAACAAAAAAAATATATTTTAGAAAGACAATTTATAATATCAATATTCAACAATTAATGAATTTTTTATAAGTAACAAAATGCAAGAAAAAAAATCAACAAACCTACATAATGTTTGAACATTGAGTCAAAGAGATGTTTGAGCATTGAGTCGAATGCGACGTTACCAACGTATCTTCTTTGTTGATATCTAAATTCAAAACGTCTTCAGTAAGTTCGTCCAATCGAACTTTTGCAGTTTCTGCATTTAAATTTTTGTGAAAAAAAACATTACTAATAAAATTATAATTGTAAGACAAATATAAACTCAAATGAAATATAATCTCCAAAAAAAGAAAAGATTACCCATAGCCCCAAATAACCAATCTTTTGTACAAAGTAAAGCTTCAACGGTTTCAGGCTTGAGTGAACTTCGATGTTGATCAATTACTCTCTCACTTATACTAAATGCAGATTCAGAAGCAACAGTGGACACAGGAATGCTCAACACATCACGGGCCATAGAAGAAAGTTCTGGATAACGAAATTGATTCGCTTTCCAAAATTTCAAAATATCCAATTTCGAATTTCTATCTATTCTTTGTTCATCCAAGTATAATTCCAATTCAGTTTTTTGTGCACCCGAACCAAATTCACTACTTTCAAAAGAATCGAACTCCTATAATTAAAAATATTTAGAAAAAATATCAACGTAAATTAAGATATCAATAAAAATTAAAAATATTTAGAAAAAATACAAATTAATAACTTACCCTCAATACATCTCGATTTTCTTCACTAAGAAGATTTTCATTGAGGTCGCCTTGGTCACTACACTTGTCGGGACAGGATGATGCGGCCGAAGACTTAGAAGATTTCATATATTCATTAAAAAGCAAATTCAAATTATCTCGGACATGCAAGAACTCAACTGAACCACTCCCATATAGTTTTCGGTAGCTAAAATCAACAAATTGAATCTTATACCGAGGATCCAAGATCACAGCAATAGCCAATATCATACTAAACTCCGACCAATATTTCTCAAATTTCTCAAGCATTTTAATAGCCATATTCACCATATATTCATCATCGGAATTTCTGTATTCTCTCAAAGTCAAATAGGTTATGAAAACCGAAGGAAAATACAAATTGGCAGTAGGGTACTTCGTTCCAGAAAATTGACAAGTAATATCATAAAACAAGGTCAAGAACTTCTTAATTTTTTCTCCTTTCTCCCATTCATAAGCAGAAGGATTATGCTTATAATTAGAGTCACTTAATTCCAAATGACAAAATGCACTACGAAAATATAATACACTTTCAAGCATTAGGTAAGTTGAATTCCATCGAATAGGAACATCTTGTCGTAAACCTTTCTTAGCATTTAAAGACAAGAAATTCACACATTCTAAGAACTTATGCTTTCTCACCTGTGACCCTTTAATATATTTCACACTCTCACGAATCTTCTCAATGCATGAACTTATTTCTTTTAAACCATCTTGCACTACCAAGTTGAGAATGTGGGCACAACACCTTAAATGAAAAAATACACCCTTGCACAAAAGATTGTTTCTCAAATTCAATTGACTTGTCAACATTCTCACAAACGCATCATTGCACGATGCATTATCCAAAGTCAAAGAAAACAGTTTATTATCTATTCCCCAATCAGATAACAAAGCATAAGCTTTCTCACTCATAGAAACACCATTATGTGGAGGTGGCATGCAACAAAAACTTACTACCCTTTTACGTAAAATCCAATTACTATCAATAAAATGCCCTGTGACACATACATAGCCATCAGTAGTGAGGGATGACCACATATCAGAGGTTAAGCAAACTCTACCAGGGCATTTTTCAAACATGTAGTTTACTTTTACCTTTTCTCTCTTATGCATTTTGAAAAGATCAGCCTTAGCAGTATTCCTAGAGATATGAACCACATCCTCATTCAAATACGATAATAAATCTCGTATGCCCTTGTACTCAACAAACGATAATGGCAAATCATGCATGACAATAGTGGCAATCAACAACTCACGAAATTTCTCTTGATCAATTTTTCGACTTCTAGTTGATAGTGAGCTTTGACTGTGATCTAATATCATTTGTCCTACATCTTGTGAATTGATTCCAGGACAAGATTTAATATGACGGTTCATGTTACCGGTACCATACCGGCTATCACCGACCATTGTTTTCTCACATTTCTTACACTTACATAATTGCTTACCATCTTGATTCTTCTCATTGATTGTCACAAAGAATCTCCAAACTTGACTTCTTTTTACTCTCTTTCGTTTTCCGATTGTGTTGTTTTTGACATCATCCTCCACCTCTTGCGACTCATCATCATTTTCAGTTTCCACCATTATTGGTAAATCATTTGAATCTATGGTATCCATCTACATGTAATTACAAAACATAATTAGAAACACTACGGATTTGTGGAGAAAATATCACCAATGCGAATTTCACTCACCAATTCAAAGAAATTTAATGTTATATCACGTAAAAAGACTAGCGATGTTCTATGTCTAAACACACTAATATATTATTTAGCTTTGGGTTATTTGAGTGCCAAAAATTAGGAGTGAGAGTAGACAGTGATCGGTTTTGGTCGCCGCAGCGGTAACCGGAATCATAGGGAGAAGTGGTATCGCAGCTCTGTCCCACAGCAGACAAAATCACAGAGAAGAAGTAGAAGAAGATGAAAAAGAAAGAGAAAGAACTTTTATACTGCCAAACTACAAAAAGTTAGTTTTACTTGAGTTGTACCTTCCTGAACTTTAGGAACTTAACCTATAGTTCCTCCTTTTATATGTTTTCCATTTTAGTATAGCAAATTAAAAGGTTAATTCACGCTCAGTGTTCAATTCAACCCCCTCCCCCAAACAAAACAACAGAAAAGGGAAGAGAATGAAAAGATGGGGAAAAAAGTTAATGAAAATCATCGGCACGCTGTATGTGCCTAGTGAATGCAATGTAGAACCATAAACTAAAAAAAAGTATGGAAATGCACATGCGCACGTTTGGGCCAAAAAAATAAAGGCAAGGGAATGTTTTTTGGACCTGAGAGAGAGGATTGACGGCGAATTCCGGAACAGACATGAACTCTTCAGCAATCAAAACAAAATCGACACAGTTGAACAAAAGCCAATCAAATAGTTATGCAAATGAAACTGTAAAATCCAATTATTAACCTCAACATTCAGATCTCAAACTGTAAGACCCTATATCGAAAGATTTATATCGTATATTCGTATGACCTACTAAAATGATACCAGAAATTATTAACCTCAACATTCAGATCTCAAATGTACCTGAATCGAACGAAAGAGCAGCAGCGCAGGAACGATTGGAATCTCAAATGTACCTGGAATCGATCACAAATGTACCTGGAATCGAACAAATGACTTCAGAATCTCAGATCTTCTTGGAATCGAAGGAACGAGCAGCTGCGGTCGTCGTCCCGTGACTCTTGTGGAGCAACGATAGTCGTCGGCGTCGTCTTCTGGAGCAGCGACGGTCGTCGGCGTCTCGTGGCGAAGGGAGCACGGCTGTCCTCCGTCGTCGGTGTCTTGTGGCGAAGGGAGCACAGCAGTCACAGATAAGGAAATGAATTATCAAATGGGTTAGGGACTTAGGGTTTGAGAAATGTGGTTATATATATTAAGTACTAATTTGTAATATTTGATAATTTGGGGGGTGTAAAAATAATTTATTAAATTAACAGGTAACCTATTGGGTCACAGGTTATCGTGTAACCTGAATACACGAAATTCTTATCGTGTCTTATCGTATAACCTATTGGGTTATCAGGTCAACCTGATAACCTGCACTATTTCTTATCAGGTTATCGGGTCTGACACGATAACGACCCGATACCTGATAAGCAAAACCTAGACCTGCTAATTTCGTGTCGGTCTCGTGTCGTGTCATCGTGTAAATACCTGTTTTGCCAGCCCTATTACCGAGCAATCCCAAAAAAGTATCAAAACTACTAATTAAACCCGTAACTTTTTCTATGAATCTAGCAGTCATTATGGCATTTTCGTGACTAAAATGCCCCTATTTAACGTGTCACTTTATAACATCATGTAATTAACTATCCCTTATATAATTTAGGTAACATGGTATCATAAAAGGTGGAACAAAAATATTTATTTTAATCTCAATCCGAACACGAAATAACAAAATTTTTTAACATCAATTATGTGCGAATAATTATCTTTAAAATGGTATATCAATCACATTTTTTGCAACTGATTATCATAATGAGTACAAATGTTACATGTAACATTTATTAGTTAAACTATGTTATATGTAACATATATTTATGATCGTCTTTCTTTAAAATGTTAGTGTGTTAAATGTAACATCTTAACAGATTGTTGAATATAACGTCTTAACAAATTGTTGTATCATATTTCATGTAAATGTTATATGTAACGTGTTATAGTTTTTGTGGCATGAATGTTAAATGTAACATTTGATATTTGATATTAATTTTTTTTTTGGAGTTTTAAATTGAGAAATATGTGGATATTATATATAACATTAAATGTGACGTTGTTATGTGTGCCTCGTGATTGCTGAATATAATATCCAATGTAATAGACAATTAAAAATTTGAGAAGTACTATATTAAATATAACATGAATGTGAAAACTGAAACTAATAAAAAAAGTAGTAAATTTGATATCGTTTTGAAGATCTTATTTATACTAATCTGAATATATAATTAGATTGTGAAAAAAAAAAAAAAAAGTGTTCACTAATAGTTGTTTAATAAAATGATTTTGTTGAATATAGAAACTCACAATACCTGTAGATTTAGTGAGGGCAAATATGTCAATAGAAAATATGTGAATTTGAATTTGGGGATTGCACCATGCATTTAAAATGTGTTTTAGGAGTTCTTGATTTATTATCAAATTTGTGGAATTACTCGGTAATTTAGTGTCTAATTTGGGTCCTCCCGGTAATTTTTCCATTATTTTAATTTTAGTCATATGATCAAGCTTCATTATATCTCCAATGTTTGTAATTAATGTTTAGACCTCAGGCCTCAGGTCACCAACGTCTGACCACGAGTTGTTGATTATTTTTTTTAGTTGCATGCAAATATTTTTTAATTACATGTTGATGATGCCTGAAAATGGATCACCGGACACATCACTTTCGAGGTCTGAATGGTCATTCGGGCCTTCTCGCTTTCCTTTAGCTAAGGTTTCTGCAAAACAATGGACCGCAAGTAGGCCTGTTAGCGTTATACCTCCAATTTGAGAATCAGTCGTAAGTTCTTAATAGGAATTTATCAGTGTAGTAGCTAGAAGAAAGAATGTAATGGTACCTTCTTTAGCAAGATTAATGGTACCTTCTTTAGAGAGTAATGGTACCTTCTTTAGCAAGATGAGGTAGCTAAGACTACTTGTAAGCGGGAGCGTCTTGGGGCTCACGCCTAGGGAGACATGACCCTGCCCGGGTATGGAGATGGGGTCTGGTCAAGCTGGCCGGTTTGGAGTCCTTGTGCCAATCATGTGTCTGTGACACATGGTTCCCTTTTAAATCTGACTAAATTTTCCCTCATCACTATTTTTTAACAAAATTTTCAATTACAGTTTTAAATGTATTTTTAGTAACATTTTAATATATTTTTTAATTATACTTTTTAGAGTACTTTTAAGTTACATTCACATAATTTTTCTATGACTGGCAATCGAAAAATTAGTTGAACATATCTAAAAAGTATACTTAAAAAAAATATGCAATTGTCACCCCCTTTATATTTGAGACGATGACCATGGTAATCACTTGTCTTTAACAAATACCACGGAGACCCCTTGCTCGAGAAAAATAATGATCAATTACCTTTCTACCGTTACCTTTTATCAAATAAAAAAAATTAAAAATAAAACTAATGCAATTACTATACTACCCTTATCAATATATTTTCTTTTCTTTTCTTTTTTAATTTTTTTTTACTTTTTCTAATTTTTTTCTTATTTTATTTTTCTTATATATATATTACCAACATTCTTCATCTCTCTCTAAATATATATTTATATATATAGTCTTCGGCTCCCCTACTGCAACAATTCACACCCACTATGTAAGACCCCGATCTTTGATATACGTATAATTTTAGTCATATTTTAAAATATTTTGGATATAACAGGGGTAGATTTTGTCAACTATTATATGATTTAAAAATTTAGGGGTCAAATTATAATTTTTATACACATTAAAATTGAGAATGGGTTTAACTAATTTCCTAACTAAAAAGAAGAGGGGTTAGTGTAATTAAAACAAAGATATACACACACACACACACACACACACACACACACACACGCAAGAGAAGGGAGAAGCAGAAACAGAGAAAACGAAACAGAAACAGAAAAAAACAGAGAGAATAAGAGAGAAAGCAGCGTCGGCGGTGGGTTTGTGGGTCTCGTCAGTGTGTGTGTGTGTGTGTGTGTGTGTGCGTGTCGTCGTTCAAATGGGTCCGACGATGGTTGGTTTGTGTGAGTGTGTGTATTCAATCGTTGCGGTGTGGGTGTGGTCGCCGTCGTCGCCGGAATGGAGAGTTAGAGAGAGAGAGAATGTGGGTTTGGTTTTGGTTTTGTGTGTGTGTGATCGATGATCGTTGTCGTCATGGTGTGAGTGGGATGGTGTCGTTGTCAGTTGGTTGAAATATAGCGGAAGCAGAAAACGAAGAGAGAGAGAGAGAGGGTCGGCGATGGTCCGGTGATGCAGAGGTGTTGATCGTCCGGCGATGGTATCGTTGTGTTTGCCGTGTGTGTGTGTGTGTTCGGACCGTTGGCGGTGAAGATCGACGAGAGGAGTGAGTGTCGATCGGTGTTGACATGGTGCGGTGGGAGTTCCAAACCGAATCAGAAACACTAAATGCAAACAGAGAAGGAAGAAGAAGAAAAGGAAAAAGGGGAAGAAAAAGGAAAAAATACGCAAACCACCCTAGTAGAATCCAAAAACCCAATTCGCGGCTGGTGAGAGATTCGGAATCAGGTAAAATTTTAATCGGGTATTATTTTTGTTAAACTAAATTGTTAGTATTAAAAATTTCATAATCGTAGTAATATTTTATTTATCGCCAATCTAAATAAATTGGTGCGGTGAATATCAACGTAACAAAACGGACAAAATAATATTTTTTCCACAATGAAATCTAGGAAAACTCGAAACTTAGGGCCTGCACTGCATGATTAGGGTATTTTACATAAAATATTAATTTAGGCTATATCACTATTAGGTTCGCAGGCACAGGCGTTCAGATAGAATATGATCGATGATAGTTTTCCAGCGCGGGAATCGAGGTGAGTGTACTGTCTTCTTGCCAAACTATTTTTATATATATAAATGCGTGTGTGAAATGGTTTTACTTAGATTATATGATTTTATAAATGATATGGATCAAGCCAATTGTGGGTGAGTTGGTAAAATGGATTTTCATTGAATTGTTTGGGTTTTAAAAAGAAAGACTTTATAAATAAATCTGTTGGATTTGGTGGTTTTAATAAAAGGGTGGGGAAAACATGATTTTTGAATTAAATCGATTTTGGAAATGAGGTGGATGTTGGTGATTTGACGGTGGTGATTATCTATTTCGGCAGAATGGTGATTTTGTTTGTAGTTTTACGATGACGTTATTATTTTGACGATATTGATGAGGTGGTGATTTATATTATGGTGTGTCCGGAGGGTGGTCCGGCCGATGGATATTGATTGTGATTTGAGTTGACTATGCCATAGTTTATATCATGTCCGGAGGGTGGTCCGGCAGGTGGTGATTTATATTATGTCCTGTTCGGAGGGTGGTCCGACAGGTAGTGATTTATATTTGGTTATCGATATTATGTGGTGATTTATATTATGGCCTCCGGAGACGTCCGGTAGGCGGTGATCTGCGCAGTTAGGTCCGCTAGGAAGGCATATCCTACGGATGGTTACGGTACCATTACAACTCCCGATCGTGAGGTTAAACGATCACTATGGCTGGCTAGTGAGTGGTATGATGGAGTGGTGTTTTGAGAAGTGGTGTTTTACTTATATTTGGTGATTTACCTATATATGGTGATTGGTATTATTTTATACTGAATGAGTTTAAATGGAACTTATATAATATATATTGAATTATTTTCACTGCTTATATTATGGAGATTTTTACTAGCTATGTGATGTTTATATACTTCCGCTTGATCCATAAAATGTGGTATTACTTAGAATAAATTATTATTATAAAATATTTTTACTAAGAAGGTAGTACACTCGCAGGTACAGCAGTTAGGAGTCGGTCCCCTACTGGCACTAGGTAAAGTCATGCGTTGGAATCATGTGGGAGTTTTTGGTGATGAGTTGGTTAAGGCAAACCTGTGAGAGATTCATAGTTATTACATTTTTGGGTGGTTATTATTGTTGGGGACGGGTGTGTCCCCCATAGGAGAGAATGTATATGGCCTGTATATGTGATTTTATATTTATGTATGCATAGTGTCATTTTTTTTAGTTGGTTGAATGTACAGGTGATGTTGTGTCGATGTCATGCTGGCCCCAGGGTGACAGGTGTCCGGGGTGGGGTGCGACACACTATCCATTGCTCCTGCGACCGTCGCTGCCGCCCACCAACATTACACCTTACCACTCCACTTATCTATTTATCTATCTATCTATCTCTCTGTCCATGATGTGTGTGTATATTTATTAAAAGCAATGGGAAAGCTGATTTCTCTCTCCTTGCCTAGAATACAGACTCGATTTTTCTCTCTATACTTGGAAGATCTGATTGCTCTCTTTCTTTCTCTCTCTCTCTCTCTCTCTCTCTCCATATACATATACATATATATATATATATATATATATATCAAGCAAGATGAACTACATTTTTGCCTACATAATTTGCTTCTATATTTTGAGGAACTATTTAAAGAAATTACAATTAAAATTAATATTAATTGATGATGCCTGAAAATGGATCACCAGACACATCACCTTGAGATCCAAACCAGTGGAATATCCTCTCGTTTATCTCACTCTCCCTCGGCTTAGATTCCTACAAAACAATACACTGCAGATGGGCCTACTAAAGTTGCACCTCTGGTGAGAAACACAATCAAGGGTTCTCAGTTGAATTTTGATAGGGTGATAGCTAGGAAAATGTGCACATACTTGATTAACCCTTTGTTTTTATATTTGTAGGTCAGAGCAGACTTGTTTGACAAGTCTTCTTGATTCTCAAGTGTACATTAAGGTGATGGCGTTGATCTCGGCCCCAATACCATAGCAATTACGGTAGTTATGGGTATGGATATTGGAGTTGTTACCTAGTAGGGGTAATGGCTCTTTCCTTACCAGGCGAGGGCTGCCCGTTGCCATTCCGAGGGCGAAAGTGGTTGTTGCCCAATTGGTACCTCTGTTTGAGGCGATGTCTCACCATGGTTCTGAATTTTATCGAAAGCAACACCCATCGGCCACCACAGTCATGATTTGGGGATGAATTGATAGTGAAAAGAGCGAGCAATGGGAGTTTCGAAGTTGGATCTCGATGGATATACCACATGGCCTTGCTTTTACTGAATCATCTTTCTAAATCCTACAAGGTTTCCAAGCTTGGATCGGCACGATGAAATCACACGACTTCAGCCCCTATTGTCGGCCTCCTAATGAGGTCCTTGACTTTGGGTGTTTTCTCATGATATGCAAATGAAACGTGGTGCTCGTGCCTTGGAGAGAACTTACAGAAAATAAAATGTGGAAATATAAAACAGTAAAATAAATGTGAAAGAATAAAGATATGAAATAAATACGAGAAAAATGTAGGATATAAAGCAAAAACATGCAAGGTGTAAAACAGAAAATAAATGCAGACACACACATATGCATCCTAATTAAAAAATATTTTATTATATTTTTTAGATAAAAGAGAATTATTATGTTTAAAAATGGAAGACATATTTCTTGGGCTTTGTTTGGACTCAAAGATAGATTTAAACTTCAACTATGCTTGACCCTCTAAAGTGCCCCCATCGGAGTCTCCAACTGACGCACTCCAGATTTTGGAAAAGAAAGAAAGCGAGAAGAGGAACATGCGATTAGGTTTTCTTCCTCTCAAAATCCATTCATTTAAAAAAAAAAAAAAAAAAAAAAGTAGTTTCTTGGGACTTTTCTAAGCATTGGTTTTGTAAACATTCTTTCGGCTGAGATTTGTCTGAAAAATTGAATCGCCAGCTAGCATTGAGTTAAATGGCATGTTAGGTCACCAGGATTTTAAAAATCATTTTTATTTTAGAAATGACCCAAGTTTTGAGTCGAAAAATGTTTGGTCTTAATTAGAGATTTCTTTAAAGTTCGGGAGTCGATTATGCTCGGAGATGGTGTTAGGCACCCCAAGGCATTCATCTAAAGATGATACCTAAGTTTAAATAAAATCTTTAAGATCAAACTAGTCCAAGAAATTTTCTTCGCTTTTGGTTAACACACAAATTCCCATTTTTAATATTTTTTTTCTTTATCTTTTATGCATATTTTATGCAAGACAATAATAATAATAATTAAAAAAAAAAAATTTAAGAAAAGCAACAACAGTTAAAAAATATTAATAAAAAAAGAACAAATGACTCCATTTTAGACCGCCTATCGATTATGGAAGAATTGACAAGTTTGACCCCGGGGGGATTTTTATTTTTATTATATATAAAACTTTTTATTTATGACAATAATTTAATAAAAAATAAAATATCTCAAGAATCTTCTATTGGAAAAAACATGTTTAAAACATTTTTTTTTTTTGTTAAGAAATGAGTTACAAACTTCTAATAAACACAATAACAAAGTTGAAATAAACAAACTAAAAGGTTTTTGAAAGAGACATTTTTGGAAGAAAGGTTTTTTTGAAAGAACTTCTTGGAAATAATATATATATATATATATATATATATATATATATATATATATATATATATATATATATATATTCGTGAAAACTTAATAAAATATTTTTCAAATAAATGATTTAGAAAAAGGGTTCTTAAAAACACACAAATCTTTTTAAAAGAACTTGTTATAAGAAAAACTTTACAAATTATTTTAAAAGAAGAAATCTCCTTTTCTTGAACAGATTAGACAAAATATTTTTTAACAAAATAATAACCAAAACATATTTATGAAAAATAAATAAATAAATAGTATTTTTGTAAAAACAAAACTTGTTAAAGATCATTTTTATTTTTATTTTTTAAAAAAAGACATAATAATTTTTACAAAATCGACATGAAAATAGTTTTAGAAAAAACAAGTTTTGAAAAATACTTTAATAGTCAAATAATTTAGTAAAAACACATTTTAGAGATATTTAAGTTTAGAAAAACATATTTTAAAGATATTTAAGTTTAGAAAAATATATTTTAAAGACATTCCCCTTTCCAAAAATAAACTTAAAGATCATTTCTTTAAAACTAAAGTTTATTATTTTTTTAGAGTAAAACACAAAGTTATTTTCATTTAGAAAACTTCTTATGTAAAACTCCTTTATATATATATATATATATATATATATATATATATATATTATTTTTTTAAATTTTGTTTGTTTAAGAAAAATAAGAACAAAACATAACACTAATGGTAATTATATACACATTTGATTCTTATCAAGAATATTCCAACCAAACTTCCTATTAATGTGATTGTTCGCTTTTGTTAGTTTAAAAAAAGAATATATATATATATATATATATATGTGTGTGTGTGTGTGTGTGTGTGTGTGTGTGTGTGCGCGCATGCGCGCGTGCGCCAATCCTTCTCATAACTAAGAAAGAAAAAATATTTCTGAAAAAGGCACACACTTATCCACAAATGGATATAAGGTCTCCTTTTATTCTGCTTTTTAGCCATAAGTGTCTCGACATAGTAATATATAGTGTATTAGTCCTTGATCTAAGACGTGGGGCCAATACATTATCTAGGCTTATATATATATAGAGGTTCCAATCCATAACCTGAGACATAGGGGCAGGCTATAATCATGGCTAGCACAGAAAGGCGTAAAGTAAGAAAAGTAAATAGTTAGCAGATAGTAGTCTATAGTTAGTCGGTTTATTTTAGGTTCTTTGGGTTTGGTTTCTTGTGCTTCTTGACAAAAGACAAAGATGCTATGCACACCAAAACGTTCTTGTTATTCTTGATAAAAACAAATACAATACGTACAATACGTACAAAACCAAACAAAACAAAGACAAACAAAAGACAAAATGTACAAACAACCAAACGAAAACAAACAAACAAACTAAATAGAAGTTTAAGGAAACTTACCTAACTTAGGGGAGTTGTCTTTCCCTAAGTCATGTTACCTTCTTCTCCTTCTTTCTTTTTTTCTTCTTTATTGTGTGGTTGTTCTTGAGAAGTTTCTTGAACTCTTCGTAAAAGAGTGTCAAGATCACATTTTTGAAAGATTTTTGGAAGATTTTTGGACGTGTTTGAGAGGTGGAAATCTTAGGAACACAAGGAAATCCGAGAGAGATTTTGGAGCTTAGAGAGAGAGAATGAGTGATCAGCGTGTGTTTCTTATGAAAAATGATAGCCTTTTATAGGCAAATGCATGCCTACACATTCCCCAATGCACAAGCTTATCTAGCTTGCATTTAATGCTCATTTATTGACAATTAAATGCTATTGATGCTTCAGATTGATAGGAGGTTACTAATTAATCTAGGTTAGGCAATGATGATATTCTCTAATAAGGAGAATCTATGAGGGCAAAATCTAAGATTTCTTAATTAAGGTTTAACATTAATGGTCTCATTAAATGCAATTTAATATTCTTGATTGATGGGGGCAATTAAGTTAGGTTAGTCATGATGATATTATATAGCTAATTATAATATTCTATGGAGAAAATATTTTCATAAGATCATCATTTAATGCTTGTCATTGATGCTAATCCTTCTTGGGAAGCTCCCAATTTAGCTAGGGGCACTCCTCTAAAAGAATCTTATACTTCTTCATAGGCTTAGAGGGTGTGTTCTTAAAGGGTGTGTTCTTAGTGAATTAGGTGTTTTGGGCACCCAATTGCCTAATCAAGGATTTATTACTTGATTTTTGAAAATTTAAACTTAAACATGAAATTAAACTAAAATATTTTTGCCCATCGTTTTAACAAAACTAGAAATAACGAAAGTTTCAACGATCAAAACGTAAAGTAATTATAATTGGTGAAATTTCTTCAAATTAAGGTAGAAACTAAAATTAAACATATTAAAAGTGATATTCATAGAAAACTCATTTTTAATTTTATTATTTTAGTCCTTATCCTTCTATAAATAGAGGAGGTCCCTCTTTCCATTTTGCCTGTTAATTCACATACCAAAGTCTTGTGTTTCTCTCTGAAGAACATAAGGCTACTTTCTCTCTCTAACAATCCCTTCTCAAAGTATTGTTTTAGTTTAAGAAATTTTAGATTTTCTACACAAAGAAATCTAATAAAGAAAAAAAAAACTGCAACACACAAAATAAGAAGAATCGTCCTTCCAAAAGGCAAGGTAAGTTCTCGAAACCTCTAACTCTTTACATACTTGTCTAAAATCAAAGACAAACGAAGCAAAAAAACACAAAAAATGGTCAAAACTCGACAAAAAAGAGACCTGTTCTCTGAGAATGCATTTTAATTTACCGTCATTTACTTTCTCACACTTTACATTTTCCGCATTTACTTTACCGCTCTCTACAATTTTTCATGCTTTACATTCTCCCATTTTTTTTAACCTAGGCCTTGGATAGGCACTAAGTCGCGGTCCTTGACCTAATGCACCTTTTTTCCTTTTTTTTAGTCAAGTCCTTGGAGTAGCGACATGCATGTATACACACACACACACACACACACACACACACAATATACTACATACATATATACATATAATACATATATACACATATTTTACTTTTGTTTACATACCAGAAACACAAAAAAACATATGAAAAAATGGAAAGGAGGTTCTACTTGAACTAAAAATCCTTCCCAAAAAATGATTTTTTTGTTAAAGTTGTAATGGCAAAATTTTGTTTTTCCATTTTGATCAAAAAACCAAAATACCCAAGTCTCATTTGTTTTCTTCCAAAATAAATGATACTTCAAAAATATTTTATTTTTCAAACAATATTTATTTTCCCAAATTATTCTTTTTATGAATAAAAAAAATATTTTCATAATTTTTTTTACTTAAAGAAAACTTTTCTCAAAAATAAAATAAATAAAAATCTTTTACTTCATTTTTTTCCATTCTTTTTTGCTTTTAATTAAAACATAAAGTTTGTCATCATAACTTGAACTAAAATCAAATAAAAAAAAATTAGAAATAAATAAAAAATAATAATAACAAAATAATATAAAAAAGAAAACCTTTAACCCCCGAGACCAAAGCTGGTCTTTTTTTTCTTTTTTTTTTTTTTCCATAATCGATAGGTGGTTTTAAAAGGCGAACATTTTTTTACTTGTTTTAGCTTGTATATTTCATTTTACTTATATGCTTAGTATCCTGACCATAATGAACATGCCATAATAAACTAAATTACAAGAATCAGATTATATTAACCAACCAAATCAAACAAACTTGGACTTCATTTAATTTGAAATACTTAAACACCGAGGTACCATTTTTGAATGGATATCTTGGGGTGCCTAAAACCTTCCCCGAGCATAACCGACCTCCGAATCTAATAAATACTCCTGTTAAGACTGTTTCAAGTCAACTTTTGGCCATTTAAAAATAAATAAATTCTTTTCTCTTCTTTTGCCTATTTTCTTTAAAACCCGCTTGCCTAACACACCTTTTAAAGATTAGTGCTCGGTGGCGACTCCAAACATTTCATAAAATGTTGGCCTAAGTAAATTAGTTCAAAATTGACTCCTGGAAAAGCCTTTGAACTTTTTTTGTTTTTTTTTTAAATCATTTTTTCTAAAATAAAGCTTATCCAAAAGCATTTTATAAAAGATTAGTTATTTTAAAAATAAATGATATTTTGAATTATAACGTCGACACTCTGTCAGCATTGTGATTCGCGAGCAAAATCCGGGGCACATCACTATCTTGCATAATTTTACAGATTCACATATATCATCACTTTTATTCGTAAAAAATATTACTAACTTAAATCAAGAAAAGTCATCTACAAGTACAAAAGCATGATGTTTACCACCAACAATTGCAATATATGGTTCGGATAAAATAAATCTATGTATAAGAGTTCTATCAGTCTAGATATGGAAGTATGCATTTTCGAGTGAAATAATGATCTATACTATTTTCCTAACTAGTATGCATCACAAATTTTATCTCAATGAATATTGTATTAGGAAAACCTCAAACTAACTTATTTCTAGAGATATTAGAAATTAAGTCCATACTAGCATATCCTAAGCATTTATCCCAAAGCCAACTCAATTCAGAAAAGTGAGCTTAAACATGTAAGTTTTGAGATGTAATGTTCTTAAATGATCATGTGTATACATGGTTTCAAGAAATATAGTGGGTATAGATATATCAAATTTGCAAAAAATACAACTTAAAATAAAAATTGTAAATTTTACTAAAACGATAATTTTTAGTATTTCGTTGACTAATAAAATTTTTAAGAGTAAATTAATATTTTTCTGTAGATTACATTATTAACGGAAAACTTTTTGTAGTCATTGCTATAATAATTTCTATACAGTTAATATTAATTTAAGAAATTAGGCGTTAAATAATTACGTATACTTCAAAACAATTGGGAATGAGAAACAATGCATTTTAGGGTCATGCATTGCATATTAGAGTTATTATAAATAAATTCTTAATTTAGGCCCTATCGTTGTTAGGTTCACAGGCGATGACGACCATGCCTGCATTACGACAGTAGAGTATTTAGTAACGCCAAAATCGAGATGAATGTACTGTCTTCTATGTAAATTATCAACTTATATTTTTGTATTAAAACGTGAAAAGAAAAGGTTTGTTAAAATAAACGATTTTATAATGTTATGCAGATCGAGTAAATTTTTAAAAGCGGAAAGGAGTTTTTATTATCCGACTACACCATAGTTGTCGTCTCGTCAGGAGGACATGTCCTTCGAGATGTGGATATATGTTGTTACCTGTCAGGAAAGACCTACATGGTGATTGCTCTTACCATTGGAGATATTGAATGATCCTGACACTGATAGCCATCTTAGATGACACAGTTGTACAAGATACGATGCTGTTGTAACTCCCGATCATGAGGTAAAATGATCCCATTGCTAGTAGGAAAGTAGTGTGCAATATTTTATTATATATCAAAATAATTTGATTGGTTGATTTAAATGCATCATTTTCTTGTGATGATAGTTGTGGAAATTTTATTTCAGGAATAGGCATTTGTTTTATTGTGATGATAGATGTGAAATTTTATTCTGCTCAGTATGTAACTATAATTATATTCTGTTTTGAAAAGTGGAATTTGATAATTATACTTGATTCATAAATTATTTTTATATTATGAAAACAGTACACCGATAAAATATTTGGTTTCAGGTACCTTCAGTAAGAGACGGGTCCACTATTGGCGCTAGGTAGAGTCAGAGGAGGTAGTAAGTTTTGTTTTGATGGTTGTCAAAATAACTGTTGGGAGTGAGTGGTTGAAATATTTTTGTAATCTTGTTACAAAATAGATGGTTTTGTATAAAAGCTAAAATTTTATTAGAGTGGCGCAGCAGAGACGTGGTAGTGGAGTGGTTTGTCTTTTGGCTCTATTTCGCCTTGGGAGAAACCTAATAACTATCCTGGGAAACCGGGTCGTTACAAACTTATTGTATTCCGAACATAAGATTAAAATTATCCTCTCATTGAGTAAACATAAAATTGGTCGATTTACGGTCCTTGATTTAAGTTTCAACTCCTCGTTTTGTTTCTCAAAATAATTTTTCTTTCTCAAAATAATTTTTCTTTAACGTAGAGATTTTATTTTTTATAGAGATATTTTCAACATTTTTGTTATTGACTTATTCTGTTAATGACAAAACTATTTTCTTAAGATTAGAAATTAGAGAATATTATTTTGAATTCATTTACTAATTCTTTATAAGCATCCTAGAGTTCAAACAATTCATTACTCAAATACCGTAAATCACATGCCTCATCTTCGTGGGTCATTAAGGAAAGCAGAGTTGATTTCTCTTGGGTAGATGAGCTTTCCAAGATGCTATTTTTCATGTCATCTCGAGTGGCCTTCATGGCCTTCTTCTTCCCTTTCCATAAGGGTCTATTTTATCATTCATGGGTTCTAGATAGTCTACTTGGAAGTGTGTGATCTTTTGACTAATGAAACACTTGACTTTGATTGTGTAGCGTTGATTTTTCCTACTCATTTCACGAATCAAAGAAAATTCCTTGTGACTAGTGCCAAGCTTTTCGCTTGGTCACTATCAAGTTTCTCATCATCATCATCTTGGTCAGCATCATAGAGCTCTTTGAGTGTAAAAACTTTTGTTTTATTGATCAAATCATATTCATAAGATTTGATTGATGGATCGTGTTTTGACAGGTTTATGATTAGTGCCTCCATGGAATTGTTGTTCAGGTCCTTAGCTTTCTGAATCTTTTTACCTTCGATTCCCATGCCTTGGGAAGTGACCGACTAGTCTTTCTTACTTATTTAATCGTGATGTATGTATTTTTTTAAGTGTATTCAACTCGTTGAAAATTTTATTGAATCAGGTGTACATGTGTTGAATGCTTTCATTGTCCTCTATATTGAATGACTTGTATTGATGTACAAGGGCTTTGATTTTGGATTCCTTTACTTGGTTGGTTCCATCATATATAACTTCAAGCATGTCCCATATTTTCTTTTCTGTCTAGCATTCGTATATCCTATTATACTCATTTATTAATGCACATAAAAACAAACTAGTAGCTTGGTCATTTAAAAATAGCAATTTAGTATCAACCTTATTGTACTTAGATTTAGACTTATTTACCTCATGTAAATCTAAGGTATCCCAAGGAGTGTAAGGACCATTCTTAATTAAATGCTATGTCTCATAATTTGTGACTTGTAAAAATACAATCATTTTGGCCTTCCATAATACATAGTTGTCTTGTGTGAACAATGGTGGCCAATGCATGGATAAACTTTCAGGTAAGGTAAATCCAGTGTTATTTTCCATGGATCGGTTTGCTATCGCTTTTAAACCTATAATCAACTAACATGTGGTATGAACTATTAGTCCACGTATACCCAAAGGATAATTAGGTATTGCAAAATACTTCGTCAATTTTACTCTTTGTTGAATTTGTTCTTTAATTAACACTTGTAAGTTATTCAATAAGGTACAAGTGTTAAGAAGTACATAAAAAAATATAAAATAAAAGTACAACTAAGCACACATAAGAGATAGGGATAGAGACAATGAATACACAATGATTTATTGTTATTCGTAAGGCCCCCCCTTTACTTATGTCTACTATCCCGAGCTCATTTGGATTTTTCTAATCTACTAAATTCAAATCTTCTTCCCCATTGAAGACCAAACTATTACACATCACAAGACAAGTCTACTCATGTCTTGATACAATCTCTCACTAAACAAGTTTGTTTACGCCTAACAACATTCTCTCAGAAGGAAAGTTTGTTTATGCCTTGCTATACCCTCTCACTGGACAAGTTCGCTTATGTCTTTTTACACTCTCTTACTAGACAAGTTCTTTGTGCCTAGCTGCAATCTCTTGCTTAGATAAATACCCTCGTCTAAGTTATATTTCACACTTTCACAGTATGAATTTATCTTTTTTTTCACTAGCCTAACTGTATAAGCTTCTATCAATCACCTACATTTTCAATACACTGTATATTGATTCTACTAGTTGCTTATAGAAGTGCACACAAGAATAATATATCGAGTAAATGCACATACCCAAGTAATCACGTATGAGAGATATATATTCAATCAAAGATCACGTGATGTAAAAGATTCAATTGATCTCAATTTAAGCTTAAGTATAATAAGTATGATTCATTTTAATTTCAAGCTAAGACAAAATTCAAGATAATATTATTTTCTTTGAAAGTTCAGTAAAATTATCCAACCAGCTTATCTCTAATTGGATTTGTACTTGGGGAATTTAATATATGTCCCTTTCATTAGGTTTCAATATTGGATTTCTATATATATATATATATATATAAACATCTTTTGATTCAACACAATTCGGAATAAGATTTTTAAAGGTTGTGGACAAAAGATCAGTGGTTTGTTTATTACTACCCTTTGCATATGTTTAAGTGGACTCCTGAATTTCGAACTAATGTCGAATTACCATTGGCACCAATTTGGGTTCAATTTGAATTTCCCCTCATTCATTTTTACAACAATGAAAGAAGTCACTAGAAGAAAATAAAGAATTAGCTACAAAAGTTTTGGCGACGGTGTAATAATCGTAGCTAAATGAGTCCATTGACTACAAAATTACATGTCGTTGCCAATTATGAACACATTTTAGCAACAAACTCCAATTTCTTAGCTATATATGAGATTTAGGCAACGAAATTTTAGAATTTGTTGCTATTCTCGGCTTTTGTTCATGGCGCCAAAAACAAATAGCCAAAAATTTTCGCCAATCATATTAGCAACGAAAAATGTCCGTCGCTAATGCACCGGAGAAGTTTTAAACTATTGGTGACGATCCAGTTTCATCTCCAATCACTTTATCATTTCTACTACTACCAAAACGGCGTAGTTTTGATGTTTAAAATTTGTAGCCAAAAGTGAACCCTAAATTTTTAATCTAAAAACCAAAAGCCGTTAAACCAAAACCAGCAGTCACCACTTGCACTCCTTGCATTCATCCACGAAGAAACCAACTAAGCGATTGAGTAGTGGAAGAGCGAATAAATCGATTGAGCAGTAGAAGAGCGAATAAATCGATGAAGATTGGAAAATTGGCAAGGGAACACACCAGAGCAAGGGAAACTCAATATAAAACTATCCAATCGATTTGAAAATGATTATCCATTAGCCTAGTTCATGACAATAGGGATTTTATAAATTGATTTGGGGGAAATTCGAGGCGAAATCCTAAGCGAAGTAGTTCGGAAGATATGATTTAGGCATTCATTTTTATCGCTTAAGCCTTTTTAAGCTTACCTTGTTAAATCATTATCCCTTGTTACCCTGTCGAAGCCTAGAAACCATTTCAATTCTGAACACTTAACTAATACCCTGACCAATAAAACTTTTTACCAAACTTATACCGTTGAACCGAAGGCATAATTTGAGCGAATCAAGTTAGCATTCATTATACTACTTGAAGTGAGCGGTTGAGCTAGGGTGAACTTTTTATTGGTTCGGTATTTGTGTACTCACTTGTCATGTTAAAAAAACAACAACAACAACAACTATGTACATATAGTACATTTTTCGTTTATTTTGACAAGTGAGTACGTCAATCTTCATGATTGTTCAGGGTTGTTAAATCTTATCTGTGGGGTTTCAAGAGTGAGAGTGCCAAGCATGTGCCTTGGGTAACGTTAACCCGTTTTCTATTTCCAATTTACCCTTGGCCATTTTCCAAAACTAAACCAAGTCCTAATGATCTTTTTGAACTTTCGAGCCTACATTAGTGGAGAATAGAACCCGGGTCAGGCTTATGGATTCCTGATAAGTGTAAAATACCTATCTACTTCTAAACCGGATTTGGTAGTTTTCGAACGTTTTAGTTATATTTAATTGCTTTTTAGTTTGTTTTTATGTAATTCAGGTGTAGGGATGCAAACAAGCGAAAATGATGGGAAAACGGTGAAGAAATAATGGAGAAACAAGGTTTCAAGATCACAAGAGCCACCGCCGTGGTGAGGAAGTCACCACCGTGGCGGTGAGAAATACAGAGAGTGTTGAAAATGAGCAAGGCCCATTGCCTAAGCGGTGAAAGGGCAGAAAGTTTGGAGCCAGTCCCACGGCCGCGGTCGTGAAAGATCAAAATGTTAACCGACTAGCCCACTGCCGCAGCTGTGAACGATCAGAATGTTAACTGACTAGCCCACCACCATAGCCGTGAAAGATCAGAATGTTAACCAACTAGCCCACCACCGTGGCCGTGATCCCCACACCACGGTCGTGGGCTCTGCACAGTAAAATAGATATTTTTAGATATTTTGAAGCCTTGTATCTATAAATACCCATTCTCCCACATCCATTAAAGCCTTTTTGGATACTTGGACATCCCTAACCTTAGAAGCTTGATCCTTGGCCAATCTTGAAGAGCTCAAAGAGGATATTCATCATCCGGAGAAGAGGAAACATTGACGGATTGATCTTCGGCGAAAATGGAAACCACTCCACTTTAAGATTTGATCTTTCTCTCTTTGTTTCTCTCTTTGCAACTTAATGTTTTATTGTAAATGATGATGAATCCCTCTTGGTTTGTAGTTCCAATGGCCAAGATCATGTTAGATTAGTTAAATATTAACTAGGGATAGATGTAGTTATGTAAATACTAGTTTGATAAAATATATGTTTCTTTAACGATTGTTTGTTTATAAATTCGATTGTGTTTATCATTTTATTACAACTTTAATATGCTTGTTAAGGTATTAGGGTTGGATTTGAGAATCTAGGGTTTGACTCTTGGAAGAGGTAACCCTGGATTCAGACTAGGGTAAACACATCGTTATGATCTAACGACCCGGGAAGACGTTAGTTAGTGTGCAATCGATGACGTTGGAGTGAGACTCACGTGGCCTAGGGTCGTTAAGACGTTGAGGGGAACTTCGGCGTTGACACGAAGTCGCGTATTCCCCCGTCTTATACTCGGGAGAGGTGGCAAAAGAGTTTTTACGAACCAAGATTGTCGAATACCTAAACTCCGTTATTGTTAACTAATCGAAATTAAACATATATTAAGTAAACAAAATCAATCCCTAGTTAATCAACTTAGTTAGGATTAACCCACTAATTGTAGTTTAGCTTAGTTTTAATTAATTTAATTTTAAATAATTCTTGAACCATCTGGATAATATGAGACTATGCAAATTGCGGTATTCAACTTATTCAACCCGTCCCTGTGGGAACGATATCCGATCTTAAAAGATCCACTATATTAAAACTAAATCTCGTGCACTTGTGAGTAGTCAATACGTGAGCGTTAAATCGCTCGACGTACAAGTTTTTGGTGCCGTTGCCGGAGACAGTGTTGAATGCGTAGAATTGATATTGCGGCTAAGTAGTTGAATATTAATCCAGACAATATTTTTTTGTTTTATTTTCTTTTTAATTATTTTGTTAATTTGTTTCGTCAATTATGATCAAGCAATGCGTGCAACGTAGAAGATGTTTGGACTTCTTGGCTCTTGATCCGAAGATCGAGTGTACGTTGAAAAGGATAAGGAGATAGAGAAAAAGCCAACTTTAATGCCATGAATCAAGGTCCAACGGAGCATTCTATCCCAAATTCCTTATCTATGAGGGATTTTGGTGAAAAATGCTCAAGCAAGTCCAGTTAGGGACGGTAAATCAAACACGTCACATTTTTTGATCTAAAATCGAGGGTATCAAAATTTACCCGATTTTTGCTATTAATTATTTTTTTGGAGGTCGAAATGGTCTCAGAGCATGTTCGGAGGTGAATTAAGGAGTGAGGATACTCGAGGATGTGTTTCACACTTAAAAACATTGAAAAAGTGAAGTGGAAACGCATAGTGTGGAGCCTTTATGTGAAAACTTGAAAAAAAAAATGAAAATCCTGCATCAGGCTCACCGCCACGGCGATGAAAATACAGGATGTCATGTTTTCAGCACAAAAGCTTCACCGCCGCGGCGATGAAACTTCAGGTTACAAAGTTTTTGAAAACAAGCGCTTCATCGCCAATCCTACCGCTGCGGCGGTGAAATGACAGAATGTATTGGTTTTAAAAAGACACTTACACAGCCGAGGCGGTGAGGCTCCTGTTTGATTAAAGTCATTTTGTTAATACTAAAACGCCACAACCACCTCTAAAACTCCAAAATTTCTCCATTTTCATCCTCCTAAATCGTTTCCAACCCCCAAATTCATCCTCCCATTTACAAAATTTGTGATTTCTACCCTAAATCATCCACCAAAAATCAATTTTCAAACCCCTATTTTCGCGATTCTCTTTATCACTACGGGATTTTGATTTGATTTTTGGTGATAAACTAAATTTCTATGGATTGTTAAATTGTGTGAAACAAAATTGCATGCTACATTGTTCATATTTTGTTGAAACGTTGCGATTAGTGTGTGCACAAGATTAAATCCACCAGCTCATGTGCGAGTGCATCGGTATTGATATGAGTGCTTATACGCCTATGCCGCATGTGCCGCTGTACCTTTTACAACCGCCACAATTTCCATTCCGACGTGATAGTGGTGGCGATGACTATCCTCCCAATGAACAGTAGGGGGTTAGATTTTTACGTCTTATCTCCTAGGTATGTGTCGGCACCCAATTTTACTTGTCAGTAAGGACAATGCATTTTTATTTATTTTTTTAGTTTGGGGGGAATGTATATCATGTTTTGTGTTGTTAAAGAAAGATGTAAAGGATGAAAATATTTTTTGTATATAAAACTTTAATTTTTAGTTAAGTTTTATTTTAATTTTTGTTTATGCATGTTAAATACTTAGTTTAGTATATGTATGTTAGTATTTAGATTTAGTGTAGAGATGTTTATGTATGAAGTCATATATGCTTGATGAGTTGTTGAATTCGTCTAGGGCCATTTCCCAATGATGAAAATTATCTCTTAATTGTATATCGAGGTCGGGGATGATGCCATTCATGTGTGTTTTGTGTGCTTAGCATGTCGATTAGGTAAAAATTATTATGATCCTTAAATCGCACGATCGCATAAACTCAATGTATAATTATTTGAATGAATTGACGTTGATTATTCAGTAATAAGTTTATGACAGAAAAGATGAATCTAGAACTTGATTTGGAGTATACTTGAGGTGAAATCCTAGGTAAGATAATTTTGGAGACAGGATTTAGGCCTTCACTTTTATCGCTTGAACCTTTTGAAACTAACCGAAAAAATTTAATCCCTCGTTATCCTGTCGAAGCCGATAATCGTTTCAATTCTGAACACGTTTCAATACTCAATCCAATTAAGTTTTTCCAAACCATTGTCGCTAATCCTAAGTTTCAAAATGAGTGAAATCAAGTTAGCATTAGTTTATGCTGCTTAAAGTGAGCAGGCAGGGTTTCGGATGAATTTCTATTTATTTGGTATTAGTATATTCACTATGTAATTTCTTTTTGCACACTCCTAAAAAATTTCTTTTTGCACACTCCTAAATTTTTTTAGAAATTCGAATAAGTCTGGGGGTGTGTTATGTAATCCTTTTTGCATACTCCTAAAATTGTCGAAATTCGAATAAGTTTGGGGGTGTGTTATGTGTCTAAAAAAAAAACTATGTGAATATAGTTTTTAATTTCGTTTCTTGTGACAAGTGAATACAAAGTTCTCCAATTCTTGTTCAGGGTTGTATTTTCAATGTGTGGGGTTACGAGAAAGATACAGCGACAAGCCTTTATGCCACGGGTATCGTTCAATCTTAACGATTTTCTGTTTTCTATTCCTGCGATACCCTTGGTCGTTCTCCAAAGCCAAACCAACCCCTATTGATCTTTGTGAATATCCGATCCTACATTTGTGGATAGTCGAGCCCAGTTAAGTATATGGTTTTCCAGAATCCTTCAAGGTTTAAGTCATGAGCTTGTCTACTGAATGATCCAATCTGGAGTTTGGTTAGTTATACATTTGAGCTTTCTCACATACATTTCTGATGGATCTAGAATGGTTTTTATTGAAATTAAGTGTTGAAATTCTAGAACACCACTTGGTGTATGTTATTTCCCAAACTTGATCAGATTGAGGGATGTTGAGAGAGGACCAACTTGGTTTCTTTGATTGAATTCGGAATTCGCATGCATATACTTCTTATTTGTTAAAGTTTTTCATTTTTAGATTAGTCGTAAGTTAATTAGGGTAATTAGTTTAATTTAGTGTTAGGGTATTTTGCTCGAGGACTAGCAAAATTTCATGTTTTGAGGTATTTGTTAGGTGTAAAATACCTATCTACTTCTAAACCAGATTTGATAGTTTTCGAGTGTTTTAGTTGTATTTAATTGCTTTTTAGTTTGTTTTTATGTAATTCAGGTGTAGGGACGCAAACAAGCGACAAACAAGCAAAAACGGTGGGAAAACAATGAAGAAATGATGAAGAAATAAGATTTCAAGATCACAAGAGCCACTGCCACGGCGAGGAAGTCACCGTCGCGGCTATGAGAAATGCAAAGAGTGCTGAAAACAAGCAAGGCCCACCGCCTAGGCGGTGAAAGGGCAAAAAGTTTGGAGCCAGTCCCACGACCGCGGCTGTGAAAGATCAAAATGTTAACCGACTAGCCCTCTGCCGCGGCCGTGAAAGATCAAAATGTTAACCGACTAGCCCACCGCCTCGGCCGTGGGCTCTACACAACAAAATAAATATTTTTAGATATTTTGAAGTCTTGCACCTATAAATACCCATTCTCCCACATTCATTGAAGCATTTTTGGATGCTTGGACGTCCCTAACCTTAGGAGCTTGATTCTTGGCCAATCTTGAAGTGCCCAAAGAGGATATTCATCATCCAGAGAAGAGGAAACATTGGCGGATCGATCTTCAGCGAAAGTGGAAACAACTCCACCTTAAGATTTGATCCCTCTCTCTTTGTTTCTCTCTTTGCAACTTAATATTTTATTGTAAATGATGATGAATCCCTCTTGGTTTTTAGTTCCAATGGCCAAGATCATGTTAGATTTGTTAAATATTAGTTAGGGATAGATGTAGTTGTGTAATACTATTTTGATGAAATATATATTTCTTTAACGGTTGTTTGTTTTTAAATTCGATTGTGTTTATCATTTTATTACAACTTTAATATATTTGTTAAGGTATTAGAGTTGGATTTGAGAATCTAGGGTTTGACACTCGGAAGAGGTAACCATGGATTCGAACTAGGGTAAACACATCATTACGATCTAACGACCCGGGAGAGAGTTAGTTAGTGTGCAATCGATGACGTTGGGAAGAGACTCACACGGCCTAGGGTCGTTAAGACGTTGAGGGGGATTTCGGCGTTGACACGAAGTCGCGTATTTCTCCATCTTACACTTGGGAGAGGTAGCAGAGAAGTTTACGAACCGAGATTGTTGGATACCTAAACTCCGTTATTGTTAACTAAACGAAATCAAACATGTATTAAATGAACGAAATCAATCCCTAGTTAATCAACTTAGTTAGGATAATTGTAGTTTAGCTTAGTTTTAATTAGTTTAATTTTAAATAATTCTTTAACTGTCTAGATAATATGAGACTATGCAAATTGTGGTATTCAACTTATTCAACCCGTCCCTGTGGGAACGATATTCAATCTTAAAAGATCCACTATATTAAAACTAGACCTCGTGCACTTGCGAGTAGTCAATACGCGAGTATTAAATCACTCGACGTACAATTCCCTATACCATAAAGGTTTTAGTCATGAACTATATTGTGGGATAATCCCATCTGATTGACGGATAGTGATATAGTTGAGTTTTAAACACACACACTTAAGCAGGATCTAGAATAACGCTTACTATCATTAAAATGTTGAAATTCTAGAATACCACATGGTGTGTTTTATGCTTGAACTTGATAGGATTGGGGGCCGATGAGGGAAAAATCATTTGGCCGGCAGATGATATTCAAAACTTGCACAATATTATTTTTAGTGTTTTTCGTTTTTAATTTTTAATTTCGTAATTAGTTGTTGTATTTTCTTGTTTGTGCGTTTTTGCTTGAGGACAAGCAAATGTTTGAGCTTAGGAGTATTTGATGAGTGGTTTATTTATCAACAAATCAAGTGATTTTAGATTCAAATATTTGTGTGTTTTCAAACACTTTTGTTGTTTTAATATATTTTTGTGTCGTTTGGTAGGTTTTTGAATAAAATGGTGAAAATGTGCAAAATCGATACAAGTGCAGTAACTTTAAATACATTTTTAAATAATATTCCATTCAATTTTGGGAAAACTCTAAACATGAAAGTTGTATATATTTCTCTTAGATTTCCATAGGTTTTTGAATCACCTCAATCGGAGTTTGGAGGAAAAAGTTACAGTCAAAATACCAAAAGGTATCACTGCCGTAGCGGTCAAAATACAGGATGGCAGTGTGTTCTCTGCATTTTCACTGCTGCGGTCGTTATCCCACCGCTGCAACCGTTAGACAGCACATCACAATGATATTTTGGGATATTTTGAGATATTTTGCACCCCTTAAGTATCTCCCTTCATCCCCAAACACAAGAGGAAGTTTTTAGAGCTCTTTAGAGCATATTTTGAGAGGTTTTGGGGGAGCTTATCCAATCCCCAAAGGAGAAGAACACAAATCGAAGAATGAGAAATGCTCTCAGAGTGGTTTTAGCGGTGGATCTTCGGAATATGGCTAAGTTCCTTCGTTTATTTTTTTATTTTCATAACTTTGGTAGTTTGTTTGAGCATGTTTAGCTCATTTTTCATTGTATAAACGGTTATGACCATGAGCTAAATGAATTTTGTTTAGGGATTAATGTAATTTATGAAAATGTGATTATTTTGATATCTGTGTTTCGTTTGTGGTTGTTTTTCGTTATTCGATTGTGTTTATCGTTCTTGTATTATTTGTATGCTAGTTTAGATATATTAAGAATACGGGATTTGACACTCGGGAGAGGTAACCCCAGATTCAGACTAAGATAAACACAACGCGACGATCCAATAACCAAAGAGGGAGTTGGAGAGTGTGCAATCAATAACGTTGGGGGCGAAACTCACGTGACCAAGCATCGTTAAGACGTTGAGCGGGACTTCAGCGTTGATGCGAAGTCACATATTTACTCATCTTACACTCGGGAGAGGTGGTGAGTGAGTTTACGAACCGAAATTGTCGAAGAGGTCGAATATCGTTAACGTAAGTCAAACGAGATCAAACACATAGAAGTAAATGAAGTTAATCCCTAGGCAAACCATTCCCTTAACTGTCTCAGATTAGTATTAGTATAGTTAATTTAATTAGTTTAATTAACTTAGTATTAGTATTAATTAATTATAAATACCAATTTTTTATCGCTTAGATAAAATCGGGTTATGATAATCGCAGTACTCGACAATATTCTCAATCAATCCCTATGAACACGATACCTTTACTCTCCCTACCTATACTAAAACTTGACCCGTATACTTGTGGTGAAAGCGGCGCATGATCAATTCGCCGCCGCCAATAGTCATTCGGTTTGCATAGCTATTTCCTGTAATGAATACATTAGCATATTCTCCAAAATTGTAATTCATACCACCAATTTGCTGCATAAAAGTTTCTTGGAGGCTAATTTGATTTTCTATTCTTCGGCATTCCCCATGTAATCAAAATAATCTTCAAGATCAAACATCCAATCAAGGAAATCAGTTTTGCAAAAGTTTATACGTACTGTCAAAATATGGAATATGGGTCATACTAAGGGATATGTTACGAAATTGGTTGAATGCAAACCCTATCAATGTTGTAGAAACTATCTGATTCTCCACTAAACTATTCCTATCTACATGTCTAATTTACCTCCAACAAATTTCTCTCATTTTATCTACATTTAAAACAGATATCTATACATCCTATGCACTCATAAGAACCATGTAAGCAATTAAATATACACATGGCTGAAGGTGTATACATCTCCTGCTGTGTGTATACATATATGTACCTGAATAGAAATTTCCGATTGAGTTTAGATACTTCGATTCGATCTATGTCTTTGACTTCCAGGTTCAGGAACCCTAAAAATGCCAAATCCTTGAGCAATTCACAGCCCAATCTTCCTACACCCATAACCAAGACATTTGCATACTGCTGCAGATTGTTTGTGTATACATATAGTTATTGTTTTTTGAATTCATTACAGAAGATGTCTATATGTCCTATGGATTTAAATAAAGTCGAATTTAACTACTTTATATTTTGGTAATCGTACATTACCTGTTTTTTCATGATGATGTCATAAATTCTTGTGAAATTTAACTAAAGTTCAATTCCACGACATTGTACCTTATTTGTTATGAGGGATTCAATTAAAGAGTGAAATAGTTATAAGAAAACATAAAAATCTGATTATGATAGATATGAGTAGCACACAAATAAGTATGTAATTAGATTTTTACCAAAAATCGTTTTAAAATATTTAAAGTTCAGAAAATGATTTTATCAAGATTTTACCAACCAAGCAAATATAGAAAAATTGATATACAATAAAGATTAATAGTTTGTAAAGATCTCACCCGAACAACACCGAAGAATTATAGATTGAAAAGATATCTCAAATCGGTGACGCTTACACAATCAACACTTTAACTCAAGAATTCCTCAACAATTGATCTCACAATTTGATCTCTCAAAATAATATTAGAATGATGACTCTTATAAAAGTTTATGAACTGAATAGTTCTTGATATAGTGTAGTATGTCAAACATGAAATTCGTAGGTCTATTTAAAGCCACTTAAAACAAGCCCTATAACGGTTAGTTTCCACAAGATATGTCATTTAAAATCACCTATAGACCCCATATATTGATTCATTTCAATCCTAATATATTTGACTTAATAATATAACTTCTAAAGCTCTCAATTTAGTCCCAAAATAATTTAATCTTAATCAATAAAAGTATAGAAAGAATTATATTTAAATTTATGGACTAAATCGTAAGGTAAAAATAAAATCCCTTAAATCTCTCTCATATCTTTGACTCAAAATATTCTCCACCAAAATAACAATATTTAAACACAAAATTCGCAGGTTTAAATATAGGAATTTCAAAGATAACTTATAAAGGCTACTTTTCAAATACTATGTCATTAAATGACACCCTAGTACCCAACACATCATATATGTTCAAAATAGATATTTTTCATTGAAAAATCTCATTTTGGTCTTTAAACATTTTTAAATCAAAATTCATCAAAATAGAAAGTATTAAAACAATTTAATTAAAAGAACATTTAATTAAATATACCAAATTAATAAAGATAATAAAATATATAGACCATATCTCAATTAAGTACAGATTCCTACAATATCTCAATCAGATAAGCCAAAAATGACTAGTTAATGGCTAGTTTTGAATCAAATTCATGAAATCCTCCAAACCTGAAATTGTCTATCGGTTGACTGACCAATACCTATCGGTCGACCGCCCGATTCAGGACGTAGCCCAAGCCAAAATCTCTTCGTCATAGGTCAACCTTTACTTATTCTTCTATCGACCTTCACAAGTCAACCTCTCTGTCGACCTAACGATTCAAAGACTGAATCGTTTCTCCGGCTCCATTTCATTAGTTGATTGATCCATGTTGATCGGTTAACCGACTCTATTGGAACACCTCTCCTTAATTAATTTTCTTAACTCAATGTCTTTGACGTTTTTGCCCCCTTTAACCGATTTTTTTTCTTGGTTAACTCAACTATCACTTAAATTCAATTTTAATTATTTATCTTTCTTAAATCAATATTTGTTCTTCAATTTCACATAGGAGCAAATATTTTTAACTAATTAGGATTCTATAAAAAACACACATAATCATAAAATCATTTTTGTGTCACATGTGATCCTAATCGGAATACATTAAGAGTAAAAATAGATTGGAGTTATTTTCACCTAGATTCTTCAGAATCTTTAATCTCTTAGTATCCGTCTTTGCATCATTTATAATTTCTTCATGATGTTATCGTCTTTGCATTATCTCTGTATCCTTTACAATTACGTCATGTTACTGTCTGAACTTTTTAAACTAAAACACTCAATAAACACGTTAGTTCCACAAAAAATATTAACATTTAATTATTCATCAAAATCTTAGGATCAACAAGATCAATGACACGAATACAGTCAGGACCTACATAATATTCGTCTTCATGGTAACCTATTTTGTTCAATCATTTTTTTTAACACTACAATTATGGTTAATTTATTCTAAGTTAATTTTTTTTTTTCTTTTTTGTGTTTTTTTTTTTTTTTTTTTTTAACAATTTTCAGATTCTGCATATTATAGAATCGATGATATTGAACGCTTAACATCCATCATTTGTTTCTTGATTATTTTCTAATGATGCTTTGTAAGACATTTTGTTTTTGTCGTATTAGTGTTTAAGGATATTGGTAGAATTAGAATATTGATATTTTTGGTTGGTTTTTAATACAATTGTATAGTTTTGTTTATCTTTTATTGATTGGTAATAGCTACAAATTGACATTCATTACCTTAATAAAGGAATTTACTACAAAAGCTGTTTTTGTAGCCAATGCATTTTTTCGGGAAAAAAAATAAATCTTTTGGCTGCAAAAATTTTCATCGCAGGTTGTTTCCCACCATTTCAATAATGTTTTGGTGACAAAAAATATTTTCGTTGTCGATTTTTTCTCTGTCATTTATAAACATGTTTTGGCGAAAAAAAATGTTAGTTGCCGAAATGTTTTCCCGCAATTTACAACCATGTTTTGGCGACAAAATATGTTCATAGCCAAAATATTGTCCCGCCATTTTCAATTGCATTTTGGCGATGTAAAATGTTCGTCGCCAAAAAATATTTCCTACCATTTTCAACCACTTTTTGGCTATGGAGTGCAATTATTTAGTTACAAATTTGGTTACGAAATAATTTGTCGTGAAAGAGTAATCTTGCGCGACAAAATAATTAGTCATTGCTAAATACTTTCTTCTACGGAGCATCGGCGACAAAACTGGCTACGAATATATTTCGTCGCTAAACCGCTTTGGCTATGAAAATAACACTTTGGGTACAAAAAACAAATTATAGCTAAAGGCCATTTTTCTTGTAGTGAGTTGAGGAATTGAAATTGTAATCCATGAATTAACAATCAAAAGTTAATTTTCTAATTCTCATCAATACACATCTGAATAGATCATAGATTATGTAACTCTCTCAACAGTCACAAGGATTAGGCTTTATTTGCATTTATTAGTTTGATTCTTAAATTATTATTATTATTATTATTATTATTATTATTATTATTATTATTTATTTTTTTATTTTTTTATTTTTTTATTTTTTTTCTAAGAAGATGTATAGCAAGGCAAAGTATTATCAAAGACCCCAAGATCCTAACGACACAAGCCAAAGAACATACTCGATTAAAAGCCAAATCTGGCTTGTTGTGGCAATCGAGAGAGAGGATGTTCGATGACAGCGCTCGTGCTTGTGTTTTATTTATCTTCTGACCATCAGGTTATTTCTTGTCAATGACACTTGGGAGCTTAAAGGGAGATTATTTTAAAATCCAACCCTATCGTTTCATAATCTACACTAATCAATGTGGGATAATGCACCCATCACATATATCAACAACTTCAAATGGATAATTTAAATGAATAAGTTTTATTCATCTATAAATAATTTTTTTATAAATAAATATACTACATTTGTCTCATTTATAAGGAAAACATATGGATATATTCACGTCCTAATCTAAGATTGGCTCCCTATAATAATAATAATAATAGGGATTAAAAGGCCCTTTTGAACAAAATCAAAGTCAAGGGGTGTTTTTTGAAAACACTAACCCCTCCTAATAGGCCTATGTTCTTCTCAATGAGAAAATGAGCATGGTATATTGATTTATCAAAAGTCAATAAGAGGTGAATGAGAAATTAGCATTGACATTAGGTAGTCTAGTGAAGTTGATTAAAATGGGTAAAATAAGTAATCCCACATTGATTAGTGGAAAACACTTAACCAACATTTATAATTAATGTTTAGATTTTGGACAAGGGTCAGGTCGTAAATCGTGATTTTGTATTTAATTTGTGTTTAGACTTAGGTTGATCCAAGTAAGGAGCATTTGTTTTTAAAATAATTTTAGCAATTTTTCTAACCAAATAAGCATTGTCTCTACATTTTTAACTCATTTCTACGAGAGATTACATATGATTAATACTTAATGGTTTTAATTAAGAAGCAAAGTAAAAAAAAAAAAAATTATTGTAAAGTTTTGGGGTGGAAAATATGATTTATCATATAATCTACAATTCTTGCTTTCTATCAAACAACTTCCACAACAACAAGAAGAACAACTAAGTCTTTGTCTCACTTAAGTAGGGTCGGTTACATAAATCTGTTTATGCCATAATGAACGATCAAGAGTCATACTCTTAGTCAGGTTCAATGTTATCAAACCAATTCTAATAGTCTCGTCCCACGTCTTCTTAGGCTTACCTCTCCCTCTAGTATCCCCCGCACTTGAACTAAATTGAATTTTCTCACTAATATTTTTATGGGTCTTTTATGCACATGCCCAAATCATCATAAACGATTTTTTCTCATCTTCTCGTTAATGAGCACTATTCCTAAATTCTATCTAATAGTTTCATTCTCAATTTTATTAATTTTCGTCTTCTTACTCATCTACCGTAACATCAGCATTTCTATTATACTAATTTTTTAGACTTACTTTGTTTTTATTGCTCAACATTCTGAATCATATGGAAGTCCCAGTCTTATTGTAACTTTGTAGAATTTTTCTTCGAATTTTAACGGTATCTTACAATCACATATCACCCCAACTGCACTTCTCCACCTCAACCATCTTGCCTTGACTCTATGAGTAATATCATCCTTGAAAAAACAACTGTCATTTTATTAAAATCTCAAACAAATAAAAACACAACTTTCGTTTTATTAAAATCTCAAAGAAATAAAAACACAAATAAATGAGAAAATATTCAGCAGCCCTTAAGCATCAAGTGGCACGCTGACATCATGTATCATCACCAATGAATAGCCTAACAAACTAACAAGATCTAAGAAATGTCAGTCTTGTGTTCATGGTGGTGCACCACGCCAATGACGTGATGCTCAAGTTCGACTTAATATTTTGTCCTATCATGTAGTACATAAGGATGTAAAAAAAAACACACAACACTTATTTCATGATATTAGCTTATTTTCATTTTAGTAGTTGATTCAATGGTAAAACAAACATTCACACACACAATCAAAAATGTGAAAACAGTCATGTACAAGGCGCTAGGACATCATTCTCCATCCTATCTACCATGATCTTCACCCACGATTTAAATTTTTTTGTCATCCTCTCATAAGTTAACTCTTCTACTAGATCGGTGGAGAAAGACCACTCAACCACACGACCTACTCTTGTCGTTGTCCCCTACAGGAATTACATTCATCATCGCGACATAATTAATGAAGCCGAAACTATTCTCCAACATCTCGAAGGTCAGAGTCTGTTCATTCGAATCAATTGCCGTCAACCTGTCATTGGTGAAAGTCACTAGATTGGCCAGCGTGTTGACACAGTACTTAATACAACCAACCTCCCCATTTACGCCATAGACACCGTAGGAAGCTGTGAGGTTGGGGAACCATTTGTACACGTCAAAAAGTTCTCGAGAAGTGGCCAAATTTGGTCTGCGCTAGCTTGTTCCAAGCATGCAGAGACCTTACATTCCCACATAGTTTCTGCATTTGGCTGCATGATGAGAATAGGAGAATGATTCAAAAGAGCACTTGGGGGGAAAGTGTAACGTGTAAAACTAAGGTTGAGAGGATGATACCTAAAACACGGTTACCAAGTCTTTATATAGGCCTTTCCAAATGTCTATTTCACTCTATTCAAAGGAGCCGCCTCTATTTTATTCAAGCCATACGTAAGATAGAATACAGAAAAAAGTGGTCCGGAACGCATACGAATATATTTTAATAAATTAATGCCAAATGATTCCATAAGCTCTTACTATGTTAATTGCTCGAGTGGTTTCTCTATTTCATTGAAAATTCAACAAAATGAGTTGTATGATCTCATCTAAAGAAGTAAAAATAAGTACCTTTAAGCAAATTCTTTTTTTTTTTTTTTTTTCCAAAGCTTATATCTTACATTTTTAATATTTTTCTAAACATATCGAAATTTCCCATCGGCGTACAATAATTATGAATTTATAAAATTCATTACCCACACTTATGCAGAGTATAAGAAAAGTTGTATCACCCCACTGATTTGGTGTGATTGATTATAATTACTTTTAATTAGGTAATTGATTGTAATTACATTTAATTAGGATTTAATTAGTATTTGTATTTTTAGTAGTTTCTTTATTCTTGACTAGGTCATTCTCTACACCTCATGTGTATATATATATATATATATATATATATATATATATATATCCAATTTATTCTATGAATAAGATTGAGAATTACCTTATCTGTTATGGTAATCAGAGCAACAACCATACGACAACCCTAATTTCGCCCGCAACTTTTTTTTTTTTTTTTTTCCGGCTATAGCCTGTCAATCTAAAGCTACCTCTCCACAGCAACCCTGACCTTACCGTCATCAACAGAGAAACGTTCCAACAGTAAGGAACCCAGATCAGAAACAGTACCCCTACCAACAGTATTGCATACGCGGAATTCTTGCAAAACTAGTACAGTTGTTGGCCAGTTTTCTCATACGATCCAAGTAGAGATCAACAATCTTCCTTGCGTCGACGGTTGATAAGTCTAGATTGATAAGCCAGTGAACAAATCTTCCTCCAGCGATCCTTCTCCAATAATCTTCGCCTAGAGAGAGAGACGGTAGAAAACAAAGATCGACAAACCAATTGATTGATCACAAACCAATTGCCTCACAAACCCAACACCCAACTAACCTATGCAAAACAAACTGCAATTTTTTTAAGCCCATTTACCCAAACCCACGTAAATCAACTTTTTTTTTTTAAGCCCATTTCCCAAGCCCATTCACCAACTGCAGCACTGCCGTATCCAAACCACCCTCCAGCCTCTGTTTCACCTGTTTCGATCATCGCTTATGGAGAATTTAACCACCCCACCAGCAGCTGCACCAACAGCGCCTTCGGCGACACCAACAGCACCGTCGGCGGCTATTCTTGTGCCACCACTACCCACCATGCCTTTCCTTATCCCTATCCTTCCATGCCTTCCTTCCATTCCAACCACCCACTCTACAACCATATCATCCATGCCATTCACAAGCACCATTATACCATAAAATGATCAGCAACTTATCTCCATTAACACCAATGCTTAAGCTCCTATAAAACTCTCAACCTCCAACTACCAACTTTGGTACTCTCAATGGAGATCGCTCCTAATTGGATACAATTTCACTTCGTATGTTGTTGGTCCACCCACGAAAATGCAACTAGGTTCTTTGTGTTGGGTTCGACAAGATCAATTGCTTTAGAGCGCACTTGTCGTCTCTCTCACCGAAGACATAGTATCCTATGTGTTATCTGATGCAACTTCCTATGCCGTGTGGACTACACTCTACAATCTTTATGCTCGACCGTCACGAGCTCGTCCCCTTACTCTCAAGGAATCTCTTGCACGTGTTCATAAAGGCACCAAACCCATGGCTGCCTATCTTCAACATGTGAAGTAGCTTGTCACAACTCTGAATGTGTCTGGTGCAAATCTTACCATGGATGATGTTACTATCCATGTTCTGAATGGCCTTCCCTCTGAATATAAGATGATATCAGTTGCGCTACGCACTCAAGAAACTCTTTTCTCATATGATGAACTCCATGAAAAGATTTGTGATCATGAGAGTAGTGTTATTCAAGACATCTCTTCCGTTTCCATTCCAATAACGACAAACTACACTTCTCGCAATTGTGGAGCTCATAATCGAACTAACCGCACAAATCGTCAATCGGCCTCCCAAGTTCAAGCTTTCTCAAATTCGCGGCAACTTCACTCAAGCTCGAAATATAATCATAAAGCTGGCTTTGGTGTGATTTACCAATACTGCGACAAACTTGGACACACAGTGAAACAGTGCTGGAAGTTGTTTCCTCGGTCTAAGTCGTCCTCCATGAGTGGCTCGGGTTTCTCCCTACCACCAACATCAGGGCTCCACCGAGAGCAAATTTTTCTCAAACTGCCACAAATAATAATTCCAATTGGTTGGTCGACTCGGGTGCATCTCATCATATGACTATGGATCTTCAAAATCTTTCTCTTCACTCTGCCCATGATGGTGGTGAAGATGTGATGCTGGGTGACAGCAAAAATTTGGCAGTGACATACTCTGGCTCTACCTATCTACCTTCTTACTCTAGACCTTTATATCTTAACAATGTTCTTTGCGTACCTCGAATTCAAAAGAATCTTGTTTTTGTTTACCAATGATGCTCTACAAATAATGTTACTGTTGAATTCTCACATTCTTCTTTTATTGTGAAGGACTACAGCACGGGGGAGCCTCTGGTAAAAGGAAAACCTAAGGATGGTGTTTATGAGTGGCCATTACCGCAAGTATCATCGACTAGTTCTGCACCAACTGTCAACTCCACCGAACTCTCTATTGTTTCACAATGGCATTGTCGTCTTGGTCATTTATTCCGATGTGTGGGGACCTTCTCCTATCGATTTTGTTGATGGTTTTAAATATTATCTCATTTTTGTGGATCACTAAACAAAATATGTCTAGTTCTATCCTATGAAAGGAAAATATGAGGTTTCTCAAATCTTTCCAAAATTTAAAGCCCTTGTGGAAAAATTCTTTAACCACACCATTGTTTCCTTCTATTCTTACAACGGTGGTGAATTTATTCATTTAAAAAAATTCTTTGCTTTTAATGAAATATCACATTTTTTTACTCCTCCCTACACTCCTAAGCACAATGGCACAGCTAAAAGATGACATAGACATATTGTTGAAACAGGTATAACCCTTCTTCATATTGCAAATCTTCTATTATCTTTTTGGTCATTTGCATTCCAAACTGCCACATATCTAATAAATAGAATGCCCACCCCTTTATTGAATAATGACTCCCCCTATCTTTAAATTTTTGGATCTTTTCCAAATTATAACAAACTTCGTGTTTTTGGTTGTTTATGTTATCCTTGGTTGTGACAATATGCACAACACAAACTAGAATCTCGTTCTGCTCAATGTGTGTTTCTTGGGTATTCTCTCAATCAAAGTGTGTATAAATGCTATGATCCAAGCACCTCAAAGATTTTTATCTCCAGACATGTGGAGTTTATCGAGCATGAGTTTCCATTTAAATCCATACACCTTAATGCTACTCAGGTCCTGGATGCTACTGTTGATAAGTGGACTCCTCATTTCATTGTTCCATCTTCACCTACTTCACGACCGCCAGTCTATTCCTCCCTTACTGACAGACAACCTATCTTCTCTAATTCCAATTTGGTCACTCAAGGATTATGTTCCTCAGGTACACCTGTTCTAGTGGTTTTTCCCGACTGTAACCCGTCCTCTACTGAACCCATAAGACCATCAGTGTTTGATTCAGGTATGAGCACTTCTTTGCCTTCTAACCTTGACAGAGAGCCTCCAAGAAACTCTCATCCCATGATCACTCGGGCAAAGAATAATATTCGTAAACCAATTCAAAAGTTATGCTTCAACATCTCCACTGCCCACCATGCTCTACTGCCTAAGTCAACATCACTGCCCGACATCAAACCTGAGCCAAAATCTGTGTAAAAAACACTCAGTGATCCCGATTGGAAAACAACTATGAACGACGAAATTCAGGCCTTACAAAAACAAGGCACGTGGGAGCTTGTTCCATCTACTGTGAAATAAAAATTAGTTGGCTCCAAATGAATTTTTCAAGTTAAGCTCAATTCAGATGGATCATTAAACAAATGTAACGCACGTCTTGTTGCTCAAAGATTTACCTAATGACCGAGAATTGATTATATTGAGACCTTCTCTCCAGTTGCTAAGCACATTATAGTTAGAGTTGTTCTCACTATCGTTGCCACACGAGATTAGCCCTAACGACAATTGGATGTCAACAATGCCTTCTTAGATGGACCTCTAACCGAAGAGGTTTATATGGCTCAACCTAGATGTTTTGTTGATCCTACAAAGCCTACACATGTTTGCAAACTCAAGAAGGCTATTTATGGTCTGAAACAGGCCCCCCGAGCTTGGTATTCAGAATTACGACACTATCTTCTTACGTTGAGTTTTAAAGTCTCTCATGCTGATAATTGACTCTTTATTTACAGTCAATCGGACAATATTATTTACTTGGTTGTCTATGTTGACGAGTTAATTGTCACTGGGAGCAATCCAAATGCAATCAATTAGTTTATTTTAAAACTTGGGCAGTGCTTCTCTATTAAAGATCTTGGTTCTCTTAATTACTTTCTTGGTGTTCAGGTTTTGCGAACCTCTAATGGACTCGTCTTATCACAAAAGAAGTATGTCCAATACATCTTTGATAAGACACATATGGCAGGTGCGAAGGCGGTCAATACTTCTATGTCTACGGGAAATTCATTGTGCTTGGAGGATGGCACCCATCTTGATGATGCCAAGCTCTATCGCACTATTGTTGGCACCTTACAGTATTTGGCATTAACCAGACTAGATATTGCCTTTGCCGTTAACAAGCTTGCTCAATTTGCTCACCATCTAACGAAGAATCATTGGTTTGCAGTCAAGCGCGTAATTTGTTATCTAATTGGCACGGTGAACTATGGTAACTTTATTCATCGTCAGTCTCCACTTGATCTTTATGCATTCTCTGATGCAGATTGGGCAGGTAACAAGGATGATCGTTCTTCCACAAGTGCATTTCTTGTCTATCTTGGTAAAAATCTGATCTCTTGGAGTTCAAAGAAACAACAGGGTATAGCGAGATCATCAACTGAAGCAAAATATCGTTCTATTGCCTCTGCTATTGCTGAAATTCAATGGGTCAAGAACTTACTTCATGATCTTGCAATCTCATTACCAAAGCAGCCGGTTGTCTATTGTGATAATTTGGGGGGCCACGTATCTTGCTGCTAACCCATTCGCGAATGAAGCATGATTGATTATCATTTTGTCTGCACTATGGTCCAAAACGGTCAACTTTGGGTGTCTCATATTTTTGAGAAAGAGCGGCTTGCAGACTTACTCACAAAACTTCTTCCCAACTCTACATTTGAATATCTTCGGCGCAAGATTGGCATCTCTGCTCATCCGCTATCTTGAGGGGGCATATAAGGAAACTTGTATCACCCCACTAATTTGATGTGATTGATTGTAATTACTTTTAATTAGGATTTAATGAGTATTTGTATTTTTTATAGTTTCTTTATTCTTGACTAGGTCATCCTCTACACTTCTTGTATATATATTCAATTTATTCTATGAATAAGACTGAGAATTACCTTATCTGTTACAAAGTCCATGTTGAGCCGTTAAATGGAGTGAATTAACAAAGACGAAAAAGAATCGGTAAATCTCAATGACACCTCCCTGTCATTCGCAAAACACATAAGAACATTGTCTTTCATTTTAAAAATAACAAGAATATCCATGGTAGATGTTTTTAAAATTAAGATTACAATTTTAACATTGTAATTATAATATAACAAAATAATCCATCAGATAATAAGAATTATTATTTTATCCATCTTAATATTATTGCATTTTTTGCATTTGAATTAGTCCTACAAATATTTATTTTTTCATTATAATTTTTTTCAACTATTTAACTCAACTCAGAATATTTTCACAAGCATTTTATTTATCAAGAATAAAAAAATAAACTTCAAATTAATTTTTAGCATTTTTAAATAAGTTTACAAAATCTTCATGTAATTATTTGTTTCTTGATTTCATTTTTCATGTATTTTTTTATTGTTTTAAAATTTGTTATTGGACAAAATATGGTCTCACAAGTATTTCTTTATTTCTATCCACAAAAAATATTTGAGAAACATATAATTGTTTGAGTTTTAGTTTAGTGAAAATAAAAGGTTAATTACACTTTGCATCTTTCTGATTAGTCCGAATTACACTTTATGCACATGTAGTATTTTCATTATCACTTATACCCCTGTGCTTAAGACTTAAGTACAACAATTATATTTTTCATTTGGGTTAATTATACTTTATCCCCTGTGGTTTGGCCCATTTGTACTTTACCCCACTCTGGTTCAAACGTCGCCACTTACCCCACTTGTGGTCTTGAGTCTAAGTATAAATCTAATATTTTCTGTCAAAGTTGACAGATGTGAACCTCACGCGCCAGCAACAAGGATGGGCATGTCTTTTTGTATTTTTTCCCTCCAAAATATATTTTTCTTGTTCCCATTTTACCCTCCATATTTCTCTATATAACTCCAATACTTCTCACTCATTTTTTGCGTCAAACCAACAATAATTCACATTTATTACACTACAATAATTCTTAATTTATTATTTATTTTCAAGACTTCAATCATTATTATATCAAAAAAATTTATTTAAAATTAATCTTATTAATTTCATTTGATTATTCAAATATCATATTTTTGTATTCAAGTATTTATTGATTTTCATGCCTTTTAATTAATATCACTTATTTATTAAAAATTCATTTTTCAACACTGAATGCATTTATAAATAAAGTTAAGGGTCAATTTATTGAATCCGAATATGAGGATAACTAAATAAAAATTCTAGTGATTAATTCAAAATTAAAACATAAATTGAGAGGTGAAAATGTAATTTATTTCCATACCCAAAATACTTAATTTGGAGTTACAGTTCATCTTTTCACTTTAATATTTTGCAGCCAATTCATCTCTCTATTATCAGCAACTACAATTCATCTCTCTACTATCAACAACTACAATTTTAAAACATAACCCGCCCGTGTATTGATCAATTCCCAAATCCACATATACACTTTTTCAATTCCCAAATGCACAATAAAAATACTAGCTTTGAAAGGTATATTGACAACAATATCCATCTCGAGAAATACAACATGCATTTTCCCATAGATTAAGAGTTGCTTACTTGTCGTCATATACATTCCTTGACACTCTTCAATAATCTCAACTATTAATCTCGAAAATTCCTTGGAAGAGTAGAACCAACATCAAACGTCCAATTAGCCCAAAAAAGACACCGCACCTGTACATATACAAACATAGAATCATAAGTAAACAAAATAAAAACAAAAACATAAATATTAAAATGCCATTCATGTAAAATTAAAAAAGAGATACTAACATAGAATTTAAAATTAAAAAGGAGCTAGTAAGAAATTTCATACCCGACCCATTATAATTTTGGAACAAAAATAATTATATTTTTATTCAGAACAAAAATAACAACAAAATTCTTTTTATAATTTTGGAAGTTGAGAACAAAAATAGAATTTTGGAACAAAAACATCAAACAGACCCATTATAAACAAAATCTAAATGATTTAAAAATTATCATTTTAAGAACATGGAATTATCAAAATGATTCATGTTTATGAGTCAAATTACCTCCCTTTAAAGGAAATGCAACCCATGACAACAAAAAATTGAAGCAAGGACATTTTTAAAGGAAGATTCTGGTGATGAATTTAATCTAGAAACCAGAAACACAAACAGAAATAGAAACTAGAAGTGAAAATGTTTAGGTGAAATTCCTTCCAGAAAATACAAAGGGTCAGGATAAGATAAGATATCTACCAGAAGTCTACTGAACAATAAAGTCAACAAGTGTAAAAATGAACTCAAATTTGCAGATTTTAAAAAATCATCAACATGAAGAAAATTGTTTAGATGGATATTTTGATCCAGTCCATTATTCAAAAATCATTTGGAAGAGGAAAAACATACAATAACTAAACAAGCATTGACAATCTGAACTCAAACCCAATTGCAATAACCATAATCCACCGGATTAAATTCTAAAATGAGAATCCAATTTCCTAGCGGAAGGTCTACATCAATTAAAAATTCAAACAGTAGAACGTTTATTTTAACAATTATTCTTCAAACATAACACACAATGACCTAATTCCCACAAATCATTAAAGGCCATTCACAAGCCGAATTCCACATCTGAATCTGACCAACCCACGAACTCTGCAGCGATACTCCGCATTTTGGTCACTGTTCTGGGCATTAACTTCTGTTGGTAGAGATTGTTCATCCTCAACCTTTCCCATTGGAAAGAATTGTAATAGCGATCGATCGATCTGGACAATCGAGATGATCTTAGCAAAAAATTATGTTTTGTTCCCAAAATAGAAACAAATTTGGGAACAAAAAACATAGACTATGGGATTAATGAAATCCCTAACCATTAGAAGCCAAATCGAAGGAGATCGACCTATCAGGACGATCGAGACGATCTTAGCAAAAATTGATGTTTTGTTCCCTAAATATAAACAAATTTGGGAACAAAATATTGCAGAACATAAACATAGACTATGGGATTAATGAAGTCCCTAACCATTAGAAGCCAAATCGAAGCCCTAACTACTCACCGACAGAGGACGATCACGCGAGAGAGAGACAAACCAGTAGCGACGATGCACGTCCGTCGAGAGCGTCCGGATCCGGCCACTGCAAATCAGTCCAGATCTGACGTACGACGACCAGATCTAGCGTCGTCGGACTGCCGAAGAACCCACAGTTGTTGGCGCAGGGGCTGTGGCCTCCAGGATCCTGCCATTTCTGCTCCTCCACCATATCGAATTCCGATTCCTCAAACCGACATTCTCCAACACCTCCAATCGAAGCCTCTGAGCGTTTGAAGAGAACGGAGGAGAGAGAGGTTTTTTTGGGTGGGTGAGAGAAATGAGAAGGAGCTAAGGGTTAATTACACTTTACATTTTAATAATTGTGAATAATTATGGAAGGGCAAAATCGATATTTCACAATTTTCGTTAATAAAGTTAGCGTTGCACTTAAATCCACAAACTACATAGGGATAAGTGGCAACGTTTGAACCATATGAAGGTAAAGTTCAAATAAGTCAAATTACAGAGGATAAAGTGTAATTAACCCTTTTCGTTTACTTTAGAGGTTAACATATAAAAGTCAACGACAATCAAGTAATTGATGTCAAATAACGCTTATATCCTTTAAAATTTTTAATATGAATTATTTTAATACTAATAAAAAATTTAGGGTCAAAGTGTATTTCTCTCTCTCTAATAACAAATACCTCTGTTCAACAGGAATTTCAATAATACATCTAAAAATCAATGTCCTACAAATCCAAAAATACAATATTCAATATATATTCCCTAAGAACCCAACATTAAATTTGGATCCTCATTCGCTGGGATGTCTTTTATTTTATCCTTACTTTTAAAAAAGTCACATGTACAATTAAAATTTATATTTTGATCCTGTCTATTAAAAAAAATGGTAGGCCCAATACAAACACCTGCGCTCACACAGTTACATATAATTAGTTTATGTGTAAAATATTTGTTAGATGTAACAAATATTATGTAATTTGTAATATGTAACTAGTTTGTATTTAAAATTTATTAAATGTAATAAATATTACACGAATACATGTAATTTTGTAATATCTAACTAATATTACACAAAATATATGTAACTAATATTAAACTAATTTTTGTATAGAATATTTGTTAGATGTATAGCAAATATACATAAATACATATAATTTATAACATGTAACTAATATTACACATATACAGGTAACTAAAATTACACAGATATATATATATATATAATATAGTTACATATGATTTGTAATTATTAAGTTTGTAGCTAATTTTAGTTATATAAAATTAATATTCACTATAATATGAATTTACTCACCAAATTCTATCTACAATCCCTGTAACGCATGCACATGTGTAGTTATTAAATTATATTAAAAATTAATTAATTGGATCAAAACTTTTGCCATAACTAATTGAACTAAATCATATTTAGTCCATCAGTTAATTTAGTCATTATATTCAAGTCGTAAATGGATTATTGGATAGTATATAATGATAAAAATCTTAATAAATAGAATGATTTTGAATCAAATTTCGATCACAACTTTTATTATATAAATTATATAATATAAAATAATGTTGGATCAAGTCTACCCAAAAAAGGGTTAATTGGGAAGTGTTTTTCACTTTTCCTTAAGTTTACTCTGTAAGACATGCATAATGCAATATATATACTGAAATAAAAGTGTTAAAGATGTGCAATGAAATATATAAAAACAATGTAAACACAAGCACAAACAAGAAATAAAGATAGAGACTAAAGAGAAAAATATCTCAAATGGGTTAAGTTTTACTAATGACGGATGTAATAATATATACAACCAAGATGTCAATCTAGATCCTAACATTCTGCTATCACAATTAATCTAGATACTAACATTGTGTTATCACAATCAATTTCAATTAATCTTAATAAACAAATTAAGGAAACTATCCCTATAATTGTGTGTATGAGAATACGTCAATGGTATGCCACATATGGGAACAAAAGATCTTCCAATACTCCTCAAGATGGAGCATGTAGAGTGGAAATGCTCAACTTGATCAACAATTGAAGAAACCGGTCATGTCCAAGTGTTTTAGTGAATATGTACGCCAATTGGTTCTAGGAAGATATTGGGCGAAGAACAATAGTCAGTGACTGAATCTGTAAGATAAAATGACAATTTATTTCAATGTGCTTTATTTAAAATTGGGTTAGACATAATGAAAACAACAATCTAGTTGCCATAGAATAAGGGGATCGGAGAGGCATATGTCACCTGAAGATCCCATAAAAGTCGTATTAGCCAAATGATCTCGCTAGTAGTGGTTCGACTTCTGCATAAGAATGGGAAAGCACTGTTTGTTTATTGGATCACAATGAGATGGGAGAAGATTCGAGAAAAATAATGTAACTAGTAGTGGATCTACGTGCCATCAGACAATATTCTTGGTTGTGGTTCGACTTTTCACAGTGTACGCAAGGTAGGAACTGATTACGATATCCATTGTCATTCTTTTTTATCTTAATTTTTTTTTAGTTTGGTTAACAAGACAGTAGCTTCAATGATAGGGGTGCGATTCACGATGACTAAACGTTGTTTCTCCTTCTGGCAGCAATGGTGTAAGCCTTTCAGAGATTTAGCAAGGGATTTATGCTTAATATTTGGGACTGAACAATTTATATGCTTCATCCAATCCCATAAAAAATTGAAGGCCTTATCCTCATCATGCATGGCTTGTATCTTCTTTGTTGTGCCACAAGAACATCCACATGTGCATATTGGTGTCGGATTAAGGCCTTGTAGCTTACCCCAAACGACTTTTAGTTTTCCGTAATACAAAGCAACCGAGGACTGCTCTTGCTGCAAAAGGGTAATGGCTCGCTTCAACTTGTAGACTCTAGGAGCTATTCCTTAAGTGAACCTTTCTTCTAAATCTCTCCATATTTCTGGCGCAGTTTCAACATGAACCGTATTGCTTTAACTCCTTAGCGAGTGTATTTGTAAGACAAGAAATAACCATTGTGTTGCATTAAATCCATGACTGTAAATCCGAGGAACCAACATCCGATTTTTTAATTAGTCCATCCACAACCTGCTTTGTTTTTGGAATAGAGAACATTCATAAAATTGTGCCTCATGGGGATTAGTTATCTCCACTTTCATTGAGAGGATGTGCCACGAAAATTAGGCCTAGATGATCAGACAGATGCAAGTAGCAAGAAGAAATGGTATTGTTCGTCCTCCTTTGATTATTCACTACCGAATCCCCAACACTGTTATCATTGTCTCTGCTCACATCATCCCTTTCCATGTTTATGGAGAATATGAACTAGGGTTTCGTAACCTTGCTCTAATGTCATAAAAAGAAAATATCTCAAATGGATTAAGTTTTACTAATGGTAGATATAACAATATATATAACCAAGATGTCAATCTTGATCCAAACATTATGCTATCGAAATTAATCTAGATCCTAACATTGTGCTATGACAATCAATTACAATTAATCATAATAAACAAATTCTGGTAACTATCCCTATAATTATGTGTATGAGAATACGTCAATGGTATGCCTCATATGGGAACAAAAGATCCTCTAATAGAGACAACGTAGATACACATATTTATTGTAGTTAGGTTGCGCCCCTCCTTACCTACATCTACTTCTCCAAACGTCTTCCAGATTTTCAATCTACTATACTCAGATCTTCTCTCCCAATGAAGATTAAACCATTATACTCTCACAAAACAAAGTATGCGTCACAACGCACCTCGGGCCCCACGCTACAGGCGAGGTACGACCTCGGCTTTATATTACCTAACTAAACAAATATAATCTGAATAAACGTATATATACTAGACTGACAATTAATATAAATTTTTAAAATTTTATAAACTCTCGCTATATCAGAGTAAGACAGTAACCATACCAAATATTACATATGGCCCACCAAAATAGACTAACTATATATATACAATACTCTATAACAAAACCACAAAAGACCAAACATCTATATTGCTAACAACTGCTATGATAGCCTTAAAAGTCAAACCACCCTCCGACTTTATCTAATGCTAGAAAGGGACCAATCTCTACTTTGATTAACTGAGATAAAATATTTTTTGGTGCACCGCCTTCATAATACGTAAATACTTTATACATCAAGTACATTGATAATATTACACTTTCAAAATAAGAATATAGCACACATTGAGCAGTATAAAAATCTCATAGATATCATAATAATGCAACAACTTAATTTAAATCAACTATTCATTATAATTTTTATATAATAAAAAAAATCACACATATACTTCCATACGAACCATAGGATCTTTCACCTCAAGATCGGGAATGATCCGTAACTTATACATCTATGCAATTTAAGGTTGCCGGTTTCTGGGATATTCAATATCTTCAATGATATAAGATAATTTCGTCTTGTTTTGAATTGAAAGGCAGGGTTGTAGTGGCTGAGATTAGACGGTTATGTTTTCAAAATCTCCAGCAAAGATATTGGTGATTGGGTAGGTTAAGATCCTAAAGCGTGGAAATGTTTTGAGCACGAACATTTCAAAGATGACTAATATGAGAAAAATAGGGTTTGTTGATAGAGATTCGATATGGTACAAAATCAAATTAAGGTTGCAAAATTTAAGGATGTGGATTGTATCTACGCTTGTCTGGTGGCATTATTCCTCTTTTTCTTTCAACCAAAAATAGATAATTTTTTGTGCTCTATTGGGTTCGCTTTTTTTTTTTTTTTTTTTTCAATTTTCTTTTCATTCAAACGATTGTACTAATAATTAAGTTTCTATTGTAGTCTAAACTTGAAACTTTGTGCTTCATGTGTCTCACGATTATGCCAAGGTGAAACATAGAGTTGTTGAACCTTATAAGGAACTCGTTGAGGTACCATATTCATCTCAAAATGCAAGATGCTATGTGAGTTTAAGTTTGTGGGTTTCACTTTTATCCATGCATTTATCCTAGAGTGAATCTAAGACTAAGTAAAAAAATATGACCAAAAAATGTGATCTGGCTTTAGAGTTTGATTGAGTTCTTATTATTAACCTCTATTATTCTTATTAGGCAAACAAGATTTTGTTGAGGAAGATTGAGGATGGCCAGCTCGGAGACATTCAGATGTTAAAGGCTACAACTCGGTCCACTTGTAAGGAGCCATACAGGTAAAGGCATTTATCCATTAGAGTTGTGCTAATTAAATATGTGTGTGTGTGTGTGTGTGTGTGAGAGAGAGAGAGAGAGAGAGAGAGAGAGAGATCCACGTAGTGTTACATATGATGACGATAGATAAGGAAATAAATGCTTTGTAACTTAATTCACAAGTGTTGTTTGTAAAGATGGAATAGGTTATAAATTCAGATTGTGCATTCCATATATTTTTTACTTCATACTAGAATTGTTTTTTATTCTGAAATTTGGGCATTATTTCTAGTCACTCTTCTTTTTGAAGTATCTTAGTCTTATCCCTAAGTATATGCCTTCTTAGTCCTTTGAATTTGTCAATAATTCACACCGTGTTTATGCTGTACAAAGGCATCTCAGCGCAATGTTTTTCCTATTTAATTGCGTTATCTATAGAGCTGTACCCAAAAAAAAAAGGGTTCAACAAATGAGTTGTACGCATTATATTTCCAGTTTGTTCAGTGTTTTAGTAATTAGATTTTTATTTTGTGAAAATAAATATGTTACGTAACAAAGATTTAGTTAAAAAAAATAATTTGTAATAGAGTGAACACATATATTTTTGTTCCTAAATAGTAGTTTTTGTTCCTAATTTTTTTGGTACACAAACACTAGATAATGTTGTCTTAGCTTCTCTTACTCTAATGGTATATATATATATATATATATATATGCATAAAGGCATAAACAAATGTGGCCTTTTGGATGAAATAAGAGTGGAAAATAAAATTTTATCAGGTGTTATTTGTTTACTATTTTTCTTGTTCTTAGATTTTTGTTTTTTCCCCCCCCATAATTTGAGATCAATTCCGTTATGTCCCAACAATTTGTTCTAAAAATATGGATATTAAACGAAAACATATATTTTTTGTTCCCAAATTGGTGTTTTTTCCCTAATTTATATTAGGAAACAAAAACACTTAATAAACACGACACGACATGTTTGTTGTTTCAGTCCCAAGTTCTGTTTGTGTCCATTCATATTTTCGTTCCTTTCGATACTGTAGTTTTTTTTATAGTTCTTCCACTTTTTTTATGCATTTATTGGAATTTCGGTCGTTTTTGCTACCTTTTATTCTCGCAGGTGCTTTCTATTTTGAATCTGGTGCCTTTTTATGCATTGTCTTGCTATAGCTTCCAGTTAGATATCACAAGGATGAATATGCTGTCAAATACACTATCTTGAGTAGGTTGAAAAATTGGAGAGGCCAGTAACAATGGATGCTCAATTGATTATCCTAATGGATCAACAATGGTATGTTGTAATTGAATTGTGGTTGGAGGTTACCCGCAGTTGCTGTCTAATTATTTCATGATTTTCCGGGTTAGATCCCATTGAAAATGAGAATGTATATGGCCTAAGACCAAATGCTAGAGGGCCTGTCCATGTAACGTTTGGGGTATGCCTGATGAACATATGAAATGTGTTCTCTCCCTTTCTCTCTTGTTTATTTGAGCTTATCAATTGATATAATAAGATTTATTTCATAATTTATTATGTAGCCTTGTATTATAAAGAAGGGAAAAATATATTTTAAATCTTTTAACTATTGACATGTTTTTAAGTAGTTCTTCTAAGTTTGCGCATTTCATTTTAAACTCTCTACGTATCAATACGTTTTTAAATAGTCTTTCGGTCATACATTCCGTCTAAAGTAACCTAATAAAAGGGCAAATTTGTTATTTTACATTTTTTTTTCATTCTTTAGTAATTTTCATTTTTTTTTTTCGTTTCTCTCTTCACTTCTCTCTCTCTCTCTCCCCTCAACTCTTTCTCCCTCTCTCCATCTCTCTCTCTCCCGCTCAATTCTCTCTCTCCCTCCTTCCCTCTCTCCGTCCCCACTGACAAGCACCCCCTGTTACGGCATGTGCTATTACGGGGGTGGTTCATCCCATAACAAGTGTTTCACCCTCGTTACGGGAGGTGTTCACCCCTGGTGTTTGAAACGCCCCCTATTTCAGGGAGTGTTTCAATGTGTTTCACCCCCTATGTTACAACCCAAGGCCCATGCTAGATTAAAAGCCCAACCTGGCTTGGTGTGGCAAACGGGCGGCAGATGGAACCATTAAGCTACTTCTTGTCAATGACACTTGAGTGCCCAAAGGGAGATTTCTTTGAAAGCTCACTTGATTATTAATTATAACTTTTCATAATCTTCACTAAATAATGTGGGATAATCCACGCATCACATCAATCAACAATTTCAGGTGGGTATTTTAAATGAAAATATTTTATTCATTTCTAATTGATATTTTACAAATAAATATATCACATTCATCTCCTTACTAAAAAGAACATATTGATATATTCACATGTACTAATCTAATATTGACCGCAATAATAATTGGGAATAAAAAGGCTATTTTGAAGAAATTCAAATTCAAGGGGTCTTTTTTAAAACACCAACCCCTCTCGATAGACCTAGATTTTCTTTGAAAGCTAATCAATCTGAGCCTATATTCAAAAAAGTAATGAAATCGAGAGATTTTAGCCTTACTCACTGCAGAGACAAGACATCCAAACAAACTTTTCTCGAGGGGCATCGTTTTACTTTCATAAGTTCAATAAAAAAAAAAAAATTACAATCACATTTCTTGCTTTACTACACTCTCAATACCATCCATGAATAGAGTGGGAACCTTAAGACCCGTTTGGTAACCATTTCCGTTCTCATCCCATATAGTGGGATGAGATGAGAATTTTGTTATCTTCTTAGGAGCAGAATCGCGTTTAGTAACGACAATTTTTTTTTTTTTTTGTTATGAGAACAAAATTGTGTTTGATAACTATTTTCGTTTCCAGAGATCAAGAACGAACTCTAAACCACAAATTTAAGAATAAATCTTAGAACAAATTCAAGAACAAATGCAAGAATACCAAGAACAAATTCAAGAATAACAATCACAAATCCAAGAACAAATTCAAGAACACCAAGAACAAATTCAAATTCAAGAACAACCCTCAGATTTCCAATGTTTGGGTTTTGATTTCGATTTGGAAATCGAAATCGAAATCAGGGTTTTGATTTCAATTGATTTCGAAATCGATCCCCACTTCGATTTCAAAATCGAGAGGCCTATTTCGATTTCGAAATCGAACGAAATCACAAGAACCTCTTCAAACCAGACGAACGAAACCCTATTTCGATTTGTTAAGACGACGAAAAAGACGAAGGAGCAGACGAACATGAAGACGACGAAGTAGCATACGAAGACGACGAAATCGAACCTGAGCAGACGACGAAGATGAGGACGCGAAGAACATTTCGATTTCGAAAATTGTAATCGAAAAGGGTTTTGATTTCGATTTCGAAAACCAAACCCTTTTGATTTTGATTTTGAAACGAAATCTGAGCTTGGAACAATCGACGCGAAGCTCGTGAAGAAGAAGAAAAAAGAAGGAAAAAAAAGAAAAGAAACAAAAGAGAGAGCTTACAACTCGAACATGGGATCTCAATAACAATTTTCAAAATGCCGGCCATGTCTCTTTTTTAGGCTGGGAATGGAATGAGAAAGTTCGGGCACAATATTTTTTTGTTTCTCTAGCCTATATAAAAAAGTGGGCACAATTCTCACTTTGAAATGGGATGGGAACGGAAACAAAAAAGCGAGATGGGTTACCAAACGCTGTGTCCAATAAAAATTTGGGAATGGGATGAGAATTTTTGGGAATGAAATAGTTACCAAACGCGACCTAGGTAATTGCCCTTTGTGTGAAAGTAGTTGTTCTTGATATATGGTAGTCATGGACTGATACCACAGTACTGCTTATTTTTGGACAATGAGATTTTCTCTCACCTAAACCGTCCATTGGTAGATCTTGCATCACCTATGCCTCTAACATGAGTTAGACATCACTTTTACCCTATCCTCTCTCCCTCTATTTGTCTCCTCTCTTCAACGACAAGCATCACCTATGAGAAAACAATAATTTAGTCCATTTCTAGCGTAATTATTTGCTTGGTCTAATCGTTAGTTGGGACGTGTCTATATACCAACGCGTTCTTCTCAATGAGAAAATGAGCATGTTATATTGATTCATTAAACTCAATAAGAAGTGAATAAGAAACTAGTATCCACATTCAGTGGTCCGGTAAAATTAATTAAAATTGATAAAATAAGTAATTCCACATTGGTTAGTAGAAAACAATTAACCTACATTTATAACTCATGTTTAGATTTTGGGTTGAGGTCGAGTCGTGAATTGTGATTTTGTGTTTAGACTTAGGTTGATCCAAGCAAGGAGCATTTTTATTTTATTTTATTTTTAAATTGATTGTAGCAATTTTCCAAACCAAATAAGCATTGTCTCTATGTTTTAAGTCAATTAAACGGTGAAGTAAAAAATTATTGTAAAGTTTTGCATTGAAAAATATGATTTATCATAGAATCTACTATACATGCTTTCTATCAAACAACTTGCATTTCATTAATATCTCAAACAAATAAAAACACAATCAAATAAAAAACTATCCAGTGGTGCTTAAGCACCAAGTGGCACGTTGGTGTCATGCATCATCACCAGTGAGTAGCTAAAAATTTGAAATTACAATCCCACAAGTCAGGTTGGAAGTTTGAACAGATCGAAGGGGAAAACCTCACAAACTAGCCCAAACTAATAAATGTCATTTTTGTGTTCATTGTGGTGCACCACGCCAATGACGCGGTGCTCATGTTTCACTGAATATTTTGTCCAATCACATAATACATAAGGATAATAATAATTAAAAAAAAAAAACACGCAACACTTATTTCTTGATATTATAGCTTACTTTCATTTTATTAGTTGATTCAACGGTAAAACAGACATTCACAATCAAGAATGTAAAAACAATCATGCACAAGGCGCCAGCACATCATTCTCCATCCTATCAGCCATGATCTTCTTAAAGTTGTTTATCATTCCCTCATAAGTTAACTCTTCTACTGGATCGGTCGAGAAAGACCACTCGACCACACACCCACTCTTGTCGTTGTCCCCTACAGGAATTATCTTTATTGTCGCGGTATAATTATTGAAGCCAAAACTGTTCTCCAACATCTCGAAGGTCAGAGTCTTTTCATTCGAATCAATTGCCGTCAACCTCTCATTGGTGAAAGTCACGGGATTGGCCAACGTGTTGACACAGTACCTGATGCAACCAACCTCTCCGTTTATGCCATAGACACCATAGGAAACTGTGAGGTTGAGGAACCATTTGTACACGTCAAAAAAGTTTCCGAGAAGTGGCCAAATTTGGTCTGCGCCTGCTTGTTCCAAGCATGCAGAGACCTTACCTTCCCACATAATTTCTGCATTTGGCTGCATGATGAGAATAGGAGAATGATTCAAAGGAGCACTTTGGGGGTGGGGGGTGGGGGGTGGAGGGGGTGGAGGTGTAACGTGTAAAACTCAAAGGTTGAGAGAATGATCCCTAAAACATGGTTATGAAGTCTTTATAGGCCATTACAAATGTCTATTTCACTCTATTCAAAAGAGCCGCCTCTATTTTATTCAAGCCATACGTAAGACAGAATACACACAATATATATATATATATATATTAATAAAAAGTCGTCTGGAATAAGTGATTAATATTAATAAATTAATGCCAAATGATTCCATAAGCTCTTACTATTTTAAATTTTTAATTGTTCAAGTGGTTTCTATTTCATTCAAAATTCAACAAAATGAGTTCTATGATCTCATCTGAAGCAGTAAAATAAGTGCCTTTAAGCATTTTTATTTTTTATTTTTAAATTCACCATCCAAAGCTTATGTCTTACATTTTTAATATTTTTCTAAACATATAAAAAATTCCCATCGGTTTACAATAATTATGAATTTATAAAATTCATTACCCACACTTTTATAGAGTCCGTGTTGAGCTGTTAAATAGAGTAAATTAACTAAGACCAAAAAGAATAGGTTCAATGGCATCTCCTATCATTCGAAAAACATGTAAGAACATTGTCTTTCATTTTAAAAATAACAAGAATACCCATTGTAGATGTTTTTAAAATTAAGATTACAATTTTAACCTTGTAATTATATTATAACAAAATAATCCATCCGATAATAAGAATTATTATTTTATCCATCTTAATATTTATGCATTTTTTAGCTTATAAAAAAAAAAATAAAAAATTATGCATTTTTTCCATTTGAATTAGTTCTACATATATTTATTTTTTCATTATAATTTTTTTCAACTATTTGACTCAACTCAGAAAATTTTCACAAGCATTTCATTTATCAAAAATAAAAAAATAATCTCGAAATTAATTTATAGCATTTTTAAATAACTTTAAAAAATCTTCATGTAATTTTCGGTTTATTGATTTCATTTTTCATGTATTTATTTATTTTATTTTTTTTTACTGTTTTAAATTTTGTTTTTGGACAAAATATGGTCTCACAAGTATTTCTTTGTTTCTATCCAAAAATAAATAAAATTGTCTGAGTTTCAGTTTAGTGAAAATAAAAGGTCAATTACACTTTGCATCTTTGTGATTAGCCCGAATTACACTTTATACATTTGTCGTATTTTCGTCACCACTTACACCCCTGTGCTTAAGACCTAACGGTCAATTGATAAAAGTCAAAGACAATCAAGTAATTGATGTCAAATAACACTTAGACCCTTTAAAAATTTTAATATGAATTATTTTAATACTAATCCAAAATTTAGGGGTCAAAGTATATTTCTCTCTCTCTAATAACAAATACCTCTGTTCAACAGAATTTCAATAATACATCTAAAAATCAATCTCCTACAAATCCAAAAATACAATATTCAATATATATGCCCTAAGAACCCAACCTTAAAAAAAATTTAAATAGGACAGAAATGAACTTGAAAATATGTAACTGTCTTAGCCACCGTCTCTCATATCAACCATTGTTCTGATGATTTCAACAATGTGACTGTGGCAATAGCCATTCCGAGGCTAGGGAGTTCCACCTCATTGTGTTGGAGACCCGAATTTGATTGGCTTCTTCTGAGGCTCCGAAGAGTTAATGTTCATCTCTGTTACCCTCTCCATCGCTAAACCCTTCTCTACATAATCATTTTCTTCTTCTCAACTCAACCCCCGTCGGCCACCGTCCACCGCATCGTCACCCCCAACCATCCACTATATCTCTCTAATGCTAAAATCACTTTCAAAATCATACCCACTTTAAATGTTGAAGTCGCTTCATGTGTAATTCAATTGAAATTCAACCCCTCCCCAAACACAAGAAAAAAATATATGAAAAAATCATCCTTGATCGGATCTACAAATCCAAGAATGAATCCATTAGTTTCGTGCACAAATGCATAGATCCAATCATCGTATCTATAAATCTATTTCTGTAAATTTGAAGATTGGATCTACAGTAAATTGGATAGTTATAAAAATTTAAACAAATAAATTATTTATCAAGTAATCACCAGTTTCCCTAACCAGTTATTATCTTCAGTTATAACGGAAACAGGTTTATCTAAATTCATAACCAAATATATAGGGATAAAGAACTAAGTGTAGCGATTAAAAATTTAAGAGACTAAGGGTAATTGCATAATTTCACTTTAAAATTATGAGTAATTTCATCATTTACTTCCAACTAATTCAATGGGGTTTATTTAAAGAGTCTTCCAAATTTTCAGGTCAATTTTTTTTTTTTTTTTTTTTTTTTTTTTTTGACTTTTTTCTTCAAAAATGTTCCATCCACCATCTCCAACCTTTCTCACTACCACCAACTCTATCAAACCACCACTAGCCTCGCCACATCACCACCAACACAACTACTACTAGCCTCTCCAATTCACTCTCTTCTCACATTATCTTTTTATACACACACATGTATGTGTGTGCCTATATTAGTTCTTTACCTATATGGGTCTAAAAAACTTTCAAATTACAAAAGTGATTGTATTTTTTCAACTTTTTTACAAAAGTGGGTCTTTCCGGCCGTGTCATGGCTGGTTTCTTCGCTGATTTTTTATTTTTTCATAAAACTGGCCGTGGCACGACCGGTTTTACATTTGGGGGCTACCAGCATCCCATCCCCATCCCCCATAAAAAAAAATAAAAAAATAAAAAAATTATATATATAATATATATAGAGATATTATTTTTACATAAATTGCGTTCGTAGCACTATGTAATAAAACTAGAATATTAAAAATGGACTAGTGAATAATTTTTAAATAATCGTCAAAGTTGGTCAGATGAGTTGTTTCGATGACGATGCAGTTTTTTCGGCAACTTTAAGTTAATAGAAAATGACATATCCGTAACAGAAATGAACTCAATTTTTTTTGTATACAAATTGTGTTCGTAACACTACATAAAAAACCCTTACGTCATGTTTGGTTGGACGGAATGGAATGAGGGTGGAATGGAATGGAAGAAGTAATGGAATGAGAGAAGAAATAGAATGGAATTGTGAATGGAATCACTATTCCATTCTCTTGTTTGGTTGATATGGAATGAAAGAAAGAATAGAATAGTGAAATATAGTAAAATTTCTATTTTGCCCTTATAAAATTATTATTCCATTCTCTTCTTGATTGGTTATAATAAAATTTTATTATATTTTACTATTCTATTCCTTTCCTCATTTTATTATATTTCACTATTCAACTCAATTTTAAGTTTTTATTCTCTAATTTATATTTTTGTTCTCAATTTTCAGTATCTATTCTTTAATTTCTGTTTTTGTTCTCAATTTTCAGTTTCCTTTTTTAATTTTCCGTTCTCTAATTTTCTATTTTTTGTTCTCAATTTTCAGTTTATGTTCTCAATTTTTTTTTTGTTCTCAATTTTCTGTTTTTATTCTCAATTTTCGGTTTCCGTTCTCAATTTTCTATTATCTAATTTTATGTTTTTGTTCTCAATTTTCAGTTTATGTTCTCAATTTTCTATTTTTGTTCTCAATTTTTTGTTCTCTAATTTTATATTTTTGTTCTCAATTTTTAGTTTATGTTCTCAATTTCCTATTCTCTAATTTTCTGTTTTTGTTCTCAATTTTCGGTTTATATTCTCAATTTTCAGTTTCTATTCTTAATTTTCAGTTTCTGTTCTTAATTTTCTAGTTCTATTCTCAATTTTTTGTTCTCAATTTTCTATTTCTATTCGCAACTTTCTGTTCTCTAATTTCAATTTATATTCTCTAATTTCTATTTTTGTTATCAATTTTCAAGAGTTTAATTACAAGGGCTATCATGTAATTTAAGATATTGATTCCATTGGGTTGGAATCTCATTCCACCCCATTTCAAATGGAATCCCATTCCATCCAATTTCATTCCAATGGAATCACAAAAGTGATTCCATTGGAGAACCAAACAACGGAATAGAAATTGAGGGCGGAATGCGATTCCATTCCGCCCTCGATTCCATCCAACCAAACATGCCGTTAGAATACTAAAAATGAATTAGTGAATAATTTTTAAATAATTATCAAAGTTAGTCGAATGAGCTGTTTCGATGAGAATGCAATTTTTTTGGCAATTTTTAGTTAACAAAAGATGACCTACCAGTAACAAAAATGAACCCAATTTTTTTGTATACAAACTACGTTCGTAACACTACATAATGAAAGTTAGAACACTAAAAACAGAGAAGTGAATAACTTTTAAATAATCGTCAAAGTTGGTCGGATGAGCTGTTTCGATGACGATGTAGTTTTTTTGACAATTTTGGGTTAACAAAAGATGGTCTATCCGTAGCAAAATTAAATTTTTATTATTTTTATTTATTTATTTATTTATTTTTATTTTTTTGTGTACAAACTGTATTCGTAACATTACGTAATAAAACTTAGAAAATAAAAAACGGAGTAGTGAATAATTTTTAAATAATCGTCAAAATTGGTCGGATGAGCTATTTCGACGATGATGCAGTTTTTTTGGGAACTTTGAGTTAACAATAGATGGTCTATCCGTAACAGAAATGAACCTAATGTTTTTGTACATTAACTACATTCGTAACACTACTTAATAAAATTTAGAACACTAAAAACGGAGTAGTGAATAATTTTTGAATAATCGTCAAAGTTGGTCGGATGACAATTTTTTAATTGGATGAGGATGTGCATGGGATTTTTTTTTTAATGGGATGGGGGGATGGGGGGTGCATTGGGATGGGGGAAACCGGCCTTGACGAGGCCGGTTTTTACCCCATTAGAAACCAGCCTTGTCAAGGCCGGTTCTATAAAAAAAAATTAATAAAAGAAAATAGTAACTGGTTTGGTTTTAAGCACAATTCATCTTCTATCTACAATCATTAACAACATTTTTACTTTTACGAAATTGAAACAAATGTATAAGTTGAAATACTAAATGTGCAATTTGACAAACTTCAAGGTCCACCTTGACGCTTCCCAAAATCTTATAAAGGTTATACATGACAACAAAATAAGAATCTAGGGATTAAAGTGTATTTTCAAAAACGTGAGGGTGTCACAGGTTTGAGCCCATGTTAGTCATGCATCCATATCAGCTCTCAGGCAAACAAGCCAAAAAGAAGAAGTAAAAAGGCAAAAACTTGACCACATTCCCATCAATTCGGTCTTTTAAATTTAGTGGCCGGATTCAAAATTAGATTCCGGCCCTGGCAGGGCCGGAAACTAATTTGGAATCCGGCCGTTGCACGGCCGGATTCTAATAGTTTTTTAAATTTGTTTTTCTTTTATTTTTTTCTCGACAAAAAAAAAAAGACGCCCACTAGAAAAAAAAAAAAAAAAGTTTTGTTTGACACGTTAAACAAACTTTTTTTTTTTTTTAATAGAGAAACCGAAGAAACCGGTCATGGATAGAAACCGGCCTTGTGAAGGCCGGTTTCTAAACCCCCCATCCCATGCACATCTCCATTCCTTTAAATAAAAAAATAGTTTTAGACAATTGTTTGTTATTTTGGTGATTATTTTAGAATATATATATATATAGTGTTTTTAACATTTTAAAATTAGAAATTATATATAAATTATAATTAAATAAAAATTACAGAGTTCAGCCCTAACAAGGCCAGATTCAATGAAAATTGAATTCGGCCCGGCAAGGTTGGATTTTATGGAATATGTATTTTAGTTTGTGTACAAAAAATAAAAAATAAAAAAAAATTGGGTTTATTTCGTGTACGAATAAGTTACTTTTTGTTAATTGAAAGTTACCAAAAAAACTGTATCGCTATCGAAACAATTCATCTGACTAATTTTGACGATTATTTATAAATTATTCACTAATCCGTTTTTAGTGTTATAGTTTTATTACGTAGTGTTACGAACACAATTTATTTAAAAAAAAAATCGATTTGTGTGTATATATTATTTTATATATATATATATATCGGCTGTGGGGAGGGGTTGGGGTTGGAGTTGGGGGGGAGGGGGTTGCCATGGTGGCAGCCCCCAAATGTAAAACTGGTCGTGCCACGGTTGATTTTACCAAAAAAAAACAAAAAAAAAACAAAAGAAAACGAAAAAATATGAATGAAGAAACCGATCGTGACACAGTCGGAGAGACCCACTTTTGTTAAAAATTTGAAAACAGACCCACTTTTATAATTTGAAAGTTTTTTGAACCCATATCATTAAAGAACTCGTGCCTATATATATATATATACCAGTCCAAATATATAGATCCGAAGCTTGGATCTATAGATCATTGTTCAAATCTACATATTCGAGCAAGAATCTTCAAGATCTTGAGTTGGATGGTTTACTACCTTTTTTAATTGAATCTCTAATGTCTTCAAACAACTCAGTTTCAAAACTTTCCAATGTCAAATTATCACTTCCAAATTAAGAAATAAAATTAGTAGACCAGTGTATGTCCTCTTCTATTCTTGGTAATAAATGTTTTTTTCACACATTTTGGGTCCTTTAACCATGGTAGCCAACTCGTCAGGATCTATAGCACATGCATTTGTTAAGAAAGCACTATTTCGTAACAAGCTTTGATCAAATCGTCTGGCTTTTGCATACATCACCAAAAATTAGGTTCTTTGAAAGTGAAAAATTAAAGGTTCATACCGCTAAGGGAGGTATTAAATCCCGTTTTAGCTTTTCAACTAGGTTGCCTATGGCTGGCAGTTGGATTTGTAGTCCTAATGGTATATCATAAATCTGAACCTAGCAGGTCAGTCCACCCAGGACCCAGTACAGGTTACTTGAAGAATTTTCAACCGTTGACTTCATCTCAGTAAAATGACATATGTTACTTAACCGGATTATACTCGAGATGTGTACTAATTTTATAAACCAATAGTTTGGCGTTGTCTGTGGGAACTGTGTAAAAAATCTTTCATTGATCATTACTCTCTGCTCAGTTGAGCCTAGCTGATCATAAGGTTTGGTCGAACAAATAGACCTAGAATAAAAGAAAGAGAAGACATATCAGGAACTCTAAGGACACACACCCCAGCACCCACCAACGAGGATAACTGCCCCCCCAAGACCAGGCAAGACCATCTACTCTGCCACCTGGGACTGCAAGACTGACCCTGGAAGTCGTGGAGGCATCTCGGGTAGATTTCCTTGAACGCCAAATGAGTGAATTATAGTCGTGTGTATAGCTCATCCTCGCGCACTTACCACTGCCCCCCTGTTCAGGGTGGATCAGTTCTCCAGACCGCAGCACCTGAGGAGCCATCTCAAGACCACGATGTTATCATGACCATTTTGAATGGGCATGTGTCCTAGGGATTTCCTTTGCCTTACAACCCGGCAGTGCCGAGATCTTAACCTCCTCCGCCGCGCGAATTTGTGACAAAGAACCTGTCAGTGTCCCCTAATGGCTGGGATCCTTATTGGCCAATGTACGGTGAAGGATTTCGATCCTCACGTATATGACTACTTGAAAGTGTACAAGGTCAAAGTTTTAGTATAGTGTGATCATGAAATATCGGGTTATCGTATCCACTGGGATCAGTGTCGTTACTATCAAGTATCGCGTTTGTCATGACCTAACTTTATCTAGGCTAAAAATAATTTATTTAATTAATTAAACTAAACTAATATAACTTAAATTATCTATAATAATATACTAATATGTTTTAGAGGAAAGAATTACCTAGGGATTAACGTGTTTACAAATACGTGTTCGATCTCGATTTACTCACGTTTACGGTGTTCGACCTATTTGACAATCTCAGTACGTAAACTCCACCGCCATCTCTCCCGAGTGTAAGATAGGAGAATACATGACTTTGAGTCAACGAAGAAGTCTCCTTCAACGTCTTAACGACCCTAGGTCACGTGAGTCTTGCCCAGCGCCATTGATTGCACACAATCCAACTTCCGACCAGGTCATTGGATCGTCGTGTCGTGTTTACCCTATCGACAATCTCCGTTCTAAAACTCCCTCACCACCTCTCCCGAGTGTAAGACGGGGTATATAACGCAACTTCGTGTCAATGAAGAAATCCTCCTCAACGTCTTAACGACCCTAGGTTGCGTGAGTCTTTCCCCAACATCATCGATTGTCTACAATTCAAACCCCGACTGGGTTATAAAATCATGGCATTTGTTTAACCTAATCCGAATCCAGGATTTGTCAAACCCCGTATTCGGATTAGGGTAAACAAACGCCACGATTTTATAACCTAGTCGGGGTTTGAATTGTAGACAATCGATGATGTTGGGGCAAGACTTACTCGACCTAGGGTCGTTAAGACGTTGAGAGAGACTTATTCGTTGACACGAAATTACGTTATATCTCCCGTCTTACATTCGAGAGAGGTGGTGAGAGAGTTTTAGAACGGAGATTGTCGATAGGGTAAACACGACACGACGATCCAATGACCTAGTCGGGAGTTGGATTGTGTGCAATCAATGATGCTGGGTGGTAGCGCGGGAAAAACACGCCGCTACTTACACTCGCAAGTATACGAGGTCTAAGTTTTAGTATAGTGTGATCGTTAAGATCAGATTATCGTATCCACAGGGATTGTTATCGTTACTATCGAATACCGCGTTTGTCGTGACCTAAGTTTATCTAGGTGAAAAGCAAATGTAATTAATTAATTAAACTAGTACTAATATATCCTAAATTAACTAAACTATTATGTTAATATGTTTTAGGGTGAAGAATTGTATAAGGATTAACGTGTTTACAAATACGTGTTCGATTCCGATTTACTTCCGTTTACGTTATTCAACCTATTTAACAACCTCGGTACGTAAACTCCGCCGCCATCTCTTCCGAGTGTAAGACGGGAGAATACATGACTTTGAGTCAACGAAGAAGTCCCCTTCAACATCTTAACGACCCTAGGTCACGTGAGTCACGCCCAGCGTCATTGATTGCACACAATCTAACTTCCTCCCGGGTTATTGGATCATCGCGTTGTATTTACCCTATTGACAATCTCCGTTCTAAAACTCCCTCGCCACCTCTTCCGAGTGTAAGATGAGGGATATAACGCAACTTCGAGTTAACGAAGAGGTCCCCCTCAACGTCTTAACAACCCTAGGTAGCATGTGTCTTGCCCTACGTCATCAATTGTCCACGATTCAAACCCCGACCGGGTTATAGAATCGTGGCGTCTGTTTACCTTAATCTGAATCTGGGGTTTTGTCAAAACCCCGTATTCTCCATTTATCAATCCAAGCATTTTAAACAAACAATACAATAAATACAATCAAACTACGAAGAACAATCACAAACGAAACACCGAAATCACCCAAACGACGTATTTATAAATATAGTGTTAATCCCTACTACAATCCATATTTAACTCGGGGCCATAGCCGCATATATAATGAAATAACGAGCTAAATATGCTCACATGCTCCTAAGATAAAGAAATAAGGAAAAACGATCGAAGAACTTAGCCTCGTCCGAAGATAAACCGCTAAGAATGCTCAACGATCGATTCGCCGTCTTCTCCACTTCGGAATGTGAGCTCCACACCTAAAATCCTAACCCTTGGCTTAACTATAGCCTAAGGGGCTCAAAAATGCAAGAGAGATGAGAGAGCTCTCCGGCCAAAGGGGGAGGAGAGGGGATATTTATAGCCAAAATATCCTAAAAATATCTAAAGGCTGTGCAAGGCAAATCCGCTTAGGCGGAGTTAGGTCAGTTAAGTCTCATCGCCTGGGCGGTGAAGTAGGCGGTGGACTGGGAGAACATTCTGTTGGATTTTCGCCTAGGCGGTAGAAATTCCGCCTAGGCGAGCGGCTGTCAGTAGCCCTTCTTCGTCCTCTGCTGGATTTCTGCCTAAGCGGTAGAATTTCCGCTTCGGCGGTCATCCGTTAGTAACATTTTGCTCTTCTATGCATTTTCACCGCTTAAGCGGTGGTCTAGACACTTAAGCGGTGGGCCTGTTTCGTCTTTTAGTCTCCGAGCTTGTTTATCTACCGTAACTTCGAACCGCTTTGGTTCGATCTTATCATTTTAGCTCCAGTTTCCTATCTTTTTAACCCACACACCTGGGTTATACAAAAAATATAAATACTGATTAAAATAAAATAAAAATAACTATAAACATATTCGAAAACTAACCAATTAGAATTGGAAATAGATAGGTTTTTCACACCTATCACTGGGCGAGACTCACGTGACCTAGGGTCGTTAAGACGTTGAGGGGGACTTCTTCGTTGACTCGAAGTCATTTATTCCTCCATCTTACACTCGGGAGAGGTGGCGGTGGAGTTTGCGTACCGAGATTGTTAAATAGGTCGAATACCGTAAACGTGAGTAAATCGAGATCGAACACGTATTTGTAAACATATTAATCCCTAGGCAATTCTTTCCCCTAAAACATATTAGTATATTAGTATAGATAATTTAGGTTATATTAGTTTAGTTTAATTAATTAAATACATTATTTTTAGCCTAGATAAAGTTAGGCCATGACAAACGCGATACTCGATAGTAACGACATTGATCCCAGTGGATACGATAACCCGATCTTTCATGATCACACTATACTAAAACTTTGACCTTGACCTTGTACACTTGCGAGTAGTCATATATGCGAGGATCGAAATCCTCCATTGTACAAGTTTTTGAAGCCGTTACCGGGGATCGGCAAAGTAGTTATTATTGATATTGTGAGTAAATGACCTGATTTTACTTCAGGCATTTCTTTGTATATAATTTTTGTTTGTAGTTTTGTTTTTTGTTTCTTATACAGAGTACTTGCCGATGTTAGATCGACATATATTGATACATCCCTTTTTACGAGATTCCAAGTCGTTTTATGGTGTGGGGCCATGTGCATAATATGGTGAGATGTTTCGTTAGAAGATTGAGCCATCCAAAGCAAAACCTCACCAAGCTTGAGGGCATTTTGAAAATGTCGGGCCGAGGACATTAAACCATGTGCTTCTTGAAAGGCAACCCAAGGTTAAATAAGTTAAATACATCTCCGTCGAATTTAAACGTTGGCGAGATCCTCTCGCCTCCCAGGTAAGTATTCTAAACACCCTTTATCAGCATGCTTAAATTTCATATGTTGAGAATGATGATTGGGTTCGCTGAGGACACTATCCATTTTGAGTTTGGCGGTGATATGTAGTTTAGTATGTTAGTTATGTATTATTGTTTTTCCACATTGCATGTTTGTTTAGGTTAGAATGTGTTTATGTTTTTGTGTTGCTGTCTTGTATGTTGAGTTTTGTGTTAATCTAGGCCATTACCCAATGATGATAATTACCCCTGGTTGTTTTCAAGGTCAAGGGTAATACCCATGCATGTGTGCTCTGTGTGCTTGACAATGCGTTTTGGTCAAAATTATTGTAGATCTTAATTTGCACGAGCACATAGACTTAATGTATTTCTATTCAATTGATTTGAGGCAAATTATCGATTAGCTAAACTCATGATATTAAAGATTCTAGAACCTAATTGAGGGGAAGCTTATGGCAAAATCCTAGGCGAGGTAGTCCAGGAGACGTGATTTAGGCATTCTCTTTGTCACTTAAGTCTTTTTAAGCCTACCTTGTTATATGTTTATCCCTCGTTACCATGTCGAAGCCTAAATGCTAATTCAATTCTAAACACGTAACTAATACCATTGCCACTTGACCTTTTTCCAAACCTAAATTGCTGAATTAAAGGCATATTTGAGTGAATTAAGTTAGCAGTTGCAAATGTTTCTTGATGTGAGCGGTTGGGTTTGGGGTAAACTTCAGATCCGTTCGGTATTCGAGTACTCACTTGTCATTTTTCTTTCGCTTTAACCACACCCGTGAAATCATAATAATCGAATAAGTTTGGGGGTGTGGTTGTAAAAAAAAAAACTATGTAAATATCTTTAAATTTCGTTTCTTTTTAACAAGTGAGTACGTCGGTTTAAAATGATTGTTTGGGATTGTTTTTAATTTATATATGGGGGTTCGAGAGTGAATGTGTCAAGTGTTGAGCCTTGGGTAATGTTAACCCGTTTTCTATTCCGAAATACCCTTGGCCAAATAAACCAAAACCGAACCAAGTCCTTTTGATCTCTATGAACTACTCAACCTACATTAGTGGAGAGTGGACCCCAATCCGGCCTATGAAAATCCTAGTCCTTTACGGTCTAAGTCGTGAGTTTCGTTGGTGGATGATCCAATCTAGTCGTTGTATAGTTATATTATTGAGTCTCGCACAAACACGTTTACAGGATTTAGAATAGCGTTCACTATTATTGCATGTTGAAAATCTAGAACATCACGTGGTGCGTTTTACCGCCTGAACACGATATGATTGGCGTTTGTTGAGAGAAAAATTGTAAGACCCCGACTTTTCATATACGAATAATTCAAGTCGCGTTTTAAAAATATTTTGAAAATATCGGGATAGACTACGATATTAATTATATAAATTAATATTTTAAGGGGTTGTATTGAAATTTTAAAAACCTTAAAAACATACTTTTGGGTTTAATTTCCACCACAACATAATACAAGGGGAGACTTGTGTAATTTTATACAAATATCTCAATATATATATATATATATATATATATATATATAGGGATAAGAAGGAGCGAAGAATCGAGAAGAAGAGAAGAGAGAGAGATGCGTCGGCAGTAGAGAGAAAGAGAGATAAGGTAGTCGGCGGCGTCATGATTCGCCGACGGTGAGTTCGTGTGCTTCATCTGTGGGTGTGTATGCTTGCTGGATATATGTGTGACGACGGTGCTGTGTAGGTGTGTATTCTGTTTTCGTTTGGTGTTGTTGTGTGTGTGCTTGTTTGTTTGTATTCCTCTGTTTCCTGTTTCGGTTTTGGTGAGGCGGTGTGTGCATGGGTTCTGACGGCGGTGTGTGTGTGTGTGGGTGTGTATTTTGTGTGCTCATTGCGTGTGTGGGTGATCACGGACCCGGTGTGTGTATGTGCCGGCGGTGTGGGTTTTGATAATTTCTGACGGTGGAAAGTTATAGAGAGAGAGATGTCAGTTGTGAGGTGCCATTGTGGGTATAGGTGCGCGTGTGTTGTGCTCTGTTTCTGGGTTGGGCAGGTGAGTAGCATGCGTGATCGTCGCTGCTGTGTGTGTGTTGTCGGAAAAACGGAGAAGAGAGAGAAATGAAGGTGGGTTTGTTGGCGAGTGTTCAGTGGCTGGCGATCGTGTGGGTTTTTGTGTGTTATATTGTATGGGTGTGAGCCTATAGTGAGAAGAGAGGGAGAGAGTTGACTGAGATCTCAAAACAGAGTAGGAGGAGGAAGACGATTTACCGCCTAAGCGGTGGATTTTTGCCCAGGCAGTGAAAATGCAGAGTGCAGTTATGAGAAAGGGAGAAGCAGCCACTCAATCGCTTAGGCGGTGGGGAGCAAAATTAGAAATACATGGAATTTTAGGGAAATCTACGATCGCTTCGGAACGGGTAACCTTTCTAACTTATTTTGTGAATTCTAAATATAGTTTTCTAACCTTAGAGTAATAAAATGAAAATAATAAATCTTGAGATTTGTTTATAAGAACAAAGTTTATAAATAGTAAACCGTAACGAAACGATACTAGGTGAATAGTTATATTTCATAATAATAGATGGGAAATAGGAAATTGAGGAAATTAGGATTTCATGGCATGATTAGTTTGTTTTATACAAAAGTATTAATTTAGGTCCTATCACCTTTAGGTTCGCAGGCACCGGAGTTCGAATAGGGGATAGTTGGATAAAGGTTACGAAAGCGGATATCAGGTGAGTGTACTGCCCTTCTTGCCAAACTATTTTCATATAAATATAATGAGATATGTGTTTATTTAACTGTACGAATTTTATAAATTATATGGATCAAGCCAGTTGTGGGTGAGTTGGTAAAATGGTTTTCCATTGAAAAGTTTGGGTTTAAAAAGAAAGACTTTATAAATAATCTGTTGGATTTGGTGGTTTTAATAAAAATGTGGGAAAAACATAATTTTTAAATTAAAAGTGGGTTTTGTTAAAAAAAGAGGTAGACAAGGGTGATTTTGACGGTATTGATGAAATTGTGATTTTTGTCGATATTATTGAAGTGGTGATTTATATTATGGTCTGTCCGGAGGGTGGTCCGGCAGATGGATAATTAATTATGTTTTGGTGATGATATTATTGAATTGACTATGCCATAGTTATGATGTCCTGTTCGGAGGGTGGTCCGGCAGGTGGTGATTTATGATGGATACTTATTATGTGGTGATGTATATTATTAGCCTCCGGAGACGTCCGGTTGGCGTTGATCTGCGCAGTTAGGTCCGCTAGGAAGGCATATCCTACGGATGGTTACGGTACCGTTGCAACTCCCGATCGTGAGGTTAAAACGATCACTATGGCTTAGCCGGTGGGTGTGGGATTGAGATGGGTGTTTAAATTGGGGTGTTTTATAAATACTGGGTAACTTATAATTGATTGGGTGTTTTGGAAACTGAATTATACTGCTTTACATCCATTACTTATTTGATACTAGAGATTTTACTAAATCTGTGAGGTGTTTATACTTATTCATGATTGATCCAATTAAATGTTGGATTTTATAAAATGTATTGTTGCTATGTTAAAAATGGTTTTTACTAAGAAGGCAGTACACTCGCAGGTGTTTTCTTAGGAGACAGTCCTCTACTGGCATTAGGTGGAGTCATCTGGGAGGTTTTTGAGTTGAGCTGTTAGAGAGGAATAATAAGATAGTGAAAGATTATGTACTTGTTGTATGATTGTAATTGTATAGTACATTTATGTAATTATGTAATGTATAAGAAGTTAATAGTGAAACAGGTAATGTCATATTGTCGTCACGCTGGTCCTGGGATGACAGGTGTCCAGGACGGGTCGTGACAAAAATAAATAGGCTATTAGAAGAATTTAAAACTCACACGTCTTTATGTTTAGATTATTTTAGGATGTTTGTTATTTCATTTAGTTGTGTTTTTCATTTTCGTGTGCGTGTTTGGCTCGAGTACTAGCCAAATTCCAAGTTTGGGGGTAAACTTGTATGGCGAAGGATTCGATCCTCGTGTATATGACTACTCACAAGTGTACGAGGTCAAAGTTTTAGTATATTGTGATCGTGAAAGATTGGGTTATCGTATCCACAGGGATTGGTGTCGTTACTATCGAGTATTGCGTTTGTCATGACCTAACTTTATCTCGGTTAAAAACAAATGTAATTAATTAATTAAACTAATACTAATATAACCTAAATTAACTATACTAATATACTAATATGTTTAGGGAAAATAATTGCCTAGGGATTAACGTGTTTACAAATACGTGTTCGATCTCGATTTACTCACGTTTATGGTGTTCAACCTATTTGACAATCTCAGTACATAAACTCTATCACCACCTCTCCCGAGTGTAAGATAGAGGAATACATGACTTCAAGTTAACAAAGAAGTCTCCCTCAACGTCTTAACGACCCTAGGTCACGTGAGTCTCGCCCAACGTCATTGATTGCACATAATCTAACTCTCAACCGGGTCATTGGATCATACATTGTATTTACCCTATCGACAATCTCTATTCTAAAACTCCCTCGGCACCTCTCCCGAGTGTAAGATAAGGGATATAACGTGACTTCGTGTCAATGAAGAAGTCATTCTCAACGTCTTAACGACTCTAGGTCGCGTGAGTGTTGCCTCAACGTCATCGATTGTCCATAATCTAAACCCCGACCGGGTTATAGGATCGTGGCGTTTGTTTACCCTAATCCAAATCTGGGGTTTGTCAAAACCCCGTATTCTTGATTTATCTAACAAAGCATGATAAACAAATAATACGATAAACACAATCAAACTACGAAGAACAAACATAAACGCAACACCAAAATTATCCAAACAACATATTTATAAATATAGTGTTAATCCCTATACAATCCATGTTTAACTACAGCCATAACCATATTTACAATGAAATAATAAGCTAAACATGCTCACATGATCCTAATTTAAAGAAATAAGGAAAAGAATCAAAGAACTTAGCCTCGTCCTAAGATTACCCGCTAAGAACACTCAACGATCGCTTTGCCGTCTTTCTCCACTTCGGGATGTGAGCTCTACCTCTAAAACTCCTAAAACTACCCTTTGATATATTCTAAGGTGCCCAAATGTCCGGGGGGGTCAAAAGGAGGGGAGAGGAGTGGGTATTTATAGACAAAATATCTTAAAATATCTAATAAAAATATCTAGGCTATGCAAAGGGTCACCGCCTAAGCGAAGGGATGTACCGCCTAGGCAAAAGAAATAGGTTGGTTGGTGATCGCCGTGGCAGTGAAGAGAGTGATGGATTAGGAAAATATTATGTTGGTTCACCGCCTAGGCGGTGAGGTTTCAGCAGCAAATGTGTCTTCTCAGCATTTTCACCGCTGCGGCGGTGGGCTTATTTCACAATTTTGCCTCCGAGCTTGTTTTTCCACCATTTTTCTACCTCTTTTGCTTTGATCTAATCGTTTTCGCTCCAGTTTCCTATCTTTTTACCCCGCATACCTGATTTATACAAAAAGTAATAAAATACTATATAAACACTCGAAAACTAACTTAATTCGGTTTGGAAATATGTAGGTAGATCACACCTATCAGCCAACCAGGTCCAATCTTAGAGGTCGGGTTAAACGTGAATTGGCTCCTACTCACCTCCCTTCACACTATAGCCAAAGTTGTCGGCAATTGTATATAAGGGAGTCCATAAAACACCGCATGGCTGAAATAAAAGCCCATCTCTAATAGTTGAATGGAGGTTGGGCAAGACAAAGCGTTATTACGGAGGTAAGATCTCCGTTTGTGGAATAAGTTGTGGAAGAAGTAGTGCCGAGGGGCTTTACTGACCCTCAGATTAGTTCGTAAGATGGGAATTTATATCATATTGACTACCTATCCACGTTCAAGGTTCATATGGACATGCATGGGGCTTCTGTAGTTGTGCAGTGTAAAGTCTTTTCCATTACCCTCACAGGTGCAGCGAGGACCTGGTTCCCGGATTTGAGACTAGCATCCATCTATACCTTCAAGGAGCTCCAGTAGTTGTTCCTGGCTTATTTTAGCCGCTCCCAGTAGGGCCAAAGACCATGGCTCATATCCTTACCCTTCAGTAAGAGCCTACTGAATCTTTAGGAGATTGCGTCGAATACTTCAACTGAGAAGCAACATGAAAGCATAGCATTGAATGCCTTTGTGGATGAGCTCTGACATTAGAGGTTGTCCTATGATCTCTGCTTCAGCCCTGCTCTCTCTCTCTCGATCAAACTCTAAATCGAGGAACTAAGTTCTATAGTACTGACCTCCGTGCTAAACCAGGAGAGAGAGAGAGGTAAAGAGTGAACAAGACAAGGGAACCAAGGAATAGAGGTCCAAATCTAGCCTAAGGCTTGAGAAGATTACAAGATAAAGGGATATCAGGACCCCTATCGGGTGACAGGAGGACACTTCTCTCCCGGGACGTTACCAACCAGAGTTCACTCTACTCACGACATTTGTAGCCACTATCTTCGTAGAAAACTCAAGGCATAATTTTTTCCCTCCTCCGTTGCCCCTGAGATGGAGGCTGGCTGGGAGATTAATGAACAAGTATTGTGAATTCTATCGAGACCGGCACCACTCTATAGAAAACTGCCTTCAGCTCCGACAAGGGATTGAAACTCTCATCCAAAGAGTCTATCTTGGGAACTATGTTCAAGGAGGAAACCAGGAGCAGCCCAACGAGGATGATTCTTGAGGAGAGTCTTGGTCCTAAAGAATACGGGAGAATCGCAACCGTTCACCGCCCTTAGGGACTAAGGCCGGGGGTGATCACCAGGGTATTGATGGTGAAATCCGTGTCTTCCATGGAGGATTCTAGTCTGGAGACGTACATAGTCATTAGAGTCATACGTCTGGGCGCATACGATCTTGAGACAAAAGAAGGTGTACTGATAGGTGTGAAAAATCTATCTATTTCCAATCCGAATTTGTTAGTTTTCAAATACATTTATAGTTATTTTTATTATATTTTAATTAGTTTTTATATTTTTGTATAAATCAGGTGTATGGAGCAAAAAGATAGGAAACTGGAGCTAAAACGATGAAATCGAACCAAAGCGGTTCGAAGTTACAGTGGATAAACAAGCTCGGAGGCTAAAAGATGAAACAGGCCCACCGTTTAGGAGTCTAGACCACCGCCTAAGTGATGAAGATGCTGAGAAGAGCTAAATGTTACTGACGGACGACCGCCTAGGCAAAGATTCTATCGCCTAAGCAAAAATCCAGCAAAAAACAAAGATAGGCTACTGACAGCTGCTCGCCTAGGCGAAGTTTCCTTCACCTAGGCGCAAATCCAACTGAATGTTCTCCCAGTCTACCACCTACTTTACCGCCTAGGCGATCAGACCGAACTGATCTAACTCCGCCTAGGCGAAGAATCCACCGCCTAGGCGGAGCAAAAATCCAGCAAAAAACAAAGATAGGCTACTGACAGCTGCTCGCCTAGGCGAAGTTTCCTTCACCTAGGCGCAAATCCAACTGAATGTTCTCCCAGTCTACCACCTACTTTACCGCCTAGGCGATCAGACCGAACTGATCTAACTCCGCCTAGGCGAAGAATCCACCGCCTAGGCGGATTTGCCCTACACAGTCTTGAGATATTTTTAGATATTTTTGAGATATTTTGGCTATAAATACCCCTTCTCCTCCCCCTTGGCCGTGGACTCTCTTGACCCCATGGATTTTTGATCCCCTTAGTCTATATCTAAGGGTATAGTTAGGGATTTTAGGGTTGGAGCTCACATCCCGAAGTGGAGAAGATGGCGAATCGATCGTTGAGTGTTCTTAGAGGTTTATCTTCAGACGAGGCTAAGTTCTTCGATTGTTTTTCCTTATTTATTTATCCTAGGATTATGTGAGCATGTTTAGCTCGATTTATATGTTTATGCGGCTATGGCCACGAGTTAAATATGGATTGTAGTAGGAATTAATGGTATATTTATAAATATGTTTGTTTGGATGATTTCGGTGTTGCGTTTATGTTTGTTCTTCGTAGTTTGATTGTGTTTATCGTATTGCTTGTTTATTATGCTTAGAATGGTAAATGGAGAATACGGGGTTTTGACAAACCCCATATTCGGATTAAGGTAAACAAACGCCATGATTCTATAACTCGGTTGGGGTTTGAATCATGGACAATCGATGACGTGGGGTAAGACACACACTACCTAGGGTCGTTAAGACGTTGAGGGGGACTTCTTCATTGAATCGAAGTTGCATTATATCCCTCGTCCTACACTCGGGAGATGTAGCGAGGGAGTTTTAGAACGGAGATTGTCGATAGAGTAAATACAACGTGACGATCCAATAACCCCGAAGGGAGTTGGATTGTGTGCAATTAACGACGTTGGGCGAGACTCATGTGACCTAGGGTCATTAAGACATTGAGGAGGACTTATTCGTTGAATCAAAGTCATGTATTCCCTCATCTTACACTCGGAAGAGGTGGCGGTGTAGTTTACGTACCGAGATTGTCAAATAGGTCGAACATCGTAAACATGAGTAAATCGAGATCGAACATGTATTTATAAACATGTTAATCCCTAGGGAATTCTTGACCCTAAAACATATTAGCATATTAGTATAGTTAATTTAGGTTATATTAGTATTAGTTTAATTAATTAAGTACATTTGTTTTCGCCTAGATAAACTTAGGTCACGACAAACGCGGTATTCGATAGTAACGACACCAATCCCTGTGGATACGATAACCCGATCTTAACGATCATACTATACTAAAACCTAGATCTCGTATACTTGCGAGTGAAAGTAGCAGCGTATTTCATGCCCTACTATGTACCGCTCAGGCACTTGTGGTACGCTAACCATCTGAAGCGCAACTTCTGTATGGAAGATCCACTTTTGTAAACAACTTCCAGTTTGTACTAAGTTTTTCAGTTTTGCTTATCAAAATAAAGAAGGTGTCTTGTGAGATGAGCCTTGTGTTCTGATAGGTATGATGTACCTATCTATTTCCAAACTGAATTAAGTTAGTTTTCGAGCGTTTATATAATATTTTATTACTTTTTAATTAGTTTATATCTTTTTGTATTAAAACAGGTGTATGGGGCAACAATATAGGAAATTGGAGCAAAAACGATAAGATCGAACTAAAAACAGTCGAAGAACGGTGGAAAAATAAGCTCAGAGGCAAAATTGTGAAAGAAGCCCACCGCCGCAGCGTCCAGACCTCTGCTGCGGCTGTGAAAATGATGAGAAGACCTCTTTGCTGCTGAAAGCTCACCGCCTAGGTGGTGAAACAACAGAATGTTTTCTAACACCACCGCCTACTTCATCGCCTAGGTGATCAACCAACCGACCTACCCACCGCCTAGGCGGTGGCCTCTATACAACCTAAGATATTTATTAGATATTTTTTAGATATTTTGCCTATAAATATCCACTCTTCTCCTCTTAGATGTTTCGGCCACTAGAGTCCTTTGGGATATACTTAGGGTTGGAATTAGGAGTTTTAAAGAGAGAGCTCACATCCCAAAGTGGATGAAGACGGCAAAGCGATCGTTGAACATTCTTAGCGGCTAAACTTCGGACGAGGCTAAGTTCTTCGATTTGTTCCCTTATTTCTTTAACTTAGGATATTGTGAGTATGTTTAGCTCGTTCTTATTTATATATGCGGTTATGGCCGCTAGTTAAACATGGATTGTATAGGGATTAACATAATATTTATAAATATGTTGTTTGAATGATTTTGGTGTTGCGTTTATGATTGTTCTTCGTAGTTTGATTGTGTTTATCATATTGTTTATTTATTATACTTAGATTGATACACGGAGAATACGAGGTTTGACAAACCCAGGATTCAGATTAGGGTAAACAAACGTCACGATCCAATAACCCGGTCGGGAGTTGGATTGTGGACAATCCATGACGTTGGGGCAAGACTCACGTAACCTAGGGTCGTTGAGACGTTGAGGGGAACTTCTTCATTGAATTTAAGTCATGTATTCCCCCGTCTTACACTCAGGAAAGATGGCGGTGGAGTTTTAGAACTGAGATTGTCGATAGAGTAAACACAACGCGATGATCCAATAACCCGGTCAGGAGTTGGATTGTGTGCAATCAATGACGCTGGGCGAGACTCAAGTGATCTAGGGTCGTTAAGACGTTGACGGAGACTTCTTTGTTGATTCGATGTCATGTATTCTCACGTCTTACACTCAAGAGAGGTGGTCGTGGAGTTTATGAACTGAGATTGTCAAACCTGATCTTTCACGATCATACTATACTAAAACTTTGACCTCATACACTTGAGAGTAGTCAATACGCAAGGATCAAATCCTTCGCCGTACAAGTTTTTGGCGCCGTTACTGGGGATTGGTAAATGAGTTATTATTGATATTGTGAGTAAATGACTCGATTTTACTTTAGGCATTTATTTTGAATATAATTTTTATTTGTAGTTTTGTTTTTATTTCTTATGCACGTTACTTGGCGATGTTAGATCGACGGGTATTGATGCATTCCTTTCGAAGGGATTCCAAGCTATTTTATGGTGCGTGGCCACGCACATAATCTGGTGAGGCGTGTCGTTGAAAGATCGAGCCGAACAAAGCAAAATCTCACCAAGTTTGTGGGTGTTCTGAAAATGTCGGGCTGAGAACATTAAACCACGAGCTTCTTGGGAGGAAATCCAAGGTCATAAATAAATTAAATCTGTCACAGCCAAATTTATTCGGAGGTGAGATCCTCTCGCATCCCAGGTTCGTGTTCTAAACTCCCTTCATCAGTATGCTATAAATTTCATATGTTGAAGAATGATGATTGGGATCGCTGAGGACACTGTCTATTTTGAGTTTGGCGGTGATGTGTAATATGTAGTATGTTAGTTATGTGTTATTGTTTTCTTGTATGCATATTTGTTTAGGTTAGAATTTGTTTATGTTTTTGGGTTGATGCTGAGTTTTGTGTTCATCTAGGCCATTACCCGATGATGAGATTACTCCTAGTTGTTTTCGTCCTCAAGTCAATTGAATAGAAATACATTGAGTCTATATGCCCTTACAAATTAGGATCTACAATAATTTTGACCAAAACGCGTAGTCAAGCACACAGAACACACATGCATGACAATTAAGGATTCTAGAACCTGATTGAGGGGAAGTTTGAGGTGAAATCCTAGGTAAGGTAGTTCAGGAGATGTGATTTAGGCATTTTCTTTGTCGCTTGAGCCTTTTTAAGCCTACCTTGTAACATGTTTATCCCTCGTTACCCTATCGAAGCTTAAAAACTTATTCAATTCTGAACACATAAACAAATACCCTGGCCAGTTGATCTTTTTCCAAACCTAAATCGCTGAATTTAAAGTTACATTTGAGTTAATCAAGTTAGCAGTTGCAAATACTTCTTGATGTGAGCGGTTGGGTTTAGGGAGAACTTCATATTGGTTCAGTATTCAAGTGTTCACTTATCGTTTTTTTTTTTTTTCGTTTTAACCACACCCGTGAAATAATACTAATCGAATAAGTTTGGGGGTGTGGTAAGTTAAAAAAATTACGTTTCTTTTGACAAGTGAGTACGTCGATCTTAAATGCATGTTTAGAATTGTTTTCCAATCTATCTATGGGGGTTCGAGAGTGAATATGCCTAGCATTGAGCATTGGGTAATGTTAAGTGAACAATGTTAACCCGTTTTCGATTCCAAATTACCCTTGGCTAGATAATCCATAACCGAACTAAGTCCTTATGATCTTTATGAACTACTCAACCTACATTAGTGGAGAGTAGACCCCAATCAGGCTTATGAAAATCCTAGTACTTTACGGTCTAGGTCATGAGTTTAGTTGGTGGATGATCCAATCCAGTCGTTGTATAGTTATATTATTGAGTCACGCACTAACACGTTTACAAGATCTAGAATGGTGTTCACCATTATTGCATGTCAAAATTCTATATTATCACATGGTGTGTATTACCGCCTGAACTTGATATGACTGACGGTTGTTGAGGGAAAAATAAATAGGTCGTTAGAAGAGGTCAAAACTCACATGTCGTTATATTTAAATTGTTTTAGGATGTTTGTTATTTCATTTAGTTGTGTTTTCCACTTTCGTGTGTGTGTTTGGCTCGAGGACTAGCCAAATTCCAAGTTTGGGGGTATTTGATAGATGTGATCTACCTATCTATTTCCAAATGGAATTAAGTTAGTTTTTGAGCGTTTAAATAGTATTTTAATACGTTTTAATTAGTTTGTATCTTTTTGTATTAAAATAGATGTCTAGCGCAAAAAGATAGGAAACTGGAGAACGATAAGATCGAACCAAAAACGGTCGAAGAATGGTAGAAAAACAAGTTTGGAGGTAAAATTATAAAAGAAGCCCACCGCCATGGCGTCCAAACCTCCGCCGCATCGGTGAAAATGCTGAGAAGACCCCTTTGCTGCTGAAAGCTCATCGCCTAGGTGGTGAGACGATAGAATGTTTTCTAACTCCACCGCCTACTTCACTGCCTAGGTAATCAACCAACCGACCTACCCACCGCGTAGGCGATGGCCTCTATATAGCCTAAGATATTTATTAGATATTTTTGAGATATCTTGCTAATAAATATCCACTTATCTCCTTTCCTCTTGGATGTTCCGGCCACTAGAGCCCCTTGGGCTATACCTAGGGTTGGAATTGGGTGTTTTAGAGGGAGATCTCACATTCCGAAGTGGAGGAAGACGGCCATAACCGCATATACAAATAAGAACGAGCTAAATATGCCTAAGTTAAAGAAATAAGAGAAGAAATCGAAGAACTTAGCCTCGTCCGAAGTTTAGCCGCTAAGAACGTTCAACGATCACTTCGCCGTCTTCCTCTACTTCGGGATATGAGCTCTCCCTCTAAAACTCCTAATTCCAACCCTAAGTTTAGCCAAAGGGGCTCTATTGGCCGAAACATCCAAGAAGAGAGGAGATGAGTGGATATTTATAGGCAAAATATCTCAAAAATATATAATAAATATCTTAGACTGTGCAGAGGCCACCGCCTAGGCGGTGGGTAGGTCGGTTGGTTGATCGCCTAAGCAGTGAAGTAGGCGGTAGAGTTGGAAAATATTCTGCCGTTTCACCACCTAGGTGGTGAACTTCCAGCAACAAAGGGGTCTTCTCAGAAATTTCACCGCCCCGGCGGATGTTTGGACACCACGGCGGTGGGCTTCTTTCACAATTTTGCCTCCAAGCTTGTTTTTCGACCGTTTTTGGTTCAATCTTATCGTTTTCGCTCTAGTTTCCAATATTTTTACCCCACACACCTATTTTAATACAAAAAAGATAAAAACTAATTAAAACATAATAAAATACTATACAAACGCTCAAAAACTAACTTAATTCGGTTTGGAAATAGATAAGTAGATCACACCTATCAAATACCCCCAAACTTAGAATTTAGTTGGTCCTCGATCCAAACACACACACGAAAATGAAAAACACAACTAAATGAAATAACAAACATCCTAAAACAATCTAAATATAACGACATGTGAATTTTGACTTCTTTTAACGGCCTATTTATTTTTCCGTCAACAACCGCCAGTCATATCGAGTTCAGGCAATAATACACACCATGTGATGATCTAGAATTTTGATAGGCAATAATGGTGAACGCCATTCTAGATCTTGTAAATGTGTTAGTGCGTGACTCAATAATATAACTATACAACAACCGGATTGGATCATCCACCAACTAAACTCATGACTTAGATCGTAAAGTACTCGGATTTTCATAAGCCTGATTGGGGTCCACTCTCCACTAATGTAGGTTGAGTAGTTCACAAAGATCAGAAAGACTTGGTTCGGTTATGGATTATTTGGCCCAGCATAATTTGGAATCGAAAACGGGTTAACGTTGTTAACTTAACATTACTTAAGGCTCAACGCTTGGCACATTCACTCTTGAACCCCCATATATATATTGGAAAACAATTCTAAACATACATTTAAGATCGACATACTCACTTGTCAAAAGAAACGTAATTTTATTTTTATTTTTAACTTACCACACCTCTAAACTTATTCGATTAGTATTATTTCACAGGTGTGGTTAAAACGAAAGAAAAATGACAAGTGAGTACTCGAATACTGAACCAATATGAAGTTCTCCCTAAACCCAACCGCTCACATCAAGAAGCATTTTCAACTGCTAACTTGATTCACTCAAATGTGCATTTAAATTCAGCGATTTAGGTTTGGAAAAAGATCAATTGGCCAGGGTATTTGTTTATGTGTTCAGAATTGAATAAGTTTTTAAGCTTCAACAGGGTAACGAGGGATAAACATGTTATAACGTAGGCTTAAAAAGGTTCGAGCAAACAAAAGAATGCCTAAATCACGTCTCCTGAACTATTTCGCCTCAAGCTTCCCCTCAATTAGGTTCTAGAATCCTTAATTATCATGAATTTGGATAATCTATAATCATCCTCAAGTCAATTGAATAGAAATACATTGAATCTATGTGCCCATGCAAATTAGGATCTACAATAATTTTGACCAAAACGCATAGTTAAGCACACATAACACACATGCATGGGTATTACCCTTGACTTCGAAAACAACCAGGGGTAATCTCATCATCGGGTAATAGCCCAGGTGAACACAAAACTCAGCGCGTAACACAACAACATAAAAACATAAACACATTCTAACCTAAACAAACATGCACTTGAGAAAAAAATAACACATAACTAACATACTACATACTACACATCACCGCCAAACTCAAAATGGAAAGTGTTCTCAGTGATCCCAATCATCATTCTTTAACATATGAAATTTAAAGCATGCTGACGAAGGGGGTTTAGAACATGTACCGCCTCTGAATAAATTCAGCTGTGACGAATTTAATTTATTTATGACCTTGGGTTTCCTCCCAAGAAATGTGTGGTTTAATGTTCTCAGCCCGACATTTTCAGAATACCCTCAAGCTTGGTGAGATTTTGCTTTGTTCGGCTCGATCTTTCAACGACACGCCTCACTGGATTATGTGCATGGCCACGCACCATAAAACGGTTTGGAATCCCGTCGAAAGGAATGCATCAATACCCGTGAATCTAACATCGTCAAGTACCTTGCATAAGAAATAAAAACAAAAGTACGAACAAAAATTATATACAAAATAAATGCCTAAAGTAAAATCAGGTCATTTACTCACAAATTCAATAATAACTCATTTGCCAATCCCCGATAATGGCGTCAAAAACTTGTACGGTGAAAGATTCGATCCTCGCGTATTGACTACTCGCAAGTGTACGAGGTCAAAATTTTAGTATAGTGTAATCATGAAAGATTGGGTATCGTATCCACATGGATTGTTGTCGTTACTATCAAGTACCATAATTGTTATGACCTAATTTTATCTAGGCGACCAAAAATGTAATTGATTAATTAAACTAAACTAATATAACCTAAATTATCTATACTAATATACTAATATGTTTTAGGGGAAATAATTGCCTAGGGATTAACGTGTTTACAAGAAATTTGGAATTGCGTATCATTTTTATTTAGGATTGTTTAAATATCGTTTTCGTTATGATTTTTGTAGGTTTGTTCTAATAGTTGTTTCATCTTGACAAATGGATGTTGGTCAATGGGGGATTTGAATGTAATTTATTCAGTCTTGGTCTTTAATAGCAATTGGTTCCAAAATTGTGTATGCAACTGTTTGAAAATTGATGATAATTTTATCCCACTTTTCTTGAGTAATAAAATATTCAATTGGTTATTATTTTCACTCCCTATAAAAAAAGATTGAAAAGGTATGCATGCACTAATTATTTCATTTGTCTAATTAGGAGTTTAATTTTCAATTCTATTAATTAAATAGGTGATTACATCATTGAAAATCTCTTATTAAGATGGATGTTTGCCCCCTCTGTCATGGTTCCCTCATCTGTAGTCAAATAATGAGAAATACTTATTTGGAAAACCTCCACATTTTAGGAACATTTCTAAAGTTTTAGTACACATTTAGTTATCCAATTTGTGGATTTAGTTATCCAATTTGTGGTTTGTCATAGAAGACGAAAATTTGGTTATTTTGTACTCCTTATTTTTCACATTTTAACTTTATTTGGAATCTAATATGTGTTGGGTAGACTATCTATGAAGGGAAATGGAGAAGAGAATGAAAAACTTTATTTCTAATCTGTAGCAAGTGAACAATTCTGTTCTCTTTGTCGCTTGCAAACGCCATCAACCACCATCATAGAAAAATTGACCAACGACCAACCCACGATAGCTCACGATCAAAATAGCCTACAACGCAGTCTGCTGCTAATTTGGCTCAAACAGAGACAAAGGAGTTCTCTTTGCTTGAATTTCTTTCCCTCAAATTGGGTTAATTTATAGTGGTTCTTAGTTTTGCTTCAAAACTCAATTTAATATCACACATCTTCAGGCAACATTTATAGTTTGAATTTTAATTTGAGTTGTTAATGTTTGTAATTTTTTTTTTTTGGTAATTGGTAATTTTTGTATTTATTTATAACATGAGTACTTTGATTTAGTTTTAGTGCATATGCCAAAAGAAATAAGGGACAAATTATTTTAAGTTTAGGTTGACATTGTTTTTGTTGTAACAAATTACTCTAAGATTAGTTTGACATTCTTTTTTTTTTCTTTGGTTGTTGAATATCTACTCACTTGTTAATATTAAGAAATATGAGAGAAACATGTTTGTCAAGAGATTTATAAGCATGTTATATTTTTATGGATTTCAGTAAGGGTCATTTTAGTAATAATTTTTGTTTTTTTTTGTTTTTTCAACCTTGATTTTTTTTTTCAAACAAACAAAGTTAGGGTTGCAATCGTAAACTTCGTACTTCGTAGTTCGCAAATTGTGGAGGAGGAGGCTGATGAGCGGCGTGAATGAGAGTTTAGGGTTTCTTAGGGTTAGATTATTAATATATATAGTATGGACTGAATCAGGTCTTAGGGTTAGATTATTAATTTGGGGTGTAAAAATATTTACTTTATCATGTTGTTGTTGTTGTTGTTGTATCGTGTAACCCATTAGGTCTCAGGTTATTGTGTAACCTGAATACACGAAATTATTATCGTGTCTTATCGTTTAACATATCGGCTTATCAGGTCAACCCGATAACTTGCACTATTCCTTATCGTGCTATCGGGTCAGACACGATAACGACTCGTTACCTGATAAGCAAAATCTATACCTGATAATTTCGTGTCGGTCTTGTGTCGTGTTATCGTGTAAATACCCGTTTTTCCAGTCCAATGTATGATACATTTTTTGCTCCCATAATCTATAGATTAAAGTTCTAGGAACATAACACAATTGTTCCCAATGTAAATTTTTGGATTGGAAGAATAATTTATTTTTTTATTTTTTGATTCTTTTGTTTATGAACAAATATGAGTTGATTTGTATATTACATGAGAAAGGAAGAGCATTTGATAGGTCAACAACACGGTTTTATCTGCATTAGCACATAAAGAATATTGTTTGAAATTTGGAGAGTTCATTTTAGGATGTCATTGGTATTTATATTGTGTTGTGATCTAATGAATTTGGTGATAAATACATGACTTGGATATTCAATTTTCAGTGTCATTTCTTTTCCATGTGTTGCAATTTAAATAACATATAAATTTTCCTACAATTTAGAAATACAGGTAAAAAAATAAAAAATATATATTTAATTATATAAAAGTAATTTATTTATTTATACTTGATATTGGTCTTTGTATATCTCGATGAATAGAATTCAAAAATATTAATTTTATTAAACATAAATACATAAAAGTTATTTTTTAAAAATTAAAAATTCAAACTAAATTTTTCTAATAAAGTGTTGGTACTAGGGTTGGTCATGGGCCGGGCTGGGTTGGACTCTACCTAAGATATTACAAGAAACTGCTAGGCCTGAGGCCTGCTCGGTCTTACGATCGGGCCCTATTATCATTCCTAGGCCCGGTCCTAAGAAAACAAATCCAAGTCCAAGTGCGGTCCTATCATTTTTCCCAACAATTTCACAGAACACTAAACATTTTCCAAGCATGAACAAAAATCATGAATAGAACACTGAACAATCGAAGCATGAACATAAATCAACGAAGTAATTTCATCGAAAAATCAAACAACAGAACAATAACCACCGAAGCATGGACAAAAATCACCGAAGCATAGACAGATATCACCGAAGCATCAATTGAAATCAAACTGAAGCACCAACATATATCAAACTAGTTTATTATCTAAACTTCGTCACAACGGAAATTAACAACGAGGCGAGACAATCAGGATTCAACGACGATGCAAGATAGCGGTGATGACGACAATGAACACCTAAGCTATGGCGACGATGACATTTTAAGGCCCTAGCAGCGATCGACGGAGAGAGAAGAGGGATGAGAAGGTAGGCAGCAATGGATGGAGAAGAGAGGCTATAGAGATCCACGGCGGCGGCGGTAAGATGGTAGGCAAGAAAGGGAAATGGAGGATTTCGGGAATAAGGGAGGCGTTGCTGAGTAATGTTAGGGTTAAAAATTTGGGAAATAGGATAGAAACTTATTCACATAAACAACTGTCATCAAAATTCAGAAATAAATAATAAAATAATTTAGGTTGAGACTGTGAAACACCCAAGAATATATATATATATATATATATATATATATATATATATATATATATATATATAATTTTTTTATTAGTAGTCGGGCTGGGCCGGGCCGACCCTAAAGAAAATTGTCATGCCTAGGCCCGTCCCTAAATTTGGTCGGGTTTACATCTTCAGGTCCAGGCCCTGTCCACGGGATCGAAATTCAAGCTCAAACCCTGAAAAATGATGGACAGCTAGGCGGGCCTCCGGGCCCATGACCATCCCTAGTTGGTACTTACCGCCACCGTTGTTTTGAAGAAATTACATAATTTGGGTTGTTTTGAGTTTCCATTTTGGAGTACAAACAAAAACAATTAATTCCATTCATTTTCTCTAGCAGCAACATCCGACTAAATTCGGTAGTGGGCGGTTTTGAGGTGTCAATGCAAGTGGAGTTGGTTGCTATTATCAATTATGGTATACTTTTGGTGTCTCCACATAGAGTTGTTCACACGTTTAGTTTTTTTTTAAAAAAAATACTGAAATAGACTGATTTTAAATTTATTTACGAAAATAGCATTACCCTGGGATCAAATCCCCGATTTTGGCTTTTGGATTGTATACCTAGGGTTGCGAACCCCGGGTATAATTTTTTTTTCTTTTTGGCCTTTATACCCGGGGTACTCTACCCCGGGTTTAAAAACCCCCCTCCAAGGGCTGGCGAAACAGGTATTTACAAGATGACACGACACGAGACCGACACAAAATTAGCAGATCTAGGTTTTGCTTATCAGGTATCGGGTCGTTATCGTGTCAGACCCGATAACCTGATAAGAAATAGTGTAGGTTATCAGGTTGACCTGATAACCCAATAGGTTACACGATAAGACACGATAAGAATTTTGTGTATTCAGGTTACACGATAACCTGTGACCCAATAAGTTACCCGTTAATTTAATAAATTATTTTTACACCCCCTAAATTATCAAATATTACAAATTAGTACTTAATATATATAATAATTTGTTAAGATGGTTTTAAATTAACAGGTTAACAGGTCGTTAACGTGTAATGGGTTAACGTGTAATGGGTAGATTAATGTATAATAGAAACCTATCAGGTCTTATCATGTTGTGTTTACCTGATAGGTTTCGTGTCATCGTGTAACACGAAAAATTATCGTGTCGTGTCATGTCGACACGATATTTTTCGTGTCGTGTTCGTGTTTGGGTAGTCTGACACGATAAGCTTATCGTGTCGTGTTCGTGTTTGGGTCTTATCGTGTTTCGTGTTATCGTGTAATGACCTATTACATGACCTATTACCTGTTTTGTCAGCCCTACCCCCTCCCTCCCAAAAAAAAAAGCACGTTTTGTATACCTAAAGAATTTGTAAAGTTTTCGACAACTTTGAGTTGATTAAACGTGGTCTATGGGTATTTTAAATATTTTTTTTTGGCATAAATTACATTTAAAACACTCCATAATACTTTTTACAATACTAAAAACGGACAAGTGAATGAATTTTAAAAAATTGCCAAAGTTGACTTGGTAAACTGCTTCGATAACGGCAAAATTTTTCCAGTAATTTGGAATTAACAAAAGATTACATGTTCGTAATAGAAATGAACCATTTTTTTTGTATACAAACTATATTCATAAAACTATATAAAAAAATTTAGAACACTAAAAACGGGCTAGCAAATAATTTTTAAATAATCGTCAAAGTTGGCCGGATGAATTGTTTCGATGATGATGCAGTTTTTTTGAAAACTTTGAGTTAAAAAAAGATGGTCTATCTGTAACATAAATGAACTTAATTTTTTTGTATACAAACTACGTTCATAATACTAAATAATAAAATCGAGAACACCAAAAATGGATGAGTGCATAATTTTTAAATAATGGTTATTGCCACGATATTTTTAGGTTATTTTTTGTTCAAAAACATTATATTGCTCTTCAAAGTTTGGATAGACATAACTTTGCGCTTTGTGATCCGTTTGGGGCAATTTGGTCAAGTAAATTTTCAAATAAAGTCCGTTTTCACCTTCAATTTTGGATTTGAAATATTGGGTGACTAAATTTGTAATTTTTGTCGCGAGCGTGCATCTTGTCCCGTTGGTAAAATTGAAATCTTCGAAAGCCAGAGTGATGACTCAGATTATACCCAACTTTCAAAAAAAAAATCACCCCAAACGAACCACCGAGCGCAAGTTATGTCCATCCAAACTTTGAAGAGCAATATAATATTTTTGAACAAAAAACAGCCTAAAAATGTTGTGGCAATAACCATTATTTAAAAATTATTCACTAATTTATTTTTGGTGTTTTCGATTTTATTATTTAGCGTTATGAACGTAGTTTATATACAAAAAAATTAGGTTCATTTCTGTTACAGATAGACCATTTTTTTAACTCAAAGTTTTCAAAAAAATTGCATCGTCATCGAAACAACTCATCCGGCTAACTTTGACAATTATTTAAAATTCATCCACTTGTCCATTTTTAGTGTTGTAAAAAGAATTATGGAGTATTTTGAACGTAATTTATGCACAAAAAAATAGATTTATTTAAAATACCGATAGACTATCGTTAATCAACTCAAAGTTGCCGAAAACTTTAAAAATTCATTAAGTATACAAAACGTTGTTGTTTTTTTTGGGGGGGGGAGGGTAAACCCGGGGTTGAGTACCTCGAGTTCTACATAGAACCTAGGGTATAAAACCCCGAGTATAAAGGCCAAAACAAACCCGGGGATCTGATCCCCAGGTAATACTATTTTGGTAAATAAGTTTAAAATCAATCTATTTCAGTATTTTTTTAAAAAAAATTCTAAACGTGTAAACAACTTTCTCCACATATACACATTGTCGTATGATAAAATATTATTATTGTTAATACATGTTCATATTTTAAGCATACCGAGAAAAACCTAGTATCTCTAGTGTCTCACCATGTGCTAGAGTAGCATATATTATTGCGAAAAATACCAAATAGTCTTCTTAAATCACCAAATCTATAAGATAGTCGTATTATTTTGTTTTTCACAAGATAGTCCCATAAAAGCGCTAATTTGTCCCAAAAACTCTAAATATTTTGAATTGATGAAATTACCCTTATGTGATGATTGTTATGATCACAGAATGACGAGGTTGGTGCGGTAAGTAGCTGCAATAGAGCTGTGTGACTGGGCTAGTGTGACAAAGGTGAATAAGAATTTGGCGTCGTTGCTGGAAATGGAAACAATCACGATGATGAAAATTCTAGTTTTTTGGGGATGTAATAGAGTTGTGATGACTTAGTTTTGTTGCTGCTTGTTTTTGTGACAGGAGGGTAGTTTTTGGGATCTAATAGAGAATAAATCGCCATGAAAATGAGTAGGGAGAGAAGATAGAGAAGTGTTGTAAAGAGAGGTTTCTCGTTCATGGAAGAGAGAGAATATGAGAGAGTATAGATAGAGATATATAAGTGATACTCTCTCTCTAAGGTCTTTTTTTTCAACTTTATTGGAAGGATGGAGGGATCCGAGATGCGTAATTAAGGAGGTAAGAGAAATTTGTGTTTGAGATTTTATTCCCTATAGATCTAAATTTATAACACCTTAATCAATATATCAAATCACCAAAAGTTATAATGTACATGTAAATTACGTACCTAGATCCATTACGATCAATTGACTTCTGATGTGGAATCATGTGACATTCGATCACGAGAAGAACATAGATCGAGCTGGTATAAAGTCCTCAACCAATTCTCTGGAGTTTCTCAATGGGATTTGCGATTCACTTCCAGATGGGAAGAAATGAGTGGTCAAGATGATTTGGTATTATTAGGGACCATAACCCTAATATTATGTACTTATATATTGTGATTAGGGTTCACATAATCCCCTAATCATCGCCACAATTTTTTGGTATCTACTTATTTAACCCACATTCTTTTGAGTAGTCTATGGGTTTACTCAAATTAATTAGATCACTTAATTTTAGTCTATTAAATTTAAATAGCAAATATAGTTGTGTTAATAATATGTTGCCAAAAATTAGATTAGGAAATAAAATTTTCTAACAATCTCCTACTTGAGCTATATAGTATCCCTGAAATAATTATATCACAAAATTCCTTAGTCACGCATTCGTATGCTATTTATCCTTAGACTTTTCCTTAAACAATCTAGTCTATCTCATATGCTAGCAATGGAATTATCGCAATTATATCACAATACAGTCGTGACTAAACCATGATGATCACCATACCAATATACTCAATGACATAGATCAAATGTGGATGAGTAACATGGAAATTACATGCAATGTAATCTCAGATGTGCCTATTTCCAATTGGTTCAACTTTAGTCTTTAGTGAAATTAATCTTTAGTCTTTCTATCCTTATGTTAAACTACAATTAGAAAGAATACATTCAGAGTATATAAAAATTTAATCCATCAACTTTATTCTGTAGAAATCAAATATACTTATCTAATAAAATAACATTTAACAAACACAAACTCCCACTAAACCAACACATCATTAGATAAAACCACACATATGCGAGCAATGTGCTCATGAAATACTTTAGGTGGCAAACTTTTGGTGAGCGGATCCGCAATCATGGAGTTTATTTCCATATGTTCTATAGATATTATCCTACTCTGAATTCTCTCTTTAGCGACTAAAAAACTTGATCAGAATCAGAATACCCAATTATCTTCAAATGATCTATCTTTCCATAAGTGAGCATGTAATCTTTTGTTTTCTGTAAATACCTTATAACCCGTTTGGTGAGTTTCCAATGATCCATTCCAGGGTTACTTAAGTATCTGCTTAACATCCCAAATATGAATGCTAAATTTGGATGCGTACATACTAGAGTGTACACAAGACTCCTTATTGCCGACGCATAAGGAATCTTCTATATCTCTTTCTTTTCCAACTTATTCTTGGGACATTGAGTGAGACTAGAATTGTCTCCTTTAGCGACAAGTGTATCTTCTGGTTTATTGTATTTCATGTCGAATCTACTCAAAACCTTATCAATATAGCTCTTTTGTGACAACCCAAGGATACCTCGAGAGCGATCTTTCAGTATCTAGATACCTGATACAAAAGAGGCGTCACCAAGATTTTTTATCTCGAATTTCTTCGTCAAAAATTTCTTGGCTTCATGTAATAAGCCTATATCACTGCTAGCAAGTAGAATATCATTGACATATAATACTAGGAATATATATTTACTCCCACAGAACTTGTGATATACACAGTCATCAGTGACATTCATCTAAATACCGTATGAAGTAATAACTTGATGAACCTTGTGATACCATTGACGGGAATCCTGTTTAAGACCATAGATGAATTTCTTTAACTTGCAAACCATAAACTTTGGACTATCTGATACAAAGTTTTCTAGTTACACCGTATATATCGTTTGGTTAATGTCACCATTAAGAAACGCAGTCTTGATATCCATCTAATGTATCTCTAAATCAAAATGAGCCACCAGTGCCATAATAGTTCTAAAAGAGTCTTTCGAAGATACCGGAGAAAAAGTCTCCTTATAGTCTATGTCTTGCTTTTGAGTAAAACCTTTGGCAACTAGACGAGCTTTATATCTATCGATGTTACCCTTCGAATTTCTCTTGGTTTTAAATATTCATTTACAACCAATGGGCTTCGCACTTTTAGGTAACTGGACGAGATATCAAACGTCATTGTCTTTCAAAGACTTCAACTCATCCTTCATGGCATCAATCCATTTTTTAGAGTTAAAGCTACACATGGCTTGAAAGAAGTTGATTGGGTTATCTTCTATTAAACCAACACCATCCTCATATTCTTGGAGAAAGATAATATATTCATCTGAAATCGTACTTATACTCTCTCTATTGGATCTTCTTAATGACACTTCTACAGGTTGTTAAGTTTGTTCTATAGGTTGTCTTTGTGGAAGAATCTCATTGTTGTCTTGATTTGGAACAATATCAAGAAAAAAAAACTTGAACCTGAACATTGTTATCCATAGTTGGAAAAATGTCTTTAACAACGAAATTTATAGAGACTTGATCACTGTGAATAACATGTTCCCATTCGAAGAAAACTGTGTCTTGAACAACAATTGGTACAAAGGCCTAATCACATTCAATAGCAAATTCTTCTTCAAAGGCAACATTTGTTCTCTTTCCTCCTCAAACTTAACACCCTCAAGGAATCTCGCATTTCCCGTTTTAAAGAAAGATCTTGATGTGGGATCGTAAGACTTAAATCCTCTTGACAGTTACCCAACAAAGCAACAACTAACTTTTCTTGAGTCGAGTTTTATTTTATTTAGCCTATAAGGCCTTGACTAAGCTGGATAACCCCAAACGTGTAAATACATTATACTAGGCTTTACGCCTAACCACAATTTATAAGGGGTTTATTTACCACTTTAATTGGTACCCTATTCAGGATATATGCTCCAGTCTTAAGTGCTTCTCTCCAGAGTGATTCTAGTAAAGAATAATGAATTATCATACTTCTTACCATATGCTTAAGCGTTCTGTTTCGTCTGTCAGCAACACGGTTCATGCTAAGTTTGCCCAGCATGGTGTATTGTGGGACGATTTTGCATTTCTCTAGGAATTTAGCAAAAGGTCCTGGATATTATTTTCCTGATCTATCAAATCTCCCATAATATTCACTACCACGGTCTGATTTGATAGACTTAATTTTCTTTCCAAGTTGAAGTTCGACTTTAGCTTTGAAAGACTTAAGTACGTCTAATGATTGAGACTTCTCATGAATTAAATATAGGTACCCATAATGAAAGTAGTCGCCTATGAATGTAATAAAATATGTTTGTCCATTCCAAGATACCATAGAGAATGGTCTGCAGTACGTATTAGTTCTAAGACATAAACTCTTATTGGTACCCAATTTTCTTATGTTTGTATTTTCCCTCTTTACACATTCAATACAAACTTTGAAATTTGTTAAATCGATAGGATCAAGAATTCTATTAGAAACAAACCTCTATATTCTCTATTTAGAGATATGTCCTAGACGCTTGGGCCAAAGTATGACGGAATTCTCATTAGCTAATTTACGTCTTGTACCACAATTAGTTGTCTGCAAGGTTTCATTATGTGATGTAATAATATCTAATGATGGTAAATTTGGTCCCCCCCCCCCTAAGACACCCAATTGAAGACCGTCACAACTCTCCACTAAGATTAATACTCCACCAACATCAACTTTTGCTAAAAGACTAAGTGTGAAGATTTTTCTGAGCAGAGGAACAAATTCTCCACCGAGACGCACTCCACAAGCTCTTCAGCAAAGCCATTTTCCCCTTTTCTGGCTATCCAAGAAGAGCAGGGCAAGAAGCTCCGCATAACTCCCCTTCTCGTCTCCGGCTATCCGAGAAGGATAGGGGTCAAATTCCCCATCTCAGGCGAAGCAGAAATGTGTCCTTCTCTAGCCATTGGTCGACTCATTTCCCCAAAATATCCATAAATATCCCAAAATATCCCACAAATATGTCAAAATATCTATAACCATCATGATGGCTCTTTTTCTCAACCATGGCTCTCTTCTCTAACAACAAATATCACAAAATATCTTCCCATATAATTATCATGAAAGCCTCATGCCTTCTCCCCATTGGAAAAAATCCCATGGGGAACATAAGAACCCCTTGGCACCCTCTCATTGGCTACATGCCAAGATGAGACATTAATGTGATTTGGAGGGGACAAAAATCCTTGCTTAAGCCACTAATCAAATCTCCTTCATGCCTATATAAATGAGACTATACAATTGCTCAAAGATAGACAAATTCTCCTCAAGACTCTCTACACATTCAATAGATAAAATATACTCTCTCTACCTAAGAGATGAAATTTACTCGAAGCAAACAATATTTGCTCCCTTTACATGATAGCGCTTTTATAAATCTTCTCCCCGTACGCTAATTCTCACACCGGAGGGGTTTTTCGAGATACCTCCAGCCAGGTTACATGTGCAGGTGATAGGTTGCTGCCTATCTCGGACTTTCTCCTTCCTAGATCAGAAAACATCCAAGCTTTCCCCTTCCTAGAACAATTTTTTCTCAAGCTTTTGTTGGTCTTTTCTCAAGTCCCAAGGCACTTTGGCCCTCCTCTTCTTAGCCCAAAAAGTTTTTGGGTTAATTCCAACTTAGACCTGACCCTTCCAGGCTGGGACCTCTCCGAGGACCAGAAACTCCACGGACTGAAGATCTCTACTCCAGGCCCCTCCAACACCGTCCAAGGCTAACCGGACCATACCACTGGTGTCAACCAAAATTTGACATCAACAATATCCAACAACTATAGATTATCAATTATAGAATCAGTTGCAATAAGATTTAAATCTCGAAAAAGACCAAGGTTATTATTTCTAAATGAACAAAAAAAAACTAAATTTGTCCAAAGTAGAAATAGAAACTAGATATTGTCTAAATGACAGTATTGCATATGTCGCTTTCAAATCCAAAAAGTAATAAATCTTTAAGGATAATCTAAAATTCCATATTGCCTCAATAATAATTATTTTGTTACTAACCACATAGATGCATCTTGCACCATTAATTGACTTTCGACTCCACAAGCAACCTGACATAGACATACTTATATGATTGGTAGCATCAGAAACTACCCACCAAGTGTGACTAGGTACATAAGCTAAATTTACCTCAGAACAAACCAAAGTGAGAAGCATACCATTTTTTACACGTCATACAACGTGTTTAGAACACTCTCTTTTCACATGTCCACTTTCTTTAAGAAGAAACAGGTAAATTCTTGATCCTGATTCTTTTGCAATTCAGACTGTCGTGTTCTAACTGCTGCTTCCTGATCTTTATTTCTTTGTCGTTTATTACCCTTAAAGGTAGTGGCTAAGTGAGCATTTTTTTGTCCTTTCTCGCTTAATTTTTTTCTTGTCCTTTCTCACTTAATTCTTTTCTTCTTCTTGCACATAATTAGATATGAGCTCATTAATAGTCTATTTATCCTTTCAAGTATTATAACTTATTGTAAACTGACTGTATTGTACAAGAAGAGTAATGAGTATTAAATACATGAGTTAGTCTTTAGATAGGTCTAACTTTAGTGTCTTTAGTTCTGAAGCGATATTGGACATTTCCATAATGTATTCCCTTACATTCCTTTTTCCTTTTATACTTTATTGAGACAAGATTAGCTAAAAACGTACTTGTTTCTGCCTTTTTGTTTTTTACAAAACATTTTTTTTTTAATAATTTCCTTAAGGAAAGTGTCAGTAGTTACCTTATCAGATATACCACCCTTCAATGTTTTTGAAACAATGTGTTGGATCATCATAAGATTTATAGGATTAGAACGGTCTCACCTCTCATATTCCCTTTTATCCTCAGGGGAACTTTCTTCAGTGAGAGGTGAAGGTTGTTCTTTCCTTACCGCAAAGTCAAAATCCACGCAGCGGAGAACGATTGAAATGTTCTCTCTCTAATTCTTGAAGCTCGTGCCGTTAAGCACTGGAATGAAATTTATGTTGACAGTAACAGTAGTAGTAACTAAATAGAAAACACAATAAACAAGCACACACACAATCATGTCATCAAATAATAAAATAAGATATGAATAATTAATCCAAATCTGAGTACCCATCTCAAGATACCTAGCACAAATTTTTGGACAGAGGAATTAATTGTAATTGGTACTCTCAGTGCAAGAATCAAATGTTGATAATAGATCATGTCAAACAATAAGTCTTCTGTTGGGCCGACTTATTATTTACATGGAAACTTGATAATCATCACACATTTATTCCCGCATGTATGTTTTTTATTTGGCTAAACAATAACCTTCCTTTGGGCCGATTATTAACTGTATAGATAATAATCGTACTAATCTCAAACAATATTTATTATTTAGTTAAACGATAATTTTCCATTGGGCCGGTTATGGTTCGCATTAATAACAAATATCAATATTTATTATTCAGCCAAACAATAGTCTTCCTTTAGGCTAGCTATTGCTCGCATGTAATAAACATTTGTATCTCAATATCCCAAAATAAAATAAACTACACAACAGAGATTACTTTGATAATATATTGTTTAATATTAAATTATTTCAAGATATAATATTGTGTTAGTCGACCATCCTTGTGGTCTGTTGATCGAATGTTGTGCAACGAGTTAAAGTTTTTGACGTTGGGTATTCGGTTGGTCGATTGGTCTTTAAAATTTCGACTGACCAGATCTATCCTTAAGCCATCGATTGACCAACCATGAAGGTCCAATCAATCGATCGGTCATCCCAGGAAAATGTTAGGATCCTGAATTAGTCAGTCAACTGGCTGAAAAGGTTTAGTCAATCGAAATTGGGCAACATTGCCATCCTGTATCGATCGGTTAACCAACCATAAAGGGTCGGTTAACTGATCGATCAGAACCTAAAAAATGGAATCTTGAATCAGTCAGTCGATCGACCACAAATGGTGGATTGGTCGTTCGATCCAGAGCCGAAAACACCCATTTACTGATTTGGTTGACCGATTCAACCCTAATTCAACCAGATCCAATTTGAATCATTATTTTGACCATTATTCAACCTAATTCTGAAACAACTCAAAACATAAAAGTTATATATCTCATTGTAATATTTCCAAATAATTTTAAATCACCTCAATCGGAGTTCGGACGCGAAAGTTATAGCCAAAACACAAACAAGTGTCACAACTGGTTGAATGCAGTAAATTCAAGCCATTTGTTTACCTCAATTCAATCCGATTCTGGAAACAATCAAAACATAAAAGTTGTATCCCTATTTCTTATCTTTTCAAATCATATTCAATCACCTTAATCGGAGTTCGTATGAGAAAATTATGGCCAAAATATGAACTCCTATCAAAATTGTCCTAACTCTCTCTGCATCAATTGGTTGACCGACCAAGAAGGGTTGGTTGACCAACCTGTTCAAGTCTGGTTAGGATCTAAAATTTTATGCAGCGAAACAACCCAAAAAAATTCCAAAATTTGGGGTTTTTATTTCTTTAGATTCATAATATTTAGCAAGAAATCATATAAATTATACAAAACACATAATAAACCTTAATATTTTCTCCTACTATTTTCACAAATAAGCAAACTTTAATGGAGAAAACACAAACCCTAAAATTCTACGAACTTGAAAAACTCAAGAACTCAAATGATTTAGCATAAAGTAGGCTCTGATACTACTTGTTTGAGATTTTATTCCCTATAGATCTATATCTATAACACCTTAATCAACATATCAAATCATCAAGAATTTTAATGTACACGTAAATTATGTACCTGGATCCATTATTATCAATTGAATTGTAATGCAGAATCTTGTGACAATCGATCACGAGAAAAACACGGATCGGGTGGGTACGTGGTCGTCCTTAACCAAATCTCCGGAGTTTCTCAATGGGATTTGCGATTCACTTCTAGATGGGGATAAGAGAGATGTCAAGACGATTTGGTATTAATGGAGACCATAACCCTAATATTATGTATTTATATGGTGTGATTAGGGTTCCCAACAGTTTTCGGTATCTACTCATTTAACCCATATTTTTTGAGTAGTTTATGAGCTTACCCAATTTAATTAGATCACTTAATTTTAACCCATTAAATTTAAATAACAAATATAATTGTGTTAATAATATGTGGCCCAAAATTAGATTAGGAAATAAAATTTCCTAACAATTTGTAGGCCTTTTACTTTGTTTATTATTCCAGTTGCTCCCTACTCTTAGATTTTATTTTAGATAATTTTATTATGATTTTGTATGATAAATCAATTTCAAAGAACTTATATAATGGATTATTGTCTTTCATTATCTAGGGTTTTGTATTGATTTGATTGATTTATTTTGGATTGATTTGGTTGGATTGAATGGTGAATTTGATATGTATGTGTGTGCGCACGCGCGTGTGATAGAGAGAGAGAATGTTCGCCCTCTGCCTGATGAAGAAACACCACCACAAGGTGGTCTCCTTCGAGATCGTTGAGGCGCTCATCGATAGAGAGGGAGGGAGATAGAGAGAAAGAAGAAGAAGAAACCTGAGATTTTTTTATTTTTTTCACTTTATTTTGTTAAAAATAAAGGGTTTAAAATGAAATATTTTTTTAAATAATGATGTTAGTATAAAAAAATAAAGGTGAAAATCTAAAAAATAAAAAATGAAGGAATATTTATGTATTTTAGTTTTTAATTTTTTAATTATTTTTAAATGAGTAAGGGTAAAATTTTCATTATAATAAAAATGTTAGTAGCTTTTGACATGTAGGGGAAGTAAGTGGTATTTGACCAATAATGATGAGGGGTTAACTGGTATTTGTAAAATGATAGGAAAAATATTTAATTAACGACAAAAAGACAAAGAAGGTAAGTGGTGCAAAGTCTATATTTATATACACTAAGTCAAGTCTTCAGACTGACATTGCATAGATACTAAGTTGAGTCCTTGTACTAGCATTGTACATATATTTATATATACTAAGTCGAGTCTTTGGACATGCATTATATGCATACTAAGTCAAGTACTTGAACTGACATTATACATATATTTATATATACTAAGTCGAGTCCTCGGACTGCCATTCCACACACACACACACATATGTGTGTGTGTGTGCGCGCGTGTGTGTGCGCATACTTATATATAAATCTACTATGCATATTACACACATACACACACATATACATGCACATATTTCTTATTTTCTTATGTTTTCTCCATATCAAAAAAATAAAAGACAAAAAAATAAAAAATAAAAAATGTCTAAACTAAAAACCTAAAGGGACACTTATCCATAGCTCGTTTTTAGGTTTTCCAATCATGCAAGAAACTATAAATGTGGGTTAAGGAAAATACTTTCCCAAGTGGTTTTAGTTAAGGTTATTATGGCAAAAAAAATATATGCAATTTTTTTTGTTATTTTTATTTTTGCTAAAAATAAGGAAAAACCAAGTCTTCTTTGTTTCTTCCAATAACAAAGGAACCTTTTTTTTCTTTTTCTTTTTTAAAGGATGTTCTTTCTTTAATTCTTTCCATAAGACAAAGTTCTTTAAAATAAATATTTTTCTTCATTTAAGAAAATAAAAAATGTCTTTTGTTTCAAAAAATATTTTTTAAACAAAATTTTTATGTTCTTTCATTTCAACTAAAATGTTTTTTTTTTTCGAAAATGTTTTCTTCCATAAAAGCTAAATGATTTTTCTTTAAAAATGTTTTAATTGTTTTTCTTTACTAAAATATGTTTTCTCAAAAATGTTGTTTTTTTTTTTCTTAAAAATATTTTCTTCATAAGAAGACCAAAAGTTTGCTAAAAGAAATGTTTTTTTAAATGTATTTTTCTTTTGCAATATAAACAACTTTTCTTCTCTCATTTGTTTTAAAACAAGTTTGTTTTTCATAAGAAAACAAAACTCTTAAAATGTTTTTTCTTTAAAAAGAAAATTCTTTTTTCAAAGTTTTTTTTCATAAGAAAACCAAAACCTTGTTTTTCTTAAAAAATATATTTTCCAAAACAATTTTTTTAAATCTTTTTTCAAAAATAAAACTTTTTAATCATTTTTTTCAATCATAAAAACAACATAAAATGTTTTCGTAGTTTTTAATTATTTTCTTGAATAAACTAAACTTTTCTTTCATTAAAAAGTTTGTCTAAATGGAAAGCCTTTTATTTTAAAATTTTATTTCCCTTTCTTTTAGATGCACAAGTTTTTGTGACCATAAGCTTAAACTAAAATCAAAGCCTCCCTCCCAGAGTTCAAACTTGTCGATTCATCTATAATTGATAGGCGGTCCAAAACTAAGGACATTTTGTTTTTGTTTTTTGTTTTTTAATTCTTGTTTTAAACTTTGTTTTGCATAAAATAAACAACAAAAGTAAATAAGGGGATTATTATGTTAACAGAACAGAAGAAAATTATTTGAACTTGATTTGATTAAAACATTTATGTTAACACCTTTACCAATCATAACCGACCCCCGAACTTTCTTAAAACGAATCTCTAGTTGGACTGTGCCTTTTGGAGTCAAAAAAATTTTTAAGCCTTTTTTTTTTTTTTTCAAAAAATCCTTTGACCTACCATATCATTTAAACTCAATGTTAGATGGCAACTCCTTTTCTAAAAAGTGGCTTAAGTATTTTTTTTAGAGAAAACTGATGCTCTAGAAAAACCCCTCTCTTCACTCGTTTTCAAAAAACATTTCTCTTTACTCTATTTTTTCCCCAAAAATAAAAACGATTTATTTTTATTTTATTTATTTATTTTTTCCTTAAAAATAAAAAAATCCGGATGTATCAAGTATGTTATACGACATTTCAACACGAATGCTGCAAATAATACCAATATTTTGATGTTAATTTAAAGCTCATGTTGCTAAGACCATGCATATGTCTTTAGATTTAAACAAATTAATTGATTCAAAACTTTTGTATATTGATTCTGTAAATTCAGGAACACGACAAATTTCAAATTTTGTTTCTAAATTATTTTTTCGACGACAATTTCAAATTACCCATTAGGGTAAAAAGTCAACCCAAATCAAAAGTCATTGATCCTAATCTAATTTCAAAAGGAGGAGAAAATGGGTTTTTAAATTTTATTGGGTCTTGCCACCAAGACTCCTCATTTTTATCGAATGTGTATAATCTCTCTTTCCCTATCTAAATTAACTGTCCTATTTTCATTTTAAAAAAATTTCAAATTATTTGTAACCATTCATTGTTTAGAAAATACAATCTATCACTTTTTTTTTTTTTTTAAATGACTATTTTTTACTACAAATTTAAATTTAAAAAAAAAAAATCACATTAGCACTAATAATAAAGATACTTTGGTAAATTAAAAATTATTCAAACACTATTTATAAATTTATGTAAGGGCAAATGTGACACTAAATTTAATCAATACATTCAGTTATAAATCTCAAATTATATTATCTAACGCATTTATTTACATTTTATTCTTGCAAGTGAATGTTGAATTTTTTATGCCAATGATTGCATTGCATTCATTATCATTTTTTGACTTGGGGGGACTTCTTCAATAAAGGGGTGGTATCCTGTTTTAGATTTTTTTATTTTAAAAGATAATAACTTCTATTTTATATATTCGTTTTTTTGTAGAATTAATATTTTTGAAATCTACCTTCGACAAAATAAGACCAATAGTGTATAAAAAATAAATAATTTTTATATTTATTTAAAAAAAAATTACTTATAATTTTAAATTGCAATAAAAATTATATGTAATCGGTAAGTGATTTTAGAAAAAATTATAACAATATTTTGTTGTGTTGTAACTATACTATAGTGATAACTAAAAATAATTATTTTTTATGTGACAATTCAAATTTATAAGTTCTACTGTTAGCTTCAAATATTTCAAATTGTTATATGTTCGGAATTTTAGTTGTTAAACATTAGTAAGGGTAGATGTCAACATAACACCAAATATTTAATTACAATTTGAACTAGGAAATTTACAATAATAAGTAACATTGGTTACAAATGTTTGTAGTAATTGTTACAATTTAAAGTGACAAAATTACAACTTGTAGAGATAAGGTGAAGCATAATAAACAAATTTTACAATAAGATTCGTTACAACATGACATAACATCAATTGTAATATTAAATATTTTTGTTACAATTTGAAGTGGAATGATTACGATCATAATCAGTTACAAATACTCATAATAATTGTTGTAGTTTCTAGTGACTAGCAGAAGTAACACTAAAAGACAAGTGTCATAATAAGCTTTGTTCCAACATATTATGAAGAAACTTCAACTGTTGATGATAGTAGTTATAACCTTTGTTGCAATATTTAATGACCATGTGAAAGATTGTACAAATTGTAACAATTATTAAGAATATTTATAACTATTGTTACTTAGTATTGTAATCGTTACACTTCAAATTGTAACAAAAATATGTAATTGAATAAAGTTATACACAACATGTATTAATATAAAGTCACTACAAGAAAAATGGGATTTGGCTACAAAAAAAATTTGTAGCCAAAGCCCTAATTTCGTAGCGAAAACGTTTTAGCGACGCAAAAATCACTGTTCCAATTTCGTAGCCTATGTGCCGTAGTAAAAAGTTTTTTGGCGACAAATTTTAGTTTCGTCGCGTAAGACTACTATTTCGTGACGAATTATTTCATAGCTAATAAATTCATTTCGTAGCCAAAAAGTGATTATAAATGGCGGGAAGAATATTTTGGCGACGAAAATTTTCGTCGCCAAAAAAGATGGTGAGAAATTGTTTTAGCGACAAAATTATTTTTGTCGCAAAAAATATGTAAAGGTGGGAAACAATTGGCAACGAATTTTTTTGGTCGCCAAAATAAAATTTAAATTTGCAGGAAAACATTCTGCGACCAAATATTTTTGTAGCAAATTACTTTACTTACAACTATGAATGTCAATTTATAGCCACAATCAATCAACAAAAAGTAAACAAAACCATACAATTGTATTAAAAACCAAATTGTCAAAATATACCAACTATACCAATATCCTTAAACACTAATATAACAAAAAAAAAAAATGTCTTACGAAATATCATTACAAAATAACCAAAAAAACAAACGATAAATGATAAGCGATCAACATCATCAATTCCATAATTTCTTGAATCTGCAAATTGTTGAAAAAAAAAATAGAACTTAAAATAAATTAACCATAATTGTAATGTTAAAAAAATGATTGAACATAATGTATTACCATGAAGACGAAGATTCTGTAGGTCCTGACTGTGCTCGTCATCGATCTCATAAGTTCTTTCAACTCTGCTAACTCTACTTCCATGGTGTCTATCTTATTTTGTTGATCTTGCAATTTCTGCTCAACATCTTTCGATGTTCCCTATGTGGATGAAATTTTATTTGATGAAGTTCGTTTTGGTCCAACAACAACAGAAACAGAAATAGCGACGGAAACAGAAATAGCGACGGAAACAGCAACGGCAGTAGCAGCAGCAGCAACAGAAACCAAAACCAAATTGAAACAAAAACAGTAACGGAAACAGAAACAACAATGAAAACAGAAACGGAAACAGCAACAGTAGCGACAGAAACAGAAACCAAAATAGAAATAGAAACAGAAACCAAAATCAAAACAGAAACAACAATAGAAACAGAAACAAAAACGGAAACAGCAACAGCAACAGTAGCAGCAGCAAAAACAGAAACCAAAATAGAAACAGAAACAGAAGCCACATACCAAAACAAAAACCTACATTATTATTTATTACGAGAGAAAAAATATAAGCAATTTATACCTGCATTACTATTTATTTGTGTTTCATCCACGCCGTTGGTCTCTTGTTATCATTGATATAGAAAACCATGATAAACAAAAATCACCAGAAAACAAAACTCTAAACACAATCAAGAACTCTAAACTCCAAAATGATGTTTCATTGAAATTGTGCATTTTTCTCATGTATACCATTTTTTTTCTTCAAACTTTTCTTTCTCTGATGCCAATTAATGATAAAATTGGATTTCTAACCCCCAAATAAAGCACACAGTGGCTCTACTTCCACTTCATATTGCAAAATAAACAAGTAATAATAGCAAAAAATGAACAGAAACTGAACATAAATGGAAATGAAACCAACATCATAGCGGTGATCAAACCAATAGGAAAATTAATCAAATCATCATCTCATCCTCAAGGAATAAAAAGCATTCAGTGCACTATTCATCATTATAAAAGGATGATTTCGTCAAAGAATTCATGGATTTTCAGTATATATTCATCATTATCAAAGGATTTTTAGCATATATTGCAGCATAGTTACAAAAAGATTTTCCAGCATAATTCATCATTATAAAAGGATGATTTCGTAAAAGAATTCATGGATTTTCAGCATATATTCATCATCATAAAATGATTTTCAGCATAATCGAGTTGGATAGTATTTAACAGTTAGAACAAAATAATGATGAAAATATAACAAAAACTGACCAAAACAATACAAAAAACTAGGAACATAATCATGCATTCATCAAAACATGAATTCATGTTAAACCACAATTTATTTTTCGAAGCTTTGAATTAGAAATTAGAAATGAGCACATGTAAATTTCTATATTTTAGCTAGCATGCAATCAATTCTAATTTCAAAGCTCCAATTATGTTCAACAAAACACTTCTTAATTAATGAATATTAAAAAACAAAAAACAAAAAACAATAAGGTCCTGTTTGGTTGAATGGAATTGGAGGCTCTTAATTGAAATTAGAAATGGAACACATGTAAATTTCTATATTTTTCCATGAATTTAGTTCTAATTTCAATTCCATACAACCAAACACTACCTATGAGTAAATCCAACCCAACATGCATAACCACATTCAATATCTTCCACTCTGTCAATGATGTAAATCGGTTTACATTTTGCTTATTCTTGATTTTTGGATGCATTCTTGTAATTCATAGCAAATAATGACAAACTAATCGAAATTGAAATTAAAAATGCATCAAATGCTAAACATTAGTATGATTTCACGTATAATCATTCATAAACTGTAAATTAGGGATAAAAAACAAATGCAAGTCATATAAACAACAAACAAACACACCAAACATAACAAAATCACGATTAAACAAAGAATCAACAAACAACGCAAAAGTAAAATTTAAACGAGAAAAACTTACTAGTAATCATGTCCAACTACCAAAGAGGCTCCAATAGATACGAATATTCAAAAACACAAACACACATCGAACAAATCAATCGCGATAATTAACAGATGTAGAAACCAGACAGAAATTAACAACTTCAAAATGAAATCATGAGAAGAATTGCGAAATCTTTAATACTTACCTTAAATAGAAGACATGTTAAGAACTGGAAAAAATAAAAAATAAACAGATCTTGCTAAATCGAAGAGTAATTGCAGGAATGACAACTATGAACAACAATAGCGAACCCTAACAAACAAGAATAATTCGTTCCCAAAATTTCATTCTTAAAAATCTATTAGTGTGTTCCAGAAATTCCATTTCCATGACTACAATTCCATAATACCAAACACTAACCAAACAAACAGGACATTAGTCAATGAAATCTTAACATTCAGGCGACAAAAAATGAAAATAGAACCTGTAGTGTTGATGTGCGACAGCGATGGTGTGAATTACTCAATAGATTTGCGAACCTGAAATAAATAATAATCGAGGTCTAAAGAATAATCGATTTCTAACCATTTGAAATTGAAGAAATCGGACATTCAGGCGACAACATCTAGATTTCGATATGCGAAGAGTAAGAAAAGAAGGAGAAGAACAGTGTATTCTTACCTGATTCTAATGGAAATCGAATGTCACAGACGAAGAGTAGTATCTTGGTTAGAGATGCGCTGGCGATTGAAACGGCGATGGCGATAGACACGGCTGGCGATGATGAAGGTTGAAGACGACGATGGAGATGAAGGCTGAAGACTTTGCTATGACGATGACGACGGTGATGGTTAAATCTCAGATCTGAGATCTGCGGCGATATCGGCGGCGAGGGCCGTCATCTTCGCGATGCCTCATAGGAGAGCGAGAGCGAGATAGAGTGAGAGTGAGATTTTGTGGAAATGAGAGTGAGAATGAGATAAGAGAAGATATGTAGGCAGAGGAGGCGACGGCTCCTCTATCGTCTAGGGTTTTTTAGAGAGAGAGGCGAGAAATGGAAGAGATGAAGCAAGAATAGCTTGACCCAAAAAAAGAAAAGCAAGAAGAGGATCTGGACGAGGAGCAGGAAGACAAAAGTTCAACGCGTTTTTTCCATCAATCCACGACAAATTCAATTTGTTGCCCAATGTCAAATATAGGGAGCCACATTGGCAACGAACTTATTTCGTCGCCCATACATTAGTAGGGTAATTAATTGCGCCGAAAGTGATTTGTCGTCAAATAAAAACATATCTCGTGCTAAATTGGCAACGAAATGTTTCTGTCGCCAATTCGTTAGCGGAAATTTTTTTGTTTTTGGCGCCAAGAATTGATCGGATCAATAGCGACGAATTCTAAAATTTTGTCACCTATTAACCATCTATGGCTACAAAATTGCACTTCGTCGCCAAAGGAGGTCATCTTTGGCTACAACTGTTCAGTTTGTCGCCAATAAAGACATTTGGCGACGATTATTGTGTCGTTGCCAAAAAAATTCGTAGTTAAATCCCTTCTTTTTTTTTTTTATAGTGAGTTATACACAACATGTATTAATATAAATTTCTCGAGAAGTTCCAAATAAGAAATTAATTTTTAGTTGTCACTAGTATAATTGTAACTTAACATAATACTTAGAAGATAACCTGTGTTTAAAGGTACGAAAAAAAAAAAAAAAATTCTTAACTTTAAAAAAAATTAATTTAGACAGATAAATAAAGAGATCAACCTTAATATTCAATGGAGTATTAACCTACAAAAACTTGTATGTTTATCTACTTTTAATAGACTTGCATGTTGTTTGATGCAAATATATCAGTGTATTAAAGAATTTTTGACTCATTTTTGGTGAGGTCTTTTTTTTTTCTTTTTTTTCTTTTTTTTTTTTTTTTTTTAACCCCTTATCATAGATCACTATTTAATATATTGGGTTATCAAAAACTTCTTTTATTTTGTGGGAAAATTTAATTAAAAGCAAGACAACTCACCAACCATACCGTCTTTATTATTTCCATGCATTTTTCAGTCATCAAAATTTAAGATTTAACTTTTTGGTGTGAGGTTAGGTCATAAAATAGATATAACTTGGCTCTAAACATCAAATTTCAGTAGTCATCCTGTCGTCACTGCAGATTTATCTTGGCCAAAGTAGTTTAAATCTATGTAAATAATTTTAGTAGAGACTCTAATTTCCTTCTTGAATTGTCATATTTCTATTTTTATTAATTATTTTAATTGGTATTTTTAGTTTGAATCTTTTTGTTAAAATACCAATCAACACAATCATCATCCAAACATGCAAGTCTTTCGAGAATATAGTTTGAATCTCCGTCATTTTATATTCCATTACATAAATAAGTAATAAAATTACCTCATGCACATTGTATAAAATATTTTGCAATTTACCAAAAGAACAATAATAATTATACACCAACGCCAATAAGTTTTAAAAACAAATGTATTACAAATATGATATTTTGTATTGGCAAACAAAAGTTCAAATAACATTGAGGGTGATGATATTACGAAGTCTTCATTCTAATATTTTACCATTTTTTTTTTTTTTTATCAATTTATTTTTTCGTCTTTTTCAACTTATTTTTTAAGGCATAGTTGATATTAACAATAAAGATTTAAACAATCAATTTCAATCAAACAACATGTAATTTTCAGTAAAATAATAACAAAAATAGGGTTTCAAAATATAAATATGAGAAAAATTAAGAGAAATAATTGAAGGTTATGAGAAATGGTAAGGAGAGAGAAGAACACATTATTTTCTAAAACTAATTTTCAAAATATAGACACAAAAATATAGAAAAATTTAATTTTCATATTTAAATATAAAGAATCCAACTCCAAAAAAATTCAAAAACAACATAAAATATGTACAAAATATAAAATATGTTCAAGCTACAATTTCTTCAGTTCCATTTGAGTTGTATATTTCAATCGCAACCACTAATCTCTTTATCACAACCTTTTCAATAGCTTGATGATTTTCACATCATATTCAATTATTATTTTTGTGTTTGTATCGGTATGCTCAAATGTTCAAACAAAAAAGAGTATAGGAATCAAAAAAAGCAAACACACTTCCCATACAAAAGGGATAAACTACTAAACAAAATAAATTCGAAAAAAAAAAAATGGTGAAATTACTACCACAACAAAATCCTCGTACAAAGAAAACAATCCAATTTCAAAGTTAAAAGCTCAAGTATTGTTTTTTTTAAGTTGTCATTTTACATTTGAGGTAGTTATCACTTTACATTTGAAATAAAACCACTGCGGCGAGCAAAAAAAATATTATAATAAAGCTCTAACCAAGTTTTACTGACTCTTACATTTACACGCAATTCATTTAATGAAAATATCCTCCTATACATATTATGATTTTAATTTACCAAAAACAACGAGGACGAATGCAAGAATAAAATGAAAACCTAAAAAAAAAGTTCGAAGGCTCCCTATATAGGGCACTGAAGCCAACTTGTCATTGCTAGAGAAAAAAAAAATAAAAAATAAATTAATGGTCAGAGAGAGAGAGAGAGAAGACAATGATCAGTGAAAGGAAAATAAAAATCCCCGTAAATGTTGGAGACAAAATGACTGGAAAAAATTGAAATAAATAGGAGATCCATCAAAAGGTTAGAGAGAGAGAGAGAAGAATGATCTGAGACCACCACCACTATCAGGAGTATCTTCACCATGGACATGGTCAATCACTAATTCTGAAAGAAGAATTGGGGTTTGTTAAATTCATTATAATCCAAAAATGTAGTCTAAAAATTAGAAACAAAGAATATAAATTATTGACCCAATTAGCTACCCAAGAGGAGGTGAATTGGGTAGCATTAAAAAAAATCAGAATATAACACTTAAAAATTTAAACAATTAATTTTATTCTAAAATTAATTATTATCTTTTTACAGTAACGGATATGTGTTATCAACTAGGTACACAACTAAACAGCAAAATATAAATAATATAAATATTGTAGCACACCAGAAATTTATACTGGTTCACCAAACTGCTCTTAGCTAATCCAATCCTCCGAACCCCATGGCGAACCGCACCCACTAAAACTCAAGATTCCTTTAAAGGTAGGAACCAAACTCTCACAATGATTCTTTTCGCAAGCTCAGAATCAACATTTACAAATTCATTTTCTTAGGTTCAAGAATAACCTCTACTTTTTACAAGCTCAAGAATAACCTATTCTTTTTTCACAAGCTCAAGAATAACCTATTCTTTTTTCACAAGCTCAAGAATAACCTATCTTTTTACAGACTAAAGATTAACCTAACTCTTTTTATACCTTAGGCTCAAGAATCAAAATCTCACAATCACTCCAAGTATCATTTTCTCAAGTAAGAATTGAACATTTACAATTCACACACAAATTCTATCAAGGAAGAATTAAAACATCAATCTCTTTATCTGAAGAGATTAAAACTAGCGACCCTTGATTAGTGGTAGGGCGTGAAATACGCCGCTACTTACACTCGCAAGTATACGAGGTCTAAATTTTAGTATAGTATGATCGTGAAAGATCGGGTTATCGTATCCATAGGGATTGGTGTCGTTACTGTCGAATACCGCGTTTGTCGTGACCTAATTTTATCTAAGCAAAAAACAAATGTATTTAATTAATTAAACTAATACTAGTATATCCTAAATTAACTACACTATTATGCTAATATGTTTTAGGGTGAAGAATTGTCTAGGGATTAACGTGTTTACAAATACGTGTTCGATTCTGATTTACTCACGTTTACGTTGTTCGACCTATTTGACAACCTCGGTACGTAAACTCCACCACCACCTCTCCCGAGTGTAAGATGGGGAAATACATGACTTCAAGTCAATGAAGAAGTCTCCCTCAACGTCTTAATGACCCTAGGTTACGTGAGTCTCGCCCAGTGTCATTGATTGCACACAATCTAACTCCATCCCGGGTTATTGGATCGTCGCGTTGTATTTACCCTATCGACAATCTCCGTTCGTAAACTCCCTCGCCACCTCTCCCAAGTGTAAGAAGAGGGATATAACGCAACTTCGAGCCAACGAAGAAGTCCCCCTCAACGTCTTAACGACCCTAGGTCGCGTGAGTCTTACCCCAACGTCATCGATTGTCCACGATTCAAACCCCGACTGGGTTATAGAATCGTGGCATTTGTTTACCCTAACTAAGCATAATAAACAAACAATACAATAAACACAATCAAACTACGAAGAACAAACATAAACGCAACACCGAAATCATCCAAACAAACATATTTATAAATATACCGTTAATTCCTACTACAATCCATATTTAACTCGTGGCCATAGCTGCATAAACATATAAATCGAGCTAAACATTATCACATGATCCTAAGATAAAGAAATAAGGAAAAACAATCGAAAAACTTAGCCTCGTCCTAAGATAAACAGTTAAGAACGCTCAACGATCGATTCGTCGTCTTCTCTACTTCGGGATGTGAGCTCCACCTCTAAAACTCCTAAACCTAGGCTTAATTATAACCTAAGGTGCTCAAAAAACCAAGGGGGCAAGAGAGAGACCGGCCAAGGGGGAGGAGATGGGGTATTTATAGCCAAAATATCCTAAAAATATCTAAAAATATCTCAAGACTGTGTACGGAAAATCTGCCTAGGTGAAGAAAACTGCGCCTAGGCGGAGTCAGGTCAATTCGGTCTGATTACCTAGGCGGTGAAGTAGGCGGTGGACTGGGAGAACATTCTGTTGGATTTTTGCCTAGGCAAACGGCTGTCACTAGCCCATCTTCGTCTTCTGCAGGATTTCTGCCTAGGCGATGGAATCTTCCCCTAGGCGGTTGTCCATCAGTAATATTTTGCTCTTTTCTCAGCTTCTTCACCTCCTAGGCAGTGATCTGGATGCCTAGGCGGTGGGCCTGTTTCATCTTTTAGCCTCCAAGCTTGTTTATCCACAACTTCGAACCGCTTTGGTTCGATCTCATCGTTTTCACACCAGTTTCCTATCTTTTTGTCCCACACACCTGATTTAATACAAAAAGAGAAAAACTAATTAAAATACATAAAAATAACTATATACATACTAGAAAACTAACAAATTCGGATTGAAAATATGTAGGTAATTTACAACTATCAATTAGATACTCCCAATAGTATCTAATCCGATACACAACTCATCAATTACAAGAAATTGATAAGTTCTTCTCACTCGGAACTTCTATCACCTCAAATCAATTTAAACTCAATTAATGTCCCGATATTTACTATCGATAGAATTAAGTGAGGAAACAAAAATCTAATTATAAAAATAATACGTAATATTGAGCACGTAATTAGATTATCACACAAATCATTTTAAAAGTTTTTTTTTTTTTTTTATGCTTTTAAAGTTCAAAAATGATTTCTCATACAATCAATTAGTCAAGCAAGTAATAATAGCAATGAACTCAATTAAGAATATGCTTGGAATACGTTCACCAAGAAAATATAAAAATCTGATTATTATAGATATGAGTAGCACACCAATAAGTATGAAATTAAATTTTCTTAAGAAATTATTTCAAAAATAATTTTCAATTAAAGAACCATAAAACAATTTCAAAGATCAAATTCCAAATAATAGATAATTAGATCAAGCAACAATTAATAGCAAATAATTGGAATGATCTCACTAGGAAAAATACCAATGGATTGCAAAACAGATAGCTAGACAGCTTGGATTGGTGACGCCAAATAAATTAGCGCTTTAACTCAAGAACCTTAACTTCAGAATAATCTCAAAATATTTTTTTCAGTATAATATCATAATTATTACTCTTAGAAAGCTCAGGATCATAATAGTTCTCGATGTTGTGTCTCTCAACATGAAAAATCTGCATGTCTATTTATAAGCACTTGAAACAAGCCTTATAACAGCTAGTTTCTACAAGATATATCATTTAAAATCACCTATAGACCCCATATAACATTATATTTCATTTTAGATATATTTGACTTAATAATAGCTTTCAAAATATTCAATTTAGTCCCTCAAAATAATTTGATCTTAATTAATAAAAATATAGAATTTGCGAGCACGATAAACCACATCAACATTCTCTCTAATGGGAATAAGGCAATCGGTTAACTAAAGAATGAAACTGAAAATCAATAACAGAATGAACTGTAACATAAAACAAAAAATCGAGTAATGTAAGAGGATAGATAAACTACATATGAAAGAATCAAAGCAAATACGTATCTTACTTCATCAATAAAAAAAAAACATTAGGAATCAAAGCAAAATTCATGAAAATCACAAACGCAGCCAATAGATAAACGACATATGGAAGAATTAAAAGCCCCCCAAAAAAAAAAAAACTCACCATGTAAATTACTCAAGGCAAAATTCAATTTAAATGCGAAATTAAGCAAAAATAAGATTCAAGAAAGAAGGGGGCAACAACTTCAACGATAAAAAATGAATAATTTCAAAATAAAACATTGAATTTCTTAAAGAAAACAATCAGCTCTGATATGACAGTATAAAGTAAACATTATATTACTTCACTAATTCAGTAATTCATATTTCACTTCAGTAATTCAGTTACTGATTAAAATTATTCAAAGTGAATAGAATAGAACACAAAATTTATTAGAATTCGATTAAAAAAGTAATTCATATATCAAAACAGTAATTCCAAACAAAATAAACATAAAATCAGGAACATACCCGAAGAACTGCGATTATTTCAGAATACACCTCAAACTATATATATATATATATATATATAATATACTTTCATGTAAAACCTAATGAATCAATTATCAGAATACACCGATAATTTTTCAAGGTTTTGTACGTATAGGACACTTCAATTCACAAATAGATACCCCTTTCCTCAAATTAGAAAACCACTATGTTTGTAGTCTTGATTAACCAAGAATCAAACGAAAAACAAAATTGCGTTTCGGATATGCTAAAAAAATTGTAGGAAAGAAGAAACCAGTGAAGAAGAAGAATAAGACCAGCAAAGCGAAAAACAAAGAAAAAAAGTTGTTCGAGTACCTGTTCGAATGTTGAGTCAATGGCAGAATCTGAGTATTCTTGAAGAAAGCTGAAGATCAATTTATTCAGATTAGTCAATCACTCATCTACTGTATATTCTTTTCTCTCTCTTTTTCTTTCTCTCTACCAAGTAGAACAACGTTAAGAACAATTGAAGAACAATACCTTACTTAACCCTAAAGACTATATATATATATCATACTTAACCCTAGAGACTATATATATAAGAGAAAATCGTGAAAAAAAGGTTTTCCATAGAGAGAGATTATTGGAAAAAATGACATGATAAATTTTACAGTCCCAGGTCCTTTTCCCGAACCAAAATAGAACAAAGGTAAAACAGTGAATTTTAGCGTGAAAAAACCTTCTAAATTGAAGGTAAAAAATCACGAGACCCGTAGGCCGCTTAAAACTTCCACTAAAACAAAATAATGGGATTACAAAACCTCACACTTTGGTGAATCTCTAAAACAATATAACCTCACACTTAGGTGAATTTCTCAAACGATACACAAAATATTGTATTCAATTTGTGAGTAAAACTTCACAAATTGACTCTCACTAATTTTTCCAAAAATTTGAGTTTTTTTTTTCTCTCTTTGTAATTTTCCTCTTGTAGAGAATTAATTTATTCTCCTTGCTCATCTCCTCTATTTATAGAGAAGGTTGAGCCTACAATTTAGTCTGAACACAAACCTAAGAAGCTTCAAGAACAGTGGGCGATGGCTGCTCAACCTCCTTCAAGGTGAGTTGTCTACTTTTTCTTCCTTCTAGCTTTTTCTTTCCAGCTTGCAACATCCTTTGTCGAGTTTCTGGTTTCTTCTCCCAACTGTTTTTTATCTGTCTCCTTCCATATTCTTCAATCTTCTTATTGCTTCTTCCTAAGGTGAGTTGAGTTGGCATTGTTCTACCATCTTCTTCAATCTTCTTGATGTAGCAACCTATATTGAGTTCTATATCATTGAAGACAGTTGGATTCTTGAAGAAATATAAAGGATTCTTACTCCCAATTTGGGATTAAAAACCCAACAAATATCCCCTTTCACGACCAAATTAGGATGAAGCTAAACTTGCAACCTCTTTACAAACTTCTAACTTTTCCCTAGGTAGAGATTTTCTCATCATGTCGGCCCCGTTATCATTGCTATGGATCTTCTCAAGTTGCAACAAGTTGTTTTCTAACATATCACGAATCCAATGATGTCTCACATTGATGTGTTTAGACTTCAAGGGAAAAGTCGGGTTCTTGCTTAAGTGAATTGCACTTTAACTATCACAGTAGAGTGTATAGTTCTCCTGATTCTGACTCAACATTTCTAGGAACTTCTTCATCCATAGGATTTTCTTACATCCTTTAGTGATTGCAATGTATTCTACTTCTGTGGTAGACAAAGCAACATACTTTCGTAAACGTGATTACACAAAACAACTCCCCCTACAAATGTTATCAAGTATCCGGATATGGATTTTCTCAAATCCACATCGCTAGCCATAGTTGCATCAGTATATCCTTCCAATACAGGTTTACCATTGTCGAAACATAAACAACGACTGGATATTCCCCTGAGATACCTGAGTACCCATTTGACTGCTTCCCAATGTTCCCTACTAGGATTTGAAAAGAAACGGCTCACAACGCCAACTGCGTGAGCGATGTACGGTCTGGTGCATACTATGGCGTACATCAAAATGCCAACCGCTGATGCATAAGGCACTGTATCCATTTCTGATTTTTCCTCCTTACTTGAAAAATATTGTCTCGCACTAAAGTTGAAGTGACTTACAAGTGGAGAACTAATAGCCTTAGCTTTACTCATGTTGAATCTTTCAAGAACCTTTTCAATATATCGTTTTTGAGATTGCCAAATTCTACGATTCTGCCTGTCATGGGTAATCGTGATGCCAAGAATCTGTTTTGTTACTCCTAAGTCCTTCATTACAAAGGATTTGCTCAACGTTTTCTTCAACTTGTTATTTTGGCGCTATCACGACCAACAATTAACATATCATCAACATAGAATAGAAAAATGATAAAGTAAACATCAAAAAATTTCTTGATGAAGACACAGTAATCTGTCGTTGTTCGACTATACTCATTTTTCTCCATAAATAAGTTAAACTTTTTGTACCACTGCCTTGGTGACTGTTTCAGACCATACAATATTTTCTTCAGTCTGTATACCAATTTCTCTTTTCTTTTGACTAGAAAACCTTCGCGCTGCTCCATATTAATTTTTCCATCAAGTTGTTCAACCTCTACATTAAGACTGGTTGCAGGGCTAAAAACAACTCGGATTGAAGACATTTTCACAATGGGTGAAAATATTTTATCGAAATCAATGCCCTTCTTTTACCCGAACCCTTTCACTACCAATCTTACTTTGTAACGAGGATGTGAGTTGTGTTCTTCATTTTTTATCCTTTGTACCCACTTGTTCTTAAGAGCTTTCCTACCCTGCGGTAGTTTTACCAAATCATATGTCTGGTTCTAATGCAAGGATTTTATCTCTTATTGCATAGCTTTCAACCACTCATCCCTATGCTAATCTATCACGGCCTCTTCGTAGCAATCAGGTTCTCCTCGTTCAGTGGGTATCACATACTATTGAGGAGAATATATGTAACTCGGTTGTCACTCTCGAGCATATCTTCTTGGTTTTAGTTGGATTTGTTTTGGAATCAATTCTGGTTTTGAACTGCTAGCTAGTAGAGTTACATCATCAGAATCTGATACCGCTCTCCCATCACCAGAATTTGTTGGTAAAGAGTTAGGTCTGAGATCTACTGGAAATTCATCTAGTTTTGATGATCCTTTTGCTGATATGATCCCAAAGTCTGTTGTCAAACTCTTCATGGGCATATCCCACAAAAATGCATTGTTTTGTCTTTCCATCCAGCTTAGACCTTTTATCTTTTGGGATGTAAACAATCTCTCTGCAACCAAACACTTTTAGGTATTTGTACAAAACGTCTTTCCCTATCCAAATTTTTTCTGGTACATTATAGTTCAGTGGAACTGATGGAGAAATGTTGATTAAATCAACTGTTGTCCTCATTGCCTCCCTCCAAAAGAAGTTCGACAGTTTTCATTTGAGAGCATACATCTGACTTTTTCACAGATGGTTCTGTTTATCCTTTTTGTGACACCGTTGTACTGAGGTATCTTAAGTACTGACTTTTTTAGCCTGATGTCGATTTTCCTACAGTACTCTTCGAAGGGTCTGCGGTATTCACTACTATTGCCTGCACGTACACACTTTAAATATCTCCCAGTTTTCTTTTCAACTTTTACATGAAATTGCTTGAAAACTTCCACCACTTGATCTGTAGTTTTCAAGGAAAATGCCCACACTTTTCTAAAGTGGTCTGTAATGAAAGTTATGAATTAAAGAGCACCTCCTAGTGACTTATGGCTCATTGTGCGGACAATTGTGGGTATCAGATCTAGAATATTCTTCCTTCTATATGGTGAATGAGTTTGAAATGTAACTTTATGTTGTTTTCTCATAACACAGTCAACACAAGTTTGCAAGGGTGTGCCTTTCATTCCTGAAAAGAGTTCTTTCTTAGAAAAGATTTTAATACCTTTCTCACTCATGTGTCCGAGCCACTTATGCCATAGCTCTGTGGGGACATCTTTCCTAGTTGTATTCACCCCTCCTCTATATCACTTGACTTCCATGAGATAGAGAGAAGTATTTTTGTTGCCTTTTGCTACCATCAAATTATATTTACTAAGTTTTCATCTGCCTTCACCAAAGTAATTATTGTATCTTTCGTCGTCTAACTTTTCGGTAAAGATTAATTTGAGACGGATATAAGTGACATGTCTCATATTTTTCAAAAGTAACTTGCATCCAAGATTGGTTTTGAGATAAACATGGAAGATACCAACAATTTTAGATGCACCATCATTTTCCATCTTCACACGTCTAAATTCTCCTTGAGTGTAAGATGAGAAGAAATCCAGCAGTGGCGTGACATGGAAGGAAGAACCTGAGTTAATTACCCAGGTTGAATCTTGGGATACAAGATTGACACAGTCATCATCTCGAACAATGACAGTTGTATTGTCATTTGTTCGGGGTTCAGCCTCTTGATTTCGGGATCGCTTCACCTTCAGCTTCCGACATTCTCAAATGAAATTTCCGGGTTTGCCTTAGTGATGGAACTTCTTGTTAGATCAAAATTTGGATTTAGATCGTCCTCTTTCTTGACCGTAGTGATTTTGACTTCTGTTTCTCCCACGCCTTTCATGCTTGTCTTGCTTTTTTGAGACAAGTGTTTTAGACTCGGGAATGTATCATTCGTCTTTTCGTCTGGACTCTTTGTTTAGCAATATTTCTTTTACCATATCCATGACAAGCTTTCCACTTGGAGTAGAGTTGCTAACTGACACAACTAATGTGTCCCAATTCTTCAATAGAAAACTCAACATCAACAACGTTTGTAACTCATTATCTACGGTCAGTTTCATGGAATTAAGTTGGTCAACAATGCCTTGGAACTCCCTCATATGTTCCGATACACTGCTTCCATTTTTGTATTTGAGATTGACTAATCGTTACATCAGATTTAGTTTATTCTGTGCGGTTATCGTCGCATACATTTTCTCCAATTTTTTCCAAGAACATAAACATCATGTTCATTAAAAAAATGAAAAATACTTTTGTCAATCCACTATCGGATTTGGGTAGCACATGTCTGGTTCTGCACGGTCTAGTCAGCATCTGACGGGGCTATCGATGTGCTCGTGGTTGATGTTGTTGCTGTTTTGCCAATTTTGTCATCCGTTGTCGATGTTGCCTCTTGTGTCGGTATTACAATGGGCTTCTACAAATATTTTATGTACAAAAGATACTGCATTTTCAGCTTCCAAATTGCATAGTTAAATGCTGTCAATTTTATCATGTTGTTTATGTTCTCTTCCATCTCGATCAGAGCTCTGAATCAGCAGGTTTCGAGTTCTGATACCACTTTGTTGGGAAAGATAATAGGACAATTTTTACAGTCCTAGGTTCTTTTCCTAAACCAAAATAGAGCAGAGATAACACAATTAATTTTAGCGTAAAAAACCCTTCTTAATTGAAAGTAAAAAATCACGGGATGCGTAGGCCGCTTAGAACTTCCACTACAAAAAAAATAATGGGATTACAAAACTTCACACTTTGGTGGATCTCTCAAACAATATAACCTTACACTTTGGTGGATTTTTCAAACAATACACGAAATATTATCTTCAATTTGTGAGTAAAATTTTACAAATTGGCTCTCACTAATCTTCCCAAAAAACTGGGGGGGGGGTTTCTCTCTCTATAATTTTCTTCTTATAGAGTTAATTTTTTCTCCTTGTTAATCTCTCCTATTTATAAAGGATATTGAGCCTACAATTTGGTCTGAACACAAACCTTAGAAGCTTGAAGAACGGTGGGTGATGGCTGCTCAACCTCCTTCAAGGTAAGTGGTCTTTTTCTTCTTCCTTCTAGCTTCTTCTTTCCGGCTTGCAACAACCTTAGTTGAGTTTTTGGTTTCTTTTCCCAACTGTTTCTAATATGTCTCCTTCCATCTTCTTCAATCTTCTTGCTGCTTCTTCCTAAGGTGAGTTGAGTTGGCATTTTTCTACCATCTTCTTCAATTTTCTTGATGCAACAGCCTATATTAACTTCTATATCATTGAAGACCGTTGGATTCTTTAAGATATCTAGAGGATTCTTACTCCTAATTTGGTTGTGAAAACCCAACAGAGAGGAAATTGGAGATGGTTTCCATGGAGAAATAGAGAAAGAGGGATTGGCGATGGTTTTTGTTGGCCTAGTAAAATACACAAGAGGGGAGGTGAATTAGGTAATTAAAAAATTATCAGAATAAAACTTGAGTAAATCAAAAAATTAATTTTAAGCCTCAATTAATTATTATCTTTATAACACAACAGAATTAATTAATCAACCAGGTGCATACACAAACAACAAAAATAAACAAATTAATAATGCAGTACACCAAAGATTTATACTGGTTCACCAAGATAATCTTGGCTAATCCAGTCCCCCAAGCTGCACAGAGGGTCGCACCCACTAAAACTAAAATCCATTTAAAGGTAGGAACTAAACCCTCACACCGATTATTTTGCAGGCTCATAATCAACCGTTACATTATCCTTTTCCTAGGCTAAAGAAGAACCTTTACTTTTTACAGGTTAAAGAATAACCTAATTCTTTTTTACACTAAAGCCAAATAATCAAAACCTCACCAATCACTCTAAATATCTTTTTACCCGATAAGGCTTGAACCGTTACAAAATACACTCAAATCGCAATTCTATCTAGGAAGAATCACTACCTGAATTTCTTTATAAGAAGTTGGGTATCAATATACACTCAAATCTTCCTCTAGTAGTTTGGTATAAACATCAGCAAGTTGGTCGGAGGTATCAATACACTCAATAATAATATCCCTTTTCTGAATGTGATCACAAATAAAATGATGTCTAATCTCTATGTGCTTAGTTCGTGAGTACTGTGTAGAATTCTTACTTAGACAAATAACATTTTTATTATCACAAAAGATCGGGACCTCCACCATACAAACTCTAAAGTCATTTAACTGTTGCTTAATATATAAAATTTGAGTACAACAGTTACCAACTGCCATATATTTAGTCTCAGTAGTGGATAAGGCTATAGAATTATGTTTCTTGCTTGACCAAGAAACCAAAGCATGTCCCAACAAATGACACGATCCACTTGTGCTTTTTTGCTCAACTTTGCAACCGACAAAATCAGCGTTAGCGTAACTTACCAATTTAAAATCACTCCCCCTAGGATACCATAATCCTAGGTCAGTCGTCCCCTTTAAGTAACGAAAAATTCGCTTAACCGCAGTCAAGTGCGATTCTTTAGGACAAGACTGAAATCTAGCACAAAGACAAACACTATACATAATGTCAGGTCTACTAGTAGTTAAATACAATAGGCTACCAATCATACCTCGATATATTTTTTCATTAACCCTTTTGCCCTTATCGTCTTTTTCTATCTTTGTAGCCGTTGCCATCGGAGTTTTGTACTCCTTAACTCCTTCCAAGTCATATTTTTTTAGCAGCTCCTTGGTGTATTTAGCTTGGTTTATAAATATCCCTTATTTGGTTTGCTTAATTTGTAATCCAAGGTAGAAATTCAACTCTCCCATCATGCTTATTTCACATTCAACCTGCATTATCTTAACAAACTCTTGGCAATGATCCTCATTAATAGATCCAAAAATAATATTATCAACATATACTGGTACTAATAGGATATCAGAATCAGTTTGCTTTACAAACAGTGTTATATCACAAATACCCATTGGAAAACCATTTTTGATCAAATATTGGTTAAGTCTCTCATACCAAGCTCTCGAAGCTTGTTTGAGCTCATACAAAACCTTGCAAAGTTTAAATACGTAATCAGAAAATTTATCACTTTCAAATCCCGAGAGTTGTTCCACATAAATTTTTTCAACTAGAAAGTTATTTAGAAATGCACTCTTTACATCCATTTGATATAGCTTAAAATTACGTGAACATGTAAAGGCGAGTAGCATTCTAATTGCTTCTAGTCTAGCAACAGGAGCATAAATTTCATCATAATCAATTCATTCCTCTTGATTATAACCATGTGCCACTAATCTTGCCTTGTTTATTATTACCATACCAGATTCATCCTTTTTATTTCTAAAAATGAATTTAATACCAATAACTGGATGAAAATCCGGTCTCAGAACAAGACACCACACTTTGTTCCGCTCAAATTGAACTAATTCATCTTGCATCGCGAAAATCCAAAATTCATCAATTAACGCCTCATTTATATTTTTAGGCTCAATTTGAGATAATAAAATAAGATTAATTATATCTCTAAGAGAAGAACGAGTACGTACGCCTTTTTCAAAATTACCGATGATTTCTTTAATTGAATGTCCTGGTACTTTGTTTATGGCTGTTGGTAAAGTTGAATTATTCTCCTTAAGTTTCTCCTCTTGTTGAGACTTCTCAGGTACAGTATCACCTTGGTTTTGATTATTTAATATACCTGCATCATCATTATCCAAAACCTTTCTCGATAAGAATTGATCATTTTTCTCAAAAACAACATGCATTGTTTCTTCTACTACTAAAGTATGCTTATTATAAACTCTATAAGCCTTATTGTTAGTATCATATCCAAGAAAAATCCCATAATCAGATTTAGCATCAAATTTACCAAGATTATCCTTGTCATTCAAAATGAAACACTTGCATCGAAAGACTTTAAAATAGGAAATATTAGGAATCTTACCATTCCAGATTTTATATGGGGTTTTGTTAAACCCTCTACGAATTGATACTCGGTTTACCACGTGACAAGTTGTACTTATTGCTTCGACTCAGAAGTAGGTTGGTAAGCGATTTTCATTGAACATCGTTCTGGCCATCTCTTGAAGCGTTCTATTCTTCCTTTCCACTACACCATTTCATTGTGGTAATCTTGGTGCAAAAATGTTGTAAGCATAACCATACTTATCACAATAACTTACCACTTCATCATTTTTAATTTATCTTCCTCTGTTACTATGAATGTTAATAATAGAGCATTACTTCTCATTTTGTACACGTTTACAAAATTTTGCAAGAACAGAAGCAACCTAACATTTCTTAGAAAGAAAGAATACCCAGGTAAGTCTTGAATAATCATCAACTATAATAAATGCATAGAACTTACCACCAAAACTAGTAACAGAGTTAGGCCCAAACAAATCAAGATGCCATAATTCAAGACATCTAGACGTGGTCGTATGCATCTTTTTCTTAAATGATGATCTAACTTGCTTGCCTAATTGACATACATCACATACTTTATCTTTCACAAATTTCAAATCAGGTAGGCCACGTACAAGACTCTTCCTAAATAAGTTAGAAATTAACTCCATACTAGCATGCCCAAGTCTCTTATGCCATAACCAACTATTTTCATATTTAGCATTCAAACAAGATAAATTTTGAGAATTAAAATCATCAAAAGAGCAAGTGTACACATTCTCAAAACATGATGCAACTAGCAAGATGCTACTATTATGACTATTCTTAATAATGCATCTATCATGATCAAATATAATATTATAGCCCTTGTCACATAGTTGACTAACACTAAGCAAATTATATTTAAGTCCATCAACTAGTAACACATTTTTAATAAGAGTAGTACCATTACTGATATTACCTATACCGATAATTTTACATTTTGCATTGTCTCCAAAAGTCACATAACCTCTATTTTTAAGTGCCAAAGATGTAAATTTTCTTTTATCTCTCGTCATGTGTCGAGAACAACAAATATCCAGGAACTATTTATCCTTGCTTATTGATGCATTTAGAATAACCTACAAGGAGCATCTCAAATAGTTTCAAAGTCGTACTCAACCTAAGTGGGTCCGATCTTGTTAGTTGGGACAATTTTAGTTCATTTTGGAATCCAAACTTGTCTACAGTTAGATGTTTTAGCAAAACATCTATGAATAGTATGTCCCATAACATTACATTTAAAACATTTAACAAGATCCTTGATTTCAGAAAGAAATTTATAAAAGCATTTTTGTTTAAGATTTTTCTGAAATCCAATATCGACTTTATCAAAAACTCCATGTGAACTACCCAAAAGCATTTTCAAGTTATTTTCACCACCGGTGAATTTGAGAACAATTGATTGCAAATCCATTAATTTAGATTTCAATCCATTATTTTCATATTCGTAGTTTACCACTTACTTGTTTAATGTGTTAATTATACTTTGAAGGGCATTTATTTTAAAACACTAGTTTTTATAATCATGTGAAAGTTCTTGATAAATATCAAATAATTCATCAAAATTTAAAGGACAAGAATTTGAACAATCCGTTACCTCACCACTAGTGGCCATTAATGCAAGCATGGACGTATCCTCATTATTTTATTCTTCCGAGCTACTTGAATTGGTATCATCCCAAGTAGCCTTCATCGATTTCTTCTTGCTGCTCTTAACTTTCTTCTTTTCTTTCTTCTTCATTTCCTTTTATTTATCCTTTTTCAGTTTGGGATAATTATTTTGAAAATGACCAGTCTTATGACAGTTGTAACATTCCACTTTCGACATGTTGAGGTTTCTTCTTCCACGGAATGTAAGCCGAGTCGTTCTTCTAAAATTGTTTGTGAGAAGTGATACATTTTTCTCTTGCTCACTATAAAGACTTTCATCATCACTGTCATCATTTTCTTCAATTTTTTGAACTTTTAGCACCAAGTATCTCCTCTTGCCATTTCCGGTATCATCCTCATAACCTTTAATCACCGATTCATGAGTCATCAAATTGCCAATTATATCATCAATATCATAATTGTCAAGATCTTTGGCTTCCTTGATTGCTGATAGGTGTAAATTACCTATATATTTCTAATCTAAATTTGTTAATTTTTTAGTACGTTTATAGTTATTTTTATATGTTTTAATATGTTTTTATTCTTTTTGTATTAAAATAGGTGCGTGGCGTGAAAAAGGTATGAAATCGAAGCGAAAACAATATGATCGAACTAAAGCGGATGAAGTTACGGTGGATAAATGAGCAATGAGGCAACATTGTGAAAGAAGTCCACCGCCTAGGCGTCCAGACCTCCACTTAGGCTGTGAAACTACTGAGAATATTTCCAAGTCCACCGCCTACTTCTTCTCTTAGGCGGTCACCAAACCTGCAAAGCCGGTACAGGTGCTGTAAGTTTAAGGCTATTTTGGAATACGATGCGATCCAATTTTGGAAACACTCAAAACATGGAAGTTGTAGATATTTTTCTTAGATGTCCATAGATTTTTGAATCACCTCAATCAAAGTTTGGATGAAGAATTTACAGTCAAAACAAAATTGCAAACCTCTAGTAACTTCGCCTAAGCGAAAATTCGGCAGAAAGTTAACCGACCTAACTTCGCCTAGGCAAAATCCTCTGCACAGAATAGATATTTTGGAGATATTTTTTGGCCTATTTAAGCCCTTCTCTCCTCTTCTATCCCTCTTCTTAAACTCCTAAGGCCATATTTTAGGGTTAGGATAAGGGATTTTTTAGGGAGAGCTCTCAACCCGAGGTAAAGGATTAACGAGGACGCGATTGATCGATGTTTCTAGCGACAAATATTCGGATATCGGCTAAGTCTCTCATTTCCTCTCTTTGTTTTCTTCATTTTGGTAATTTTTGAGCATGTTTAGCTCGTTTTACATTATATAAACGGTTAGATCCATGAGTTAAACATGGATTGTAATAGGGATTAACGTATTATTTATGAAAATGTAATTTTGGTTGAATTTGTGTTTCATTCTTGGTTGTTCTTCACATGTTGATTGTGTTGCCGTATTTTCTATGATTATATTCTAGTTTAGATATATTGAGAATATGGGGTTTGATACTAAGGAGAGGTAACCCCAGATTCGGACTAGGGTTAACACAACACGACAATCTAACAACCCGGGAGGGCGTTAGAAAATGTGCAATTGATGACATTGGGGCAAGACTCACGTGACCTAGAGTCATTAAGACATTGAGGGGGACTTTGGTATTGACATGAATTCACGTATTCCCCCGTTTTACACTCGAAAGAGGTGGCGAGGGAGTTTACGAACCGAAATTATCGAATACGCCGAACGCTATTAATGTTAACTAAAATGAAATCAAATTCATTTAAGTAAATAAAGTTAATCCCTAAGCAATCTACTCCCCTAAACAATCTCAAATTAGTATTTATAGTATAGTTAACTTAATTAGTATTTTAGTTTAGTATTAGTGTTAAATTAAATTCCATTTTTGTCGCCTAGATAAAGTCAAGTTATGACAATCGCGATACTCGATAGTAACAACACCAATCCCTGTGGATAAGATACCCGATCGAAAGGTCCATTATACTAAAACTTGATCCATACGCTTGCGGTGAAAGTGGCAGTGCTTATTTAGCGGTTACCAAGTTTTTGGCATCGTTGCCTGGGATTGGAAGGAGTGTTACTTTTGATATTGGGAGTAAATAACTTGATTTTAATCTAGGCATTTTTGTATATAATTTTCTTTTGTAGTTTTGTTTTTGTTTCGGGCAGGATGCTTGAAGATGTTAGATCGACAGGTGCTCTTGCTATTCGATCATTGAATATCTCGCCAGTCTTGAGGGCATATGTTGGGCCGAGGACATTAAACCAAGCGCTTCTTGGCAGGCAACCCAAGGTCACAAATAAGTTAGATACATCTCCGTCAATTTGAGTCGGAAACGACATCCTCTCGCCTCCTAGGTATGTGTTCTAAATCCCCGTCCTCAATATCATGCTATATACTGTCATTAGGATCGCTGACGGCTCATTTTGGACATCACCTATTTTAAGTTGGTAGTAATGTGTAGTATGTGTTAGTATGTGTTTATGTTTTTAGTTAAATTTTACTGTTTTCATCATTTGTATGCTTGTTTAGGATTAGTTTGTTTAGTTTAGTTGTTGTTTTGTGCTGAGTTTTAACGTCATCTGGGCCTATACCCGATGATGATTCTGTCCCCTGATTGTTTTGAGGTCGAGCGTAAAGCTCATTCATGTGTGTTCTGTGTGCTTGACGTATTGTCTTAGTAAAAGTTATTATGGATCCCAAATGCACGAGCACGTAAACTCAGTATAGCACTATCTAATTGATTTGAAACCGATTATCCTTCACTCAATTTTATGACAATAGGGATTCTAGAACTTGATTTGGGGGAAATTCGAGGCGAAATCCTAGGCGAGGTTGTTTAGAAGATATGATTTAGGCATGCATTTGATTACTTGAGCCTTTTAAGCTAACCATGTTAAATCATTACCCTTCATTACCCTATCGAAGCCTAAAAACCGTTTCAATTCTAAATACTTAACAAATACCATAGTCGATTGAACTTTTTCCAAACCTACATCGCTAAACTGAAGGCATAATTTGAGTGAATCAAGTTAGCATTTCGCTACTTGATGTGAGCGGTTGGGTTTAGGCCGAAATTCTAATTGGTTCGGTATTTGAGTACTCGCTTGTCGTTTATCATTCATATTGTTTGCACATTCCTAAGGTTATAAGAATTCGAATACGTTTTGGGGTATGTTACTTAATCATTTTTGCACACTCTTAAAAATGTAAAAATTCGAATGAGTTTGAGGGTGTGTTAAAAAAAATAAAAAATAAAAAATAAAAATAATAATTTCTTTTTTACATGATAAGTGAGTACGACATTCTTAAATGTTTGTTCAGGGTTATTTCTAATTAAACTATGGGGTTTCGAGTGTGAGAGTGCCAAGTGATATGCATCGAGTAACGTTAAGTTAACGACGTTAACCTATTTTCTATTCCAAAATACCCTTGGCCATTATTCCAAAACTGAACCAAGCCCTACTGATCTTCATGAACCTCTGAGCCTATATTAGTGGAGAATAGATCCCAGGTCAAGCGTATGGATTCCCTATACCTTAAAGGTTTTAGTCATGATCTTTATTTAGGGATAATCCTATCTAATCAATGGATAGTAGTATATTTGAGTTTAATCACACACACTTAAACAGGATCTAGAATGACGCTTACTATTTTTGAACGTTGAAATTCTAGAATACCACATGATGTGATTTATGCTTGAACTTGATAGGATTAAGGGCCGATGAGGGAAAAATCTTTCGGCCGGTAGATCATAATCAAAATTTACACATTTTTATTTTTAATGTTTTCGTTTATAGCTTTTAATTTCGTAATTAGTTTGTATATTTTCTCATATTGTGAGGGTGTTTTGTTCGAGGACTAGCAAAATTCTGAGTTTGGGGGTAATTGATAGGTGTAAATTATCTATTTATTTCCAATCCGAATTTGTTAGTTTTCGAGTACGTTTATAGTAATTTTTATATGTTTTAATATATTTTTATTCTTTTTGTATTAAAATAGGTGCGTGGGGTGAAAAATGTATGAAATCGGAGCGAAAACAATGTGATCAAACCAAAGTGGACGAAGTTACGGTGGATAAATGAGCAAGGAGGCAACATTGTGAAAGAAGCTCACCACCTAGGCGTCCAAACCTCCACCTAGGCTATGAAGATGCTGAGAACATTTCCAAGTCCACCGCCTATTTCTTCGCTTAGGCGGTCACCAAACCTGCAAAGCCAGTACAGGTGCTGTAACTTTAAGGCTATTTTGGACTACGATTCGCTCCAATTTTGGAAACACTCAAAACATAGAAGTTGTAGATATTTTTCTTATCTTTCCATAGGTTTTTGAATCACCTAAATCAAAGTTCTGATGAATAAGTTCCAGTCAAAATAAAATTGTAAACCTGCAATAACTTTGCCTAGGCGAAAATCCGGCAGAAAGTTAACCGACCTAACTTCGTTCTTCGCCTAGGCAAAATCCTCTACGCAGAATAGATATTTTGGAGATATTTTTTGGCCTATTTAATCCATTCTCATCTCCTCTCTTCCCTCTTCTTCAGCTCCTAAGGCCTTAGGCTATATTTTAGGGTTAGGATAAGGGAGTTTTTAGGGAGAGCTCTCAACCCGAGGTGGAAGATCAATGAGGAAGCGATCGATCGATGTTTCTAGTGAAAATTCTTTGGATATCGGCTAAGTTGCTCATTTTCTCTCTTTGTTTTCTTCATTTTGGTAATTATTGAGCATGTTTAGCTCGTTTTACATTATATAAACGGTTAGGGCCATGATTTAAACATGGATTGTAATAAGAATTAGCGTATTATTTATGAAAATGTAGTTTTGGTTGAATTTATGTTTTGTTCTTGGTTGTTCTTTGTATGTTGATTGTGTTGCCGTGTTTTCTATGATTATATGCTAGTTTAGATATATTGAGAATACGGGATTTGACACTCGGGAGAGGTAACCTCGGATTCGGACTAGGGTTAACACAACATGATAATCTAACGACCCGGGAGGGTATTAGAAAGTGTGCAATCGATGACGTTGGGGCGAGACTTACGTGACCTAGAGTCTTTAAGACATTGAAGGGGATTTCGGCGTTAACACGAAATCACGTATTCCCCCATTTTACACTCGAACGAGGTGGCGAGAGAGTTTACGAACCGAGATTGTCGGATATGCCGAATGCCGTTAATGTTAACTAAAATGAAATCAAACGCATTTAAGTAAATAAAGTTAATCCCTAAGCAATCTACTCCCCTAAACAATCTCAAATTAGTATTTATAGTATAGTTAATTTAATTAGTATTTTAGTTTAGTATTAGTGTTAAATTAAATTTCATTTTTGTCGCCTAGATAAAGTTAGGTTATGACAATCACGATACTCGATAGTAACAACACCAATCTCTGTGGATACGATACCCGATCGAAAGGTCCATTATACTAAAACTTGATCCGTACGCTTGCGGTGAAAGTGGCAGTGCTTATTTAGCGGCCACCAATTGCTGTCACTTTTGACTCCCATATTTTTGTCAAGGACCTTAGGACCTTTCGTACTCTATCCTCCATGGAGTATGGCTTTCTAAGTTAACTCATATTATTGCATATGTTGTTGAAGCAAGTGTACATATCATGAATTGATGCAATCTCTTCCATCTTGAACAACTCAAATTTTCTTATAAGTGCGTTGATTTTTTACTGCTTCACTTGACTTGTCTCTTCGTGGATGACTTGTAGCTTATTCCATATTTCCTTTGTAGATTTTCAATCGGAAACTCTAGAATATTCATTAGCATCTAAAGAGCAAAAAAGAATATTGATAGCTTGAGAGTTAATAGAGAGTTTCTGATTATAGAAAGCAGTGAGTTCTTCCTTCTTCTTCTCAATTCCATTTTCCATTAGAATGGACAGACCATCCTCAATTGTAAGCCACACATCATAATTTGTAGCTTAAAGAAAGGCTATCATCTTGTCTTTCCAAAACAAGTAACTTTCACCTGCAAACAAAGGTAGTCGGTGCATAGACTGCCCCTCAGCTAGTGTGCCTACTATGTGCGCCATGTGATCTTTTTTAGCTAAAAAATTTCAAGTTAAATCATCTCTAATGCCAATTGTTGGCCTAGTAGAATACCCAAGAGGGGGGTGAATTGGGTAATTAAAAAAATTATCAGAATAAAACTTGAATAAGTCAAATAATTAATTTTAAACCTAAATTAATTATTATCTGTATAATACAATGGAATTAATTAATCAACTAGGTGCACACATAAACAACAAAAAATAAACAAATTAATAATGCAGCACACCAAAGATTTATACCGGTTCACCAAGCTACTCTTGGTTAATCCAGTTTCCCGAGCTTCACGGAGGGTCGCACCCACTAAAACCAAGATCCCTTTAATGATAGGAACCAAACTCTCACACCAATTGTTTTACAGGCTCAAAATCAACCTTTACAATATCCTTTTTCCAGGTTAAGGAAGAACATCTACTTTTTACAGACTAAAGAATAACCTAATTCGTTTTAACACTAAGGCCAAAGAATCAAAACCCCACCAATCACTCCAAATATCCTTTTACCCAGTAAGGATTGAACCGTTATAAAATACACTCAAATCGCAATTCAATTCAGGAAGAAGCACTAGCTCAATCTCTTTACATGAAGAGACTGAAACCCGTTTACCCCTGATTAAATGCCTTCAATAGTATTTAACCCGTTACACTACTTACCAATACAAATTGATAAGCCAAAAATCTCACTCGGAGCTTCTACCACCCCAGATAAATAATAACTAAATTAATATCCCAACTAGTAATAGAAAAACATGAGATAAAAAAATCTAATTTAACAAGATATGGGTAGCAAATTTGAGCACGTAATCAGATTCAAGAAATTATTTATAAAAATAGTTTTCTTCAATAAAAATCAGAAATAATTTCTAAGATCAATTTTTAAAAGATAAACAAGTAATGCAATGATAGAATATAATTGGAAAGATCTCACCCGGAATCCACAGAATGAATAATTAGAACGATGTAACTTCAAATTCGGTAGCAGTAAAAATTAATAGCAATTGATCTTCAAGATCGTCTCGCATAATAACTCACAATATCTTAGTATGAAGACTCTTAGAACAGCACTCTTGATATTGATTAGTTTCTCTCTAGTTAATGTGTTAATGATATAAGAAATTCGTAGATCTACTTAAAGAATAATGAAATCAGCCTTCTAACGGCTAGTTCACATGTGTTATGACAATTAATAGCTCTTATAGACCCCTTATATCATAATGACTTTATTTTGGTTCAATTCACTTAGGTGGCGTTTGGTTAGTGTTTCCAATTTTTTGAACCCAACTGGAATAGGTTGGGTTGAATTGAATTGGGCTGGGTTGAGAATTTTGGGAACAGAATTGCGTTTGGTAACGACAATTCTTGTTTTGTGCTGAGAACAGAATGTGTTTGGTAACGATTTTATCCTAAAATTCTTTTTTTTTTTGTTTGGCGGCGGCTCCGGCGGCACGGCGGTGTTAGACGGTGGCCGAACGCCGGCGCCGGTGGTTGGCGGACGGCCGACGGAGGTGGCCGGCGACGATTGCCAAACGGTGGTCGGAGGTGGCAGAAGGTCGCCGGACAGTGGCAAGAGACGACGGTCGGCCGCTGGCGATTATCGCCGGACGGTGGCCGGCGGCGACGGATGGCGGCGGGTGGTGGTGGTCGGCCGGCAGATGAAGACAGAAGTTGAGAACTTTGGGTTGAGTTTTTTGGGCACAAAAAGAAACAACTTTTTTTTGTTTCTGGTTTCTTTAGGATTTTGAGAATCAATTCCTATTTTTTGGGTTGGGTTGGGTTGAGTTTTGTGTTTGCCAAACGCGTTCCCAAAAATCAAACTCAAAATTTTTGGGTTGGGTTGGGTTGGGTTGGGTTGGGAACACTAATCAAACAGGGCCTTAATAACAGCTTTCAAATCTTTCAATTAAGCCCCCCAAATATTTCTCTATCTAAATTAATTAGAATAGAAACAATTTTAAGTACCAAATTGAGAAACATTAAGAATTAATGAACCAAATCAATGAGATTTAGATATTAGGTGAAGCATATCTTAAATATAAGAAATATCCTCGAAATCTCTCTCAAATCCCAACAAAAAATAGCTACTTTTGGATAAAATCTAGGATAAAACAGTTTCCTGAAACAGCGCGTCTAGTCGACGGACCAGTTGACTAGTAGATTCAGGTTGTAGCCAAGGGTGTTCATCGATCGACCTGTCTAACAACTTGTAGATTTAGAGAGTTCGTTTTTCCTTCACCGGTTGACCTACCGGTTGACTTAGAGATATAAAGAGTTTAGCTCCTCTTGGTCGATTGACCAGCCTGTCGACTTAGAGATACAGGGAGTTCATACTGTTTGTTCCAGTTGACTCATCAGTCGACTTACATCTTCTGGATCTCTTTTCTGAACTCGTTTTTAACTTATTCTCTTTTACGTTTTCGCTCTTTTAACCATTTTCTTTTTTAAATTGGTTCCACTAATATTCTTATATTCTATTTTAGTCAATCAAAAATATTTCTTTTCAAATCACATATACGAGAAAATAATTTCACCATATCAAAACACACATAAATAATAAATATTTTGTACCGTGTATGTTCCTAATTGGGATATTAAGAGTTGAAATTCACCTGAGTTATTTTCCTTAATTTCTTCAAACTCTTAATTTTTCAATATCTTCAACATCATGTTTTAGCATCCATTTAATTTGCATCTTCATCTCTGGAACTATAAACTACTGAAACACTCAATTAAAACATTAGTTCCATCAAAACATCAATACTTAATTGTTCATCAAAATCTTAGGATCAATAGTTTCCATTGAGAGATAGAAAGAGAATGATCGACGATAGAGGGAGATAGAGATTTGGAGGGTTGGGCGTTTTCCATAGATAGAGGCGAGCGATTTCCAGGGAGAGAGATGTTCGGCGAGGGCTTGGGCATGGAGCGACCAAGTAAGAAAATAAATGGTAAATAAAACAGAAGAATTAGAAGAAATTTAAGGAATTATTAAGAAATAAAAAAATATATATATTAAAAAAAAATATTGATGTTAATATAGGAATCAATCTGGACCGTTCTTTACGGGAGTATAAAAAGTGGTTGAGATTTGCCTAAGAGTTAAAAAAGAATCAGGTTATTCTTTACCTTGTAAAAAGTAGAGGTTTATCCTTAGCCTGAGAAAAGGAAATTGTAAAGGTTGATTTTGAGCTTGTAAAAGAATTGGTGTGCGGGTTTGGTTTCTACCTTTAAAGGAATCTTGGTTTTAGTGGGCGCGACCTCCGTGGAGCTCGGGGGACTGAATTAGCCAAGAGTAACTTGGTGAACCAATATAAATCTTTTGTGTGCTGCATTACTACTTTGATATCTTTGTTGTTTGGGTGTGCATTTAGATTTTTTGTAATTCTACTGTGGTATAAAGATAATAATTAATTTAGGCATAAAATTAATTATTTAATTTATTCAAGTTTATTATGATAATATTTTTTAATTACTCAATTCACCTCCCTCTTGGGTATTCTACTGGGCCAACAATTGGTATCAGAGTTGGTTTTAACTCGTTAGGCTTAACATCCTAACTAAACCGGTCACGTGCACACACCATGGAAGATGTATTTTGTGTATCTTCTTTTGATAGTGGTAATTGCATATATGATAATGTGGTTTATGATTCTTGTGATTTTAGTGGTAGTAATGGAGATGATGATAATAAAAATGTCCATATTATTATGGAAAAATTATTTTCTTTCACACTACTTTTTGCTAAAGAGAGCTTGAGTTTGAAAAGAAAAATTGCTTCTTTTGAAAATGGTGGAAAACGTGTTCAAAAATCTAAAATATATTTGGATGATTATTGTGGTATAAAAGAGTTTTCGGATGTGGTTTTTGAAATTAATAATTTGCTCTCTAAAGTAGATTCTCTTGAAAATGAAAATAGAGTTTTAAAAAATAAATTTAATATGATTTTCAAGCAAATGTCAGATTTTGTTTCTAAAATCGATTTACTTAAGAAAAGTTTTGAAAAATTAAAATCCGACCTTAAGTCTATTTCAAGAGATTCTGAAAATAATTTTTCTAGGCAAAGTGAATATTCTTCATTGTCTCATCTTTCATCACAGACCAATAATAGTTATGCTTCTATTGTTAGAAATGATTTATGTTTTACATCTTGTGTTTTCTATGATAAATCATATTTGAGTGTTATTATTGCAATAGGGTTGGACATTTTAAAATATCATGTCCGTTTCGTAACCCTAGGTTTATATCTAACAAGGACGGATCCAAAATGAAATGGATACCAAAAAAAATTGTTGAAATGTCTTGTGTAGAATTACATAATGTTGAAAGTGGATCTGAATGAGCTAACAAAGAAGTTATATCAAAGCCAAGACAGGAAGTCACCAAGAATCCACAAGCAACTCATACATAGCGAAAAGATACACTAAAGACAAAATGTGAAGTTGTAAAGAACCCACAAGATATATGTGCAAAGAGAAAAGTTGTACAAAATCCAAGATGGGATATCACAAGTAAGCCACAAGCGATGCGTACAAAGGGAATCATCAATAAATCAAATGGTAAAAATCAAAGGTTGAGAGGATATGGACAAGCAAAAAAGAATTGCGCACCTAAATCAATTATGAGCTCAAATGAGATAAAAAGTAAAGTCACCTCAAAAGATAGAAAAGGTACTCCTAACCCTCCGCATTTTAAATTTATTAAATTTATTAAAGAGGGAGGTGCCCAACTTGTCAAATAGGTAAGTTGGTGATTGATTCTAAGACTTATTTTCAATGATGTATTTACTTGTTGTCTTAGAAACAGTGTAGGGTGATTCTGAGAATCACATTTAGTTAAAGAGTATTAATATGTTTTTATGTGCTTACATCAAGTAGTGATCATGAGTTAAATTTTGAAACATGTTATGAAAATGAGATAAGATGAATTGAGTTTTTTATTTTATACATCTTGATTTATTAAAATGCATAATATTTTATACTGAGGTAAATTGAATGACTTAATTTGATCAAGATAATATTTGTATGGTTAATATTAATATAAAAGCATGAGAATTCTTTTTGATACCATATATGTGATTATTTGAATATTCATGGTGTATCAACCTATGCTTAATGCTTTGATGTATCAATCTATACTTAATGTTTTAAATTGATACTTTATGCATATGGATATATTTATGGATATTAAATATCTAACTTTAATGCACGATAATATGTTCTTATATTGCATGTCTGTTGATTTATAAATGATTATTATTATTCTAAAAGAGAAATGAGATTTTATGAAAGAAATATGCACTTATTCGTAATTATGCATGCACTAGATTTAGGATTGATGAAATGCTTGAGAAATGCTTCCTATTTTAGTGTGTTAAATAACATATGTTTTGTTTCTATAAAGGGAAGACATTATATGGTATCATGAATAAGGCATGTGAACTTAACTGATAATTATATGATTGCATGCTACATTGTTAAAAAAATTTGATTGCCTCAAATCTATTCTCCTAAGTATGAATTGACTTGTTTACAATTATATATGGGGAGAAATGTTTGAAAAATTAATATCATGCTATATTGCTTAAATATTATGATTATTCATCTTTGCATAAATATTATTCATTTATAATTTGATAGAGGAAGATTGCATGCTCAGAAAGATGTTTTGTGCTTAAAGAGTTATTTATTCCAATGAGTCTTATTTTTAAAGTTGATCCAATGAGCTTTTTATGATGGTTGCCTAGAGTGAATTACTTGTGTGTTCTCCTACTACCTAAATTTGTTTTTGAAGATGATAAAGGGAGAGAATTAGTTGATGTTTTATTAATGGAGAGGAATTAGTTGATGTTTTATTCATGGGAAGAAATTAGTTAATGTATGATTAAAGGGAGTTTTATTAATGAGTTTATTATGCTTTATTGATTATACTTTATAATATCTTCATTATTATGCTTAAATGAGTTAAAGAATATGTCCTTGGATTCAGGGGGAGTGTGGTTATATATTATTTTAAAGAAAATATGAAAGTTAATTGTCATCATAAAAAAGGGAGAGATTGTTGATCCCAAGATTTTGATGAACAATTAAGTATTGATGTTTTGGTGGAACTTATGTTTGATCAAGTGTTTCAGTGATTTAAAATTTCTATAATGAAGATGTCAAATTAAATTGATACTAAATGAAGATATCAAATGGAATGGATGCTTAATGAAGATATCAAGATGATGAAGAAGTATTAAGAGTTTGAAGAAATTAGAGAAAACAACCCACATAAATATTAAATCTTAATATCCCATTTAGAAACACACACATGACACAAAATCAATCTTATCTTTGATGTGTGTTTTTGTTAAGTACATTTATTTGCTTCTATGTGAATTAAAAAGAAATATTTTTGAATGACTAAAATGGAATATTAGAATATTAGTGGAGCTTATTTAAAGATAAAAATAGATAAAAGGATGAAATCGTAAAAGAAAGTAGATTAAAAACAAGATTAGAGAAGTGATTCAGAAGGAGGTAGTTGACTGAGGAGTCGACCGGAAAAGGAAGATAAAATATCCTGAATTGAAGAGTCGACCGACCGGTCGACCCATGAAAACATCTGAACTCTCTGAATCTATGAGTTGACCGATAGAAGCATGATAAGGTCTCTGAATCTACGAGTCGACCTAGCAATCAACCTATTCTCGCTGCGGCAATAGTTTAGCTGCAAGCGGCATTAGACAGTCGACTGAATGTGCTAGTTTAGGATATTGTTTGATCCGATTTAAAATCCAAAAGTAGCCATTTTTGTTAGGATTTGAGAGAGATTTAAGGGATATTCCCTATATTTAAGATATGGCTCATATACTAATTAAATCATTTCAATATGGTTTATTAAATATTAATGTTTCTCAATTTGGTAATTAAAATGAATTTTACACTTATTTATTTTGATTGAAAAATACATTAGGAATTTAATTGAGAGTTTTAAAAGTTGCTATTAAGTGAAATTAAACCTAAATGAAGCTCTTATGTTATAAGGGGTCTATAAGAGTATTTTATTGTCATGACACTTGTAAACTAACCGTTAGAAGGCTTATTACATATACCTTTATATAGACCTGCGAATTTTCTAAGTACAGCTAATCATTCTAAGAAAGAAAATCAGCTTATATCATTTTGAGAGAGCGTTTATAAAAGTTATCATTCTACAATACTGTGAGCTTTTCTAAGAGTGATTCTGATAATCAACTGCGATATATTCTTGCTGATACTGGATTTGAAGTTATACTATTCTAATAATTAATTCTGTAGAGTCCGGGTGAGATCTTTCCATATTATTTATTGTTTATTATTTTATTTTGGAAATTGATCTTAGAAATTGCTTTCTGATTTTTGAAAAAAAAAATTCTTTCAAATAATTTCTTGAATCTAATTACGTGCTCCAATTTGCTACCCATATTCTTATTAAAATTAGATTTCTGTATCTCACGTATTTATATCACTAGTTGGGATATTAATTAAGTTTTTATTTGACTGTGGTGGTAGAAGCTCCGAGTAAGATTTACTTATCAATTTTTGTATTGAGGAGTTGTGACGGATTAAATATTATTGGGGATATTTAATCAATGGTAATAGGGTTTTAGTCTCTTCCTGTAAAGAGATTAAGGTAGTGATTCTTCCTGAATAAGAATTTGCTCTCAAAAGTGGATTCTCTTGAAAATAAAAATAAAGTTTTAAAAAATAAATTTGATATGATTTCCAAGCAAATGTTAGATTTTGTTTCTAAAATCGATTTACTTAAGAAAAGTTTTGAAAAATCAAAATCCGACCTTAAGTCTATTTCGTGAGATTCTGAAAATAATTTTTCTAGATAAAGTGAATATGCTTCATTGTCTCATCTTTCATCACAGGCCAGTGATAGTTATGTTTCTATTGTTAGAAATGATTTATGTTTTACATCTTGTGTTTTTTATGATAAATCAGATTTGAGATGTTATTATTGCAATAGGGTTGAGTATTTTAAAATATCATGTCTGTTTCGTAACCCTAAGTTTATATCTAACAAGGACAGATCCAAAATGAAATGGATATCAAAGAAAATTGTTGAAATGTCTTGTGCAGAATTACACAATGTTGAAAGTGGATCTGAATGAGCAAACAAAGAAGTTATATCAAAGTCAAGACAGGAAGTCACCAAGAATCCACAAGCAACTCATACAAAGCGAAAAGATACACTAAAGACAAAATGTGAAGTTGCAAAGAACCCACAAGATATATGTGCAAAGAGAAAAGTTGTACAAAATCCAAGATGGGATATCACAAGGAAGCCACAAGCGATGCGTACAAAGGGAATCATCAATAAATCAAATGGTAAAAATCAAAAGTTGAGAGGATATGGACAAGCAAAGAAGAATTGCGCACCTAAATCAATTATGAGCTCAAATGAGATAAAAAGTAAAGTCACCTCAAAAGATAGAAAATGTACTCCTAACCCTCCGCATTTTAAATTTATTAAATTTGTTAAAGAGGGAGGTGCCCAACTTGTTAAATAGGTAAGTTGGTGATTGATTCTAAGACCTATTTTTAATGATGTGTTTACTTGTTGTCTTAAAAACAGTGTAGGGTGATTCTGAGAATCACATTTAGTTAAAAAGTATTAACATGTTTTTATATGCTTACATGAAGTAGTGATCATGAGTTAAATTTTGAAACATGTTATGAAAATGAGATAAGATGAATTGAGTTTTTTATTTTATACATCTTGATTTATTAAAATACATAATATTTTATACTGAGGTAAATTGAATGACTTAATTTGATCATGATAATATTTGTATGGTTATTATTAATATGAAAGCATGCGAATTCTTTTTTGATACCATATATGTGATTATTTGAATATTCATGGTGTATCAATTTATGTTTAATGCTTTGGTGTATCAATCTATGCTTAATGTTTTAAATTGATACTTTATGCATATGAATATATTTATGAATATTAAGTATCTAGCTTTAATGCGTGATAATATGTTCTTATGTTGCATGTTTACTGATATATAAATGATTATTATTATTATTCTAAAAGATAAATGAGATTTTATGAAAGAAATATGTATATTTACTAAGTCCTTCAAGTGGTACAAAGTACCTTTTTGTTTCTTTTAAAACCTATTTATATTCTAAATATGATTCACTATTCAATAATCTTTAAGTATTTTTAATATTTCTTTTAATTGTTTATCTAATACGTCTTGTATTTGTTAAATTTTTTTAACTTGCTCTTCTATAGTATTATATGTATTTTTGGTTTCGTCTTCTATTAACTTGGGATTAGTTAATTCTAATTGTTTTATTATTTGTCCTATATTATGTGCCTTAGAAATTTTCTTTATGATAGAATTATTTTGATCTTTTATATAATCTAGATTTTCTTCTATATTTTTTTATATTTTTGACATTTCTTACCAAATCCTTAAGTTATTGTTGTATATATTTTATTTTGTCTATTTATTTGAAATTCTATATTATTACCTAAATTATTGTACTATTTATCCTCTGTATGTAATATATGTTTATAATCCACTTTAAAATTACAACTTATTATGAAATTCTTTGTACTATGGGTTTTTTGATATTCCGGAATTTCTAGATTTAAAAATTCTAATTTTTTAATCATAAACCAAACTATATATATTTAATTGATATTACTCAATTTCCTAAGATCTACTACCGTTTCTCTGATACCACATAGTAGTGGCATCCAGGATTTAATCATTACCACTAGATACTGCAACCAAGGGGTGTTTTACCCCCCCCCCCCCTAATATGGGGTGAAACACCCTTTGCAACCGATTGCAATAGGGAGGGAGGGAGAAAGAGTTGAGACGGGGGGAGGAAGGGAAAGAGAGAGAGTTCAACGGCAGAGAGAGACAGAGAGAGAGAGAAGTCAAAGAAGAAAAAAGAAAAGAAAAAGAAAAAATAATTAAAAAATGAAAAAAAAAATTGACAATTCTTCCCTCAAAATTCTGTTGATTTGGACGGATTTTTTGACAGAAGAATCAAATAAAAACATACTGATACAAAGAAAGTTTAAAGTAAAACGTTCAAATGAAGAGGGATCATTTAGAAATCTGTCAATAATTAGAGGATTGAAAATGTTCCCTAGAATAAAATTATGCATAACATGTATCAATATAAAAAAAAATTCAACTATGGGAAGTTCTAATCAAATAAGAAAATATTTTTTAATTGCCCCTAATATAATTATTGTTGGTGCATAAAACTGGTACACACCTCGAGTATGGTCTAGTCGGATGACAAGTGAGTCCTCTTACTGATGTGGAGTCGTCAGTTGAAAAGTTGTCGCGTGAGTTGTGCTGGGTCGTAGGAGGACTGACCTGCTGTGTTCAGAGTCCTGCTTCTCAGGGAGTTTACCTGCAGAAGGCTCAGACCGGGGTTTGTCTCGGTGAAACCCCTCCAGCGTGGTAATAAGTGCTCAGAGAAAAAAGGTACAGAATATAGCAAATAAACAAATGAACTCGCGCGTAATGTAAGTGTATTCAAGCGTACCTCGGGCTTACATAGCCCCCGATATATAGGCGTTGGAGATGATTAGTCGGGTCTAAACACGATTAATTAGTTGAAACCCTGTGTTTAGCCGATAATCTGGGACATTTTGGAGATAATCATTGGACTTGGGCTCTTGGGCCCATTTGGCGAAGCCCGCGGGCTTTTGTCAAGCCTGCGGCGGTGAGCTGGTGAAGGAGCACGGAGATCTGTGGAGTCTTGGAGAAGAAACAAGGTGAAAATGAGAATCGGTCGAGGTAAGCGGCTGAGTCCTTGAAACTTATCGCCGAGGGCACAACGCAGAGCTCAGAGCGTCACGTCCTTGCAGGGCTCCTAGCTCCTTTCTAGGTGCAAATGAGATTCCAGGGAGGATCTGTAGTCGCCATATGCTTTAGCGTAGAGTTGTGTATTCCGAAATACGTCTCTGTCATTGCGAGGGTTGACATGTGGCCAGATTCCAAGTGCTAACTCAGAAGTACCCAAAAATACCCTCATCAATTACAATTCAACCTAATATTGTTACTACTTTTTAAACATCAATTACAATAACATATAACTTTTCCTACAATTTAAAATTACGAGTAAAAACAATAAAATATATATTTAATTGTATAAAAAGTAATTTATTTTTTTATATTCAATATTAGTCTTCTTTTGTATATGTGGATGGATAGATTTTAAAAATATTAATTTTCATTAAAAATAAATGTTATTTTTTAAAATAAAACTTCAAAATAAAATTTTCTAATAAAGTGTGGGTAGTTGGGACCTACCGCCGCCGCTGTTTCGAAGAAATTCCTTAATTTGGGTTGTTTTGTCTTTTCCATTTTTGAGTAAAAACAAAACAATTAATCCTATTCACATTCTCCAGCGGCGGCATTCAACTAATTTCAAATGGTGGGTTGTTTTGAGATGTCAATACTCAATGCAAGTGGCGCTAGTTGCTATTATCAATTAAGGTCTACTTTTGGTGTCTCCATCTCCGCACATACACTCGACCTAAAATAAATAGGGATGTCACAAAAAATTGACTCAATTGATAATCAAGAGAAACTAAACCAATTCCGTTTTAAAATCAACTAAATGATTTTGTTGCGGTTTTGATTTTGAAATTAGCAACTGAAGCGATTTTGATTTTGATTTTGGGATAGAAACTGTGAAACCAAACCGCAAAACCGAACCACGAAACCAAACTACAAAACCGTGAAACTGATATTTTAATATATATATATATATATATATATATATATATATATATATATATATATATATATATCTTTATTTTTTTATATATATTTATATTTTAACTATTTGTTTATTTACACTTTTAACCCCTCCCACTACAACAAAAACTGTCTGTTATGACACTTTTATTAGGACACATGTAATGTGCTCTATAAAAGTGTTTTTCGAGACACAAAATTTAAAGTATTGCATAAGAGTAAATATGATATTTTTAATATTGATTTTCTTATTATTTTATTAAAAACTAATATATAATTAAATGTTTAAAGGGCAAAAAGTAGTACCCTGATAAAATTAAATTAATTAAAAAAAATTAATATTCTATATACAATATAAAGGGACAACAAATAGTGTCCTAAAAACAAAAATTATATCATGGAAAAATTTGGCGTCTTATTGTAATTGAATAATTTAATTATAAATCAATTAATTGTACCCTAATAGATATAATAAAATAAATTAAAAAAAAAAAAAAAAAGGAATAAAATTGAAATTAAAGGTCAATTAATAGTGCTCTAATAGATATAATAAAATCAATTGAAAAAATAAAATGAAAATGGGAATCATCCTTAGAAATGACGTCGTTTTTTACAAAACAACGTTGTTTTGTTCTTGGTGCCAGACCAAAACGACGTCGTTGTGGCCTACTATTGTATTTTAATTATGGTTATTATTTAGAAACTCTAGTTATGGTTACTAATTGAAAACTTTAATTATGATTATTTTGTGATTTTTTTTAAGACTTTACATTTGATATTTTAGTTATACTTTTGTTTATAGATAAAAAAAACAACAATATGTAGTTTTGGTTTTATTTTTATTTTTTATAAAATTGAAAAATCTTAAATAGTTTCGCGGTTCGCGATTTTAGTTTTAGTTTTGTGTAAATTTAAATGGTTTGGGTTTAAACCGAACCGACGGTTTTAGTTCGATATATTTCTAGTGATTTTGGTTTTGATTTTATTCGAAACCGGATCAAAACCGAACCAGTGGCATCTCTAGAGAGAGAGAGAGAGAGAAAAAAAAAAAAAAAAAGCAAAACTAAAAAACAAAAAACTCCACATATTTTGGGTTCATTACTCTCTATTTTCATGTGATTAGGTCTTATTGCATTTTGTACTTCTGTAGGGGTTTTCAAAAAGCTCAGAGCCCATCGAACTTAGCTCGGCCCGAGCCCGAACTTGGGCCTACCCGACCCAAGCCCATAGGATTTCCGGTTGGACTTGAGCTTTGTATATTTTTCCAAAGTTCTGCTCGAAGCCCGAGCCTGACGCCCGACATTAGGGTTACTTTAGGCCCGAGCCAGAAACTGGAATTCAAATCCCGTAAATTTAAAATATATATATATATAATTACTCTTACCAATACCCACCCCATAATAATATAAATTATATCAAATCATATACTATATATTAAAAGTGAAAGTCTTCTCTTGTAAATGAATCAGAGTAAAACATTTATCACCTTCTCAATTATATTCTCCCATTCAAATAAAGGGTTACGATGAACTCCCACAATTTTATTTTTTTCATCTGGCCTACCAAAATCAATGGACATCATTAATTCTCCCCACTAATCATATTTTATTCGTATATAAGACTTTAATCAAATTGTTAGCAATCTCTTCAATATTCTAATATTAATCCATTCTATTACTAATTCTACATTAATTTATTCCATTCCAAATATTCTGGTCTTATTAGGAGAATGACCATTTTAAGTATTTTTGTAAGTCCTATATTTTGTTTTCTTTTTTTATATATGAAATAATGAGTGTCCTACTTAATTTCTTCCTTTTTGTTTTTGTTTTAGTTATATTTAATTTTTTTAATTGGTGCACAAATATATGATTAATTTATATAGTGCATATTTTAAATTACTTAAAAAAAATAACTATAATTGAAAAAATTAGATATGATATAAATTAATTAAATTAAAAATTATTAAACTTGCAAAAATTGATAAAATTAATCCAAATTTAGAAATTATTTGTTTGTTATTTTAATTTATAGAAATGTAATTTTACTTGTATGATTATTTATGTAATTTTTAGTTGGGTATTTATTTTAGATATTTATAAAATGTTATTACTCAATAAAACTTATGTCTCCGCTCTCGGATATTGATAACAAAGTAACAAAATAGTACGCATGTATTTCATGCTTTAATATTAAAAATTTATTACAAGTTTAAAGTTAAAATCAATGTATAACTTTAAAATAATATAACTTCAAATAATATAAGTTTCAAATAATATCTTTAAACAAAAAAAAAAAGAAAAAAGACAAATGGTTTAAAATTTCAAATTATTTTTGACAATTGAACATGACTCTTAACCTTTCCATTAGATATTTAACCATAACCAAGGTTATAGTCTAGTGGTTATTAAAAATTGTTTTTCTAGTTAGACATCTAGTGTTCAAATCCTCCTCTCCCTCTGTAAAAAAATAAAAATAAAAAAAATTAACCATTTTAAAATACAAAATTAGAAAAAAGCCCAAAATACAGGCTTCAAGCCAGGGTTGGAGTCCGCATATCCGAAGTTGTGTAGGCCTATGGGTAGGCTCAGACTTTTTCAATCAATTATTAGCCCGGCCTGGCCCGTTGACTAGTCAAAGTCCGATGGGCCCAGTGTAACGACCCGATTTTTCAAGACTGCCACTCGGTTTCTTCTCTTAGAGAATTAACACTAAAACCAAAAAACCAATATTTTTTTTCATGAATCTAAATTTTTTTACAAACAATGACGACAACCACAAAGATCGAATTGACTGATTTAATTTTTTACACTGATAAATAATAAATTTAACTATTACAAATTAATTAGAAATTCAGTTAAAATCTCTATCACCGTCTCACCCTCCCCAGCCCTGCAATCAAAACTATAAAGTTGTGAGCCAACGCTTAGTAGAACTCCAACCCCTCTAATACGTGCATTTAATGGATACAACAAATAAAACACTTAGACATGATTTTCACATAATTTCCACACAATCATAATTATCTCATGAAATTTAACAGTTAAAAATTTAACAACAATATTCACCTAAATCACACAATAAGAAAATTAAATACACATATTAAAAGAGTTAGAAATTCTACCCATGTTTCTTCTCCAGTATCTCCCTGTTGTCCTGAAACAGTGACTTCAGTGATTTCATTAAGCTGACGAAAAGCATTCACTGTAATCCCGTAATCGCCAGACACAAAAAGAAGTTCTCTGAATAAAGCCTCTCGTACTAATAGATTTTGCCCACTCTGGCGAAGAGCAAGCTAATAAAGATGGATTACGAACATTTTTTTTTTTTTTTTCTTTCAAGAACTTTTCCCATTTATAACTTCCCCCATATATATAAGGTTAATGATAAATAGGTAGCTAGGCAACTTCTTAACATTTTTATTCTTATTCTTATTCTTATTATTGTTATTATTTTATATAGTGATCACTCGACACACACATACATGTGGTTAGTTTATAGAATTTTTATATATTATTATTATATGGCTCATGTGATTTCCTTCTTTAGGAAGGAAATCATGTGAGCCGTTTATTTATTTATTCATTTCTTTACTTACACAAATATCCCCTTAGAATAAAAAAAATATTAATTATATTTCAAAATTCTTAAAAGTATATTTTAAATAGCACATTAGTTCCAAAATTTCTAAAATCAATTTAAAATAAATATTTAATTTTCAAAAATTATCAAATATTATTTATACCATAAATTTGCAAAACAGTTCCAAAAATATTAAACTTTTATATAAAATAATATTTTCAAGAATATAAATTTTCGGGGTATTATAATCTACCCCCTTTAAATTAATTTTGTTCTCGAAATTTCGTTCAAATAATTCAAAATCGCATCACACGGTCATGTTAATCATACTTGATTCTAGAACAATTGTTCTCTATGTAGGGTTTCATAACCAAAAGTCACCCATAATTTTTAACCTTCAAATCAATTCCACACATCGCAACATTTTCATTCGCAGTGGCCCACATTATATTCAATAACCAACAAATATGGTGCACTTTGATCGGTAACACCTCGCACAGATAACCAATTGCCAAATAATCTTATATTTCTAAACGTTTCCATTGCGCTACTCTGATAAAAATAGCAATAAATGCAATATATCATTAAACTATCACGATAGTCTCACTGGATTGGATCTATCTCAATTCCAATAGGTCTACGACCTTAATAATTTTTCTACTTGGCATAACTTTTCAAGTCCACTGCCATATCCCATAACCAATACTTATCAATTTCCACCCAGCATTTAAACCAATAAGTTCACAACCAACATCATAGGCAATAAATAACCCAAACTCCACATGGACTAGCCCGTGAGATTAAAAATCATCAATCCCAATACCCACATAAAAATTTCGATAATCTCGTAAACGTTTTATAAATACTACCACAATCCAACTTCAAATAATAAAAATAAAAAATAAAAAAATCCGCAATACGTCTGAAAACACATAAATACTTTCCAACTACATAAGTATGTCAACAAACATCTAAATACGTTTCAATCATATAAATATGTTTCAAACTCCCAAATACATGTCATGCTATAAAAATCAAACACATCTCAAATCATATAATTACGTCACCAAGTCACGTAACATAATGAGTTCAATACTGAATTCCATACTAACGTAAAATGTATATAAAAAAAATAGTACATGAAATCCCCAATCGAATTTCTAACGTACCAGTTAAGCTAAAAACTTCAAACTAGCATTTCCATAACAATTTAGCTACCAATAGTCTCACAATGATGTCACACTCCGACTCCGCCTAACGCTAGTAGTAGACCAATATCTATTGAGTTATTTTTTATAGGTGTACTGTCTTTGTAGTATAAAAATATTTTGTGGATCAAGTATTTTTTATCAAAAATCACTTTCCAATCAAATATAACCACACTGGGCAGTATTCAAATCCCAATAAAAATATCATCATAACTCAATTTAAATCAACCAGTCAACTCACTTGTATGTAATAAAATAACATGCTTCCTTGCCAACCATAGGATCGTTTGCCTCACGATCGGGAGTTATGACGGTACTGTAACCTATCCAACTGTGCCATCTAAGGTGGCTATCAGTGCCAGGGTCATTCAATATCTCCAATGGTAGGGAAAACCATATCACACCCCACCCCGGACACCCTCCATGTGGGGCAGGCGTGACGTAGACATGACGTCGCCCAATTTGACTAACCCATCACTATACGTCAATAAACAAAATATAAATCTATACAACATATAATACTTCCATCTAAAAAGGGATACACCATTCCAAATATATGAACAATCAAACGAACTTCCTGAACCTCACTTAGATTTCATCTCTAACATCTCGTTTCAAAATTTCTCTTAAATGACTCATTAGCGTGACCCGCATAACTCTATCTAGTGCCAGTAGGGGATTGACCGACTTCTACCTAATTCACCTGCGAGTGTACTGCCTTCTTAGTAAAAATATTTTATAATAATAATTTAATTCTACAACATCTACATGGATCAAGCACCAATATATAAACATCATATAGCTCGTAAAAATTTCCATATTATAAGCAATGAAAATAATGCACTATATATATAAATTCCATCAAATCCATTCAGTATAAAATAATATCAATCACCATAATAAGTAAATCGCCAAATATGATTAAAACACCACATCGCAAAACACCACACCACCACAACACACACTGACTAACCATAGTGATCGTTTAACCTCACAATCAAGAGTTGTCACGGTACCGTAACCATCTGTAGGATATGCCTTCCTAGCGGACCTAATTGTGCAGATTACCGCCTACCGAATGTCTCCAGAGGCCATAATGTCAATCACCATAATAAATATTCATCTGCCGGACCACCCTCCGGACAGACTATAATATGAATCACCACCTGCCGGACTATACCTTCAGACAGGTCATAAACTATGGCATAGTCCAATCAAATCAAAATCAATATCCATCTGTCGGACCACCTTCCGGACAAACCATAATATAAATCACCACCTCATCAATATCGTCAAAATCACCAACGTCCACATCTTTTTCGCAAAACCAACTTTTAAATCCGAAAATCATATTTTTCACTTTTTATTGATAACCGTCTAATTTTAACATAATCATTTTTCCCCTTTATATTATTATGAAAATCAAATATTTTCTATCCTCTTTTAAAATCACCAAATTCAACAAAACTCATTTTTCAACTTTCTTTTAAAACCACCATATTTTAACGAAAATCCATTTCCGCCAATTCTCCCAAAATCCAACGAAAATTCTTTTAAATCATTCTTTTCAGAAACCAACACAATTTTCCAAAAATTCATGTTACCAACTCACTCCAAAAACCTGCTTGATCCATATTATTTTTTAAATCATCTAATTTAAATACAATCATTTTCCATCATATATATATATAAAGAATAATTTGACAAGAAGACAGTATACTCACCTGATAATCCGCTCTCAGAAGCTCCACCGACTACCCGCCATTAAACTTTCGATTTTTGTGAACCTATTTGTGACAAGACCTAAATTAATATTATAAAGATAAATAACCTATTTGTGTAATACAAATCCTACCATTATTAATTCCCTACTCTCCACGTTTGTTATGCAAAAATATAATTTAGCAAGGTTTAATATCGTTAATATTATTTTATAGTGTTGTTACTATTTATCTTATTAACTTGATTCGTATAAATGATCCCCTTATTCCTTTGTTAAAAAATTTTAAAACTAAACAAACTAAGTTTAGAAGTCACAGATGTAATTTAGAAGTGTTACCCATTCCGAACTAATTGTCGATCTCTTCCAAAATTCAGTTATTACTGTCTCAGTGTCCACCGCCTCAGCGTTAAACCTACCGCCGCGGTGAACTAGCTTCTCCCTTTCTCCACATTTCACACTGCAGTTTTCACTGCCTAGGCAAACTTCCCACCGCCTAGGCGAATGCGCACTACTCCACTTACTAATGCTCCACCGCCTAGGTGAGAAACCACCACCGAGGCAGACGCTCCTCTGTCTTTCTACCCTGTTTGCACCCCATCGATCATTCTCTCTTTCTTCTCTCCCCCAACTTCGGCAACCACCACTACCTATGGCTTACACAAAAATATAACACACACAAAACATACCCACGAACCTCACAATCATCACCACGACTGCAACACACACACACACACACACATGCATACTTGACAGACCACGCTGACGCCCCACCACCATCCATTGTCGGTCCCTCTACTACCACCCAAAACCAACAACATACACTCACACACAAACATTTCGACACATACACTAATTTCATCTCCAATCCATAATAGAAAACAGGGGAGGGACACACATTTATTAGCGATGGAGCACACAAATACTCGTCGGACTTCCCTCTCTCTCTTCGTCTTTCTGTTTCCATCAAATGTCAGCCGACCAATGGCGACTCACAAACTGCCACCGGCTGCCTTCTCTTCCTCTTCTTTGGTTCTCCTTTCTCTTTCTCTTCTCTACTCGGCTTCTCGATTCTTCTTCCTCCACTCCTGATTCTCTCTCCCTTTTTCTATATATATATGTATATATATATATATATATATATATATGTGTGTGTGTGTGTGTGTGTGTGTGTGATGAGTTATAGAACCGGCCAAGTGGCCATCCTCTCTGCCGTTCAATTCCTGCCATTCATATATATATAAAGAATATAATATAATATTTATATAAAAATTATAATATATTAGGAATTTACACAAAGCTCTTTCTTCATTTGAAACATCGCAATTTGATCCCCAAACTTCTAATTTTCTTAATTTACACTATCCACCCCAATATTTTCGAAGCATTTTTAAAATACGGTTTAAATCATACGCATATCCATATCAGGGTCTTGCAATTCTTCCCTCCTAAAAGAAATTTCGTCTTGAAATTTTTGCACCATACGGTCTCATTAGACTCAAGGCCCCATAACTGAAAATCACCTATTGTTTATATTTGTCAATTCCCGTTCCAACCTCATAATATTCTTATTGCAGAAATCAACATAATAACCAACAACCAATGAGCAGAGTGCACTTTAGTTGGTAATACCCATCACTGACAACCAACGGTCTTTTGTTTCTAACGCTTCCGCTGCGTTACTATGATAAAATCAAAATTAGTAACAATACTATATGCTTAAAATATTTTTATAAATTGAGTCTATTTCATTTCGTCGCAATTGGCGCTTATTCTTTTCATTCAACATTTTCCAGTTGCCCATTTATTTTTATTTTTTTTCAACAATAATCACCACTAGTCTCATGGGCACAGATAACCCAACTATCATTTACCTCAACACCTTCCTTAACTCTTCAATATTTTTATATACGTTTTCTAAAATTATTACTAACTCATAAAACTGAAACTATGTTCCCAAATCGCGATATACTTATATCGATATCCTTTACAACACCTAAATATTACCGACCTACCAACCTACAACTCAATTACATCAAACCGATAATCTACAAAAAAAAAAAAAAAAAATCTTTTATGCCTCCACATTTTATCAAGTCCCCGACATAGTCACGTGCTTCATACATATATATATATATAACTCAAAGGACATTGGTATGCTCCAGTCACAAAAATTCGATACATTCTAATAATTATTAGCTACTAACTGAAAATAGGATATCATGAATACATATCATCTCAAAGATATTTCAAATTCCCCTTGTCCCATGACATTTCAATAACTTCCAATTTCTAATAAAATGTAGCCACACCGGACTATTTCTAGATCTTGCAAAAGTTTTGTTTTTCTATCTCAATTCAGTTTATCTGACCGGAATCCTGTATCCTTTTCATATAGCACATTATGCGATGCCCCCACAATTGACAACAAACTAGCTATTAGCATAAACAGATTTCATTAACGTTGCATAATCATCTCCCTTACCAGAAACTTTCACGACGCAATTCCTCAACCTATCCTCCAACACCTGATTCATATTATTTTAATAAACCATTAATCCATAAATGAACAAAAATATCAACTTGCATTTGGGCACCTAAAGGAGTATGGAAAATTCAGCCTGAACATTCAAATAATTATCAGCTTATGCTATTACAGTTTCTCCCCACATAGCTTTTCCAATAAGGAAGTACTACTTGAAATGTACTACCCAACGTTCTATGTTTAAAAAAAAAAACATGCCAATTTTAAGTTATCACCCTACACTACTGCAGGAGGTTCCTCTATGGACTGTTTATACACTGACAACTTACTTTATTTGGATAACAATTATCATCCAAATCACAACATGACGACAATACTTATGATTTTCAAAATTCCATTTCCAACATTTCCGAATAATCGATTAATAAAATTCCACGAGTCACTAGTACTTAAAAGAATATCTTATCCCATCTTAATTTAATATTTGCATTGAATTGGTACATCATACAATCAAACAATCCCGTCACTATATATACCGAGTTGACGCATCAAGAAAACATTTCTCAAACTACTCTCTCTTTTCCCTTTTGGATTAGATCAAAGCTACAATAACCCACTTAGAGATTATGTTACTTATTTTACTCACAAATCACCGAACAACAAATGTTGTGATCTCCCATTTCCATTTCAAACTACTAAAAATACTCAAGCTATCTCAAAAATTTTGTATTACCGGGACATTGCATATATTGTTCTATGCACCTCCTTTAAAGTCTTTTTCGACAATTGGCATTATTAAACTTGCACATTTTATTTCAATTCCTCAAAACCTCATCATTCTCCTAGACACGTTAATCAACTCCACTATTAATTCCCACTGCATCACTGCACCCTCTTAGTTGGACATCCCACTTTTATAATTCTACCATATGGTCAATTGATACCGAACAACGTTACCAATTTTATTTTTATTTATTTTTTACTATAGTCCGCCCTGACCATCTTTCATTCCTCTCTTCTCAAATCTTTTCCCAATTGAATATCTAACTCTTGCACTTTTACCATACAATTGAGAAATATCAATTTCACATTTACAAGCTCAATCAGCATGGTCATCCGAACAATAGTCAAATAAACTTACAAAGATCTCATCTTGACATATACATTCGTATAATTAGCCCAATTATATGTAATTGACTTAAAGCAAGAATCCCTTCCTACGGGAAATGTCGCTAACCATCAAAACAAAAATAATCTCTTCTAGTTGTAAGAGGTTTTGAGTTTCAATCACATGTTCTCGACCTTCTCCATATTTTGTCAACCCACCACTTTGACTCCTTTTGGATTCAATTGAATACTATTTCTCAAGAGTACCAGTCCCAAAATTACCACTCAATCCCACCAGAACTCATTTCTGTTGTATTTGGCCTACAATCGCTTACAGCCTTAGTAACCTATTCTGGAAATATTCTACATCCTCTTCTCTATTCTCGACCAAATCACTGATTTCATCATGCCCCAATCGCAAATCTTCAATTATGAATACCCTACTCAAAAATCTAATACTCTATTCTGTTGTAGTCGATATAACAGCCCATTCATTCTAACTGATAAATTACCAACATCGGATCTTCATGGAGAAGCACACCAAGTTTACGCAAGCCATGAGTTAACAGTCTAATTTATTGTAACGACTCGATTTCTTAGGGCCATCATAAGGCTCCTTCTATTACAGACTTCTTAAACTGAAAACAAACTTACTCCAATTTTCCAATATTCAACAAATTTTTCCTACACCACGAAAATTATTTAAATTCAACTAAATGCAATCAATCATTAACTTAAATTAATCCACTTAATTTTTCCTATACCCTGACGATCACTGTTAAAGTCCCACAGTTATAATTCAAATCTCAAATTCCCACATTTTATCACCACGAGTATAATTAACCAATTTAATGAATCAAACGTTCACTTTCTTAACATTATGGAACTTATTTAATAACAATCATCACTATTAATTACTCCTACAATCATCTTATCAATGCTCAGAACTACAAAGGGAAAATTCCTAGTTATTATAATATCCACTGCCGAAACTTATTTAAACTAATGCCTCGAACCTACGTACTGAATTGTGATATCTTTTTTTTTTTTTTTTTTTTTTACACTTTTCTAACCTCATAGACCCACTATCAAACAATTGAGATACTAGATACACCTTCCCAACAATACTTACTTCTATTCATCACAAATTTGACATTACTCGCCACTCTATATTACTCATTTAATTGGATTATAATTACACGCGCTTACTATCCTCCCAAACCCACAATCCTCAGTCGTTTCCTACCTATCATTTCCCGTTACATTACTATCTGCCACAACTGTTGCTCCGTCCATCAGTTATTCTAAAACATACTGCTAAATTAAATTCCCGTCTAGTTTCCTTTTCAGATTGTCAAAAAGATGATTTACTCCTTTTGAATATTATCTCTTATTCTGACTTAAATATGTTATGCTATATCCTCTAGTATGTTAATAACGACTTACTAGGCACTGTCTTTGTAGTTGTTTGTCTATCTCAGCCTTCTTATTTCGTGGAAGACATCTCTCCTAACAATTCTACTACCTAGTCACATCACTACTCGCCAATCAGATAACCCTTCATGCACTAAACAAACTTATTAACACCCTATCACATGTCCCCTATGGACCAGACAACTGACACACCCCTTATCTCATGGTCTTCTTCTAACACATCTCCTGACAAGTCTACAGAACCTATAACTTAGGCTATGATACCAAAATTGTCACATTCCACCCCAGACACCCACGATGTGAGGCCGGCATAACGTAGACATGACGTCACCCAATTTGACTAACCCATCACTATACGTCAATAAACAAAATATAAATCTATACAACATATAATACTTCCATCTAAAAAGAGATACACAGTTCCAAATATATGAACAATCAAACAAACTTCTTGAACCTCACTTAGATTTCATCTCTGACATCTCGTTTCAAAATTTCTCTTAAGTGACTCCTTAGCGTGACCCGCATAACTCTATCTAGCGCCAGTAGAAGACCGACCGGCTCCTAGTTAATTCACTTGCAAGTATATTGCCTTCTTAGTAAAAATATTTTATAATAATAATTTGATTCTACAACATCTATATGGATCAAGCACCAATATATAAACATCATATAGCTCATAAAAAATTCCATACTATAAGCAGTGAAAATAATGCACTATATATATAAATTCTATCAAATCGATTCAGTATAAAATAATACCAATCACCATAATAAGTAAATCGCCAAATATGATTAAAACACCACATCTCAAAATACCACACCACCACAACACACACTGATTAACCATAGTAATCGTTTAACCTCACGATCGGGAGTTGCGACGGTACCGTAACCATCCGTAGGATATGCCTTCTTAGCGGACTTAACTGCGCAGATCATCGCCTATCGGACGTCTCCGGAAGCCATAATATCAATCACCATAGTAAATATCCATCTGCTGGACCACCCTCCGGACAGACCATAATATGAATCACCACTTGCTGGACTATACCTCCAGACAGGTCATAAACTATGGCAAAGTCCTATCAAATCACAATCAATATCCATCTGCCGGACCACCCTCCGGACAGACCATAATATAAATCACCACCCCATCAATATCGTCAAAATCACCAACGTCCACCTCTTTTTCGTAAAATCAACTTTTAAATCCAAAAATCATATTTTTCACTTTTGATTGAAAATCGTCTAATTTTAACAGAACCATTTTTCCCC